>VXBU01005724.1:620631-710987 GCA_013400315.1 Bombycilla garrulus
CCCCCCTC
Source organism: Bombycilla garrulus (assembly GCA_013400315.1). Taxonomy (NCBI): domain Eukaryota; kingdom Metazoa; phylum Chordata; class Aves; order Passeriformes; family Bombycillidae; genus Bombycilla; species Bombycilla garrulus. The sequence goes on from VXBU01005724.1 coordinate 620,640, forward strand.
CCAGGTAAGAAAGTAACCAACTGCACCCTGCCCTTTCCTCCCAGACACGTCTTTTGTTCTCTTAAGTATTGATAGTTATTGTTCCTTAGCAACAGATGGGGCAAAATTCCGTGAGAGAAAGAAACAAAAGGAAAAATCCTAACCCCCAACACATGTGTAAAACACAGCATGTATTTCCGTTTTACTGATTAAAAGCCATTAAAAAAAAAAACAGCAGTCAAACATCAGCATGGAATATTTTTCCATAAATACTATTTTAAGTTTATACATCAGATCTTTTTTGACGTGGAATTTGCTAGATATATTTAACCTTACCGTCTATAAGTACTGAAACACAAAACAACTATTTTTGTGTGTGTGTGACAAAAAGGTTTTTCAAGAACATTCTTCCCTTGATGTGTCAGGCTGTTGATTATCTTTTTTCAAACATTGATCTCCTTAAGGACAGCAGGAATAGAGCCGTGTGACCAGCAGATGATAGAAACTTCTTTGCTTCAATTGCCACACAAACCTTGTGGATTCATAATGAATGTGCTGGATGTGAGAGTGCTCATTATTCATTAGTTTAAGGCATCTTGGCTTATGGTCCAAGCAAGTGCTCATCTGACAGAAAAAAAAAGGTGTTAAATGTACTTTGTGTTCCCATCAGGTACCCATCATAAGCAAATCTTTCTTGCAGGGAAGCTGGCCTGAGCTAAGGCTTACTGGAGGAAAGTTATGCTGCTCCCTCTCTGAACCCTGGAGGGTTACACGTTAAATGTACAGAATCAGCTTTGGATGAAATAGGTCAGTACAGTAAAGTGATCTCTCTCTTGATTTTGATAAACTTTGAATGGGCTCATGGGAGGAGCTGTATTCCAACTGGCAACAGCAATAACTGCAATAAGCAATTTCCAGCACAGAGCTAAATGGGGTCTCTGGAGGCAAATATAGGTTAATAATAAAAACAAACAACAGTTTAGAACAGGACCATAGAAAAGAAAGTGATGAGATTTGACTAAACATAGTCCTCATCTTCCAGCACCATTAGGAAGTGACATGGACATTGAAGACTGGGTGCACATTGGGACTTTCAGAAGGGAAGCACTGCTCTCCTTTCTGATGGCATGCTAAAGTGGCAATTTTTAGGCCTGTTTTTTAAGAAATGCATGATATAAGCAAATGCATGGTAATACTACTGTTGTGGTAAACTGCAGCAGGAGAATGCATGATAATCAAAGTGTTTGAGTTGCTGCTACAGGAACAGAGTATTCTTTTGAAGGGAAGATAAGGACTTGAATATCTTAAACAGACTAGGTTCCTCTCAAAATGTCCACAATATCTAGATAATTTAGGTGCTTGAACTGGAAAATAGAGTTACTTTCAGGCAAGTTCCATTGGTCACCTGAAAACAGCAGCTATGCTTCCAACACCAGCCCACTTTGACAGTCCCTTACAGCACAGCTCCAGAGCAAGTTGGGAATGTCCCCATGCCCCCTGAGATGGCTCCTTCAGAAGGAGCACAGCCTCCCCATGCTTCTCTCTCTGCACAGGGCCCTTTCCCACCTGGAGGCTTCCAAGGCGTGCCCAGCCCATCACGTGAGGGCTGCAAAGGTTTCCCCCTCTCTTACAACTTGTTTTCATGGTTATCCAGCCCTGACTTTCCCAATGTCAGGAAAATGAAGCCACAAACACCAGAGGTTTATGTCCAAAAAGGAGACAGAGGAGTCCTTTTACTTTAGTCAAATAAAGGGAGAGGCCATTCCCCTGAGGTCTCTCGGATTTTGGAGGATGCAGCCTCCCTTTTTATCCCAATTTCCCAGCCTCATTTCTCTCTCTCTTTCCCTATTTAGAATCAGAGTATTTCAGGAGAAAATATCAGAATATTCCAGAGTCAGTAAAAAAACCTGAACAAAGAACAGTATTTCACATTAATTGAATGAGAGAAAACACTGAGACACTGCAGAAACAGTGGTATTAGCAAATGTAATACCACAAACCACTTGAGTATATTCTGTTTTAAAGGGAAAACATTAACTTGCATGAGATGAATGATGTTTATAGAGGCAAGTAAAGAAGCTATGGCCTGTATCTCCAAAGGCAGTTGAATGATGACATCTGCACAAGGTGCAAAGCAGCTGAAAAAGAAATAACAAGTTACCCTGTATAAAGAAGATATATAGATCAAATATCTGTCTTGGTCCTGGTTGTTATTGTAATAGTTTGACAAAAGGTCGGTTACAAAGGTAAAAAAGAAATAAAGTCCAAGAAAAAGCAATTAGAAAAAGTTCGAAGTTGAGATCCCTAAATGCTTCCAAGGCACCTACACAGGAAAATAAGAAGTCAGGACTACTTCCAGGTCTGAAACAGGAAAATAAGTGTGAGTCTTGCTTTTACTGTGACTGGAAAGGGGAGGAAAAGCAAGGGGCAGAGGGCAGGAGTGACAAAAGCCAGTCCTTCCGCAAGGTCTCACTGGGGGCCCAGGAGAGCAGCTCTTCCCTCCTGGGCACCTACAGCAGCAGTAAGGCTCACGTGTGCCACTCAGCTCCCAGGCTGTCCAACAGAATGGCCAAGTTACCTCATGTGGAAGGAAGGAAACACAACAGATATATACTGAAACCCATTTACCTTCACTGAAAACTTAAAAAGGATTGAGCTGGGTAAAAAAATTTACAAATAAAGGCAAATAGAAGGAAAAAGCACACTTTTAAGACTGTGTCTAGTTAGAGCAGTACAATAATTGTGTAAAAATGCAGTGAATTTCTTAAATTAATGTCCACAGAAGTAATAAGTGTGCTATCTGATATAAAATAATGCTGCTGACTTTCGTTCTTCCAGGCAGATAATATTTTTAAAAATTCCCTCTCTTGCAAAGCATAATTTTTAACAAAAAGTGCATGTGAAGGTTTTCTCTTTAGCACTTGACATTAAGGATTCATAACCAAAGCCTCTACAGTTATCCCCAAACCCTTTTCCCACATTACTAAAATGCTCAGGTACACAAGCTCAAACACACAAGCAAAGTGAATTTACTTCAGCAGTATATCTGTGCTAAAAGCAGTATGGATCCCATCACAGAATCTTTGTTGAAAAAGCAAATACATGTTTATATATTGCAACAATATCACACGTTTAGAAGTTTTCTGCTTTTCTGATTGACTGCTCAGAAAAGCAGCAGGTTTGTTGCAGTCAGGTGCAAAGTGCCACGTGTGTTTCCAGCTTTGCTAAATGGTGTGAGCTGTTTAAAAGTGAAGCAGAGAGACTTCTAGGTGTAGGTAAACTTACATCAAAGAATTATTTGGCCTTTGCCACTGGAGGGCCTAAGTATTAGGCCAGCCCTTTCTCATTAAAATGATGTCCTGCTCTCTTTAAAGCTTTCTGGAGTGCTCACATTTCTGATTCTTGCAGAAGTTAGAACAGCAGTGAGAGAACAGTGTAGGAGAACATTTACATTAAAAAGACCTGTGAGGGAATGAACACCAGTGTGACTAATATATGCAGCTGTATGAACCTTTTAGATTGCTCTCACATGTTGTATCACGTCATCTTACTCTGATTTAGCAGCTGTTTGTTTGATGCAGAAATTGGGAATTGGTGCATTAGCTTAGCATCAGAGATTAGGCTAATGTTCTGCAAAGATAGGCAACTGTGATAATATGTCACTCAAAACTCACATTTTGTGAGATTCAAATATTTCAAAGTGATTTTTTCACTATTTCTTGAATTACCTATTCCTTTGATAGCATTTTCTCATTGAGAAATGTTAAGTTATCAAGCAGCTTTTAGCAAGATTGGTGCAGCACACTGAAAGCCTTAAGTGTAAAATCCAGCCCTGTAAAAGCAGTATCATCACCAAATTTGTCTCCTGCAAACAGAGAAGCTGTGGGAGTATTAATAGCATGCAATCCATTTATTTTCTTGCCCAGAGGTGATCTGTAAGTTACTCAAAAATTAAGATACTGATATTTTTCTATTCAGTACAAGGCAGTGGTGTTATCCTCTGTGTGGATTAAATCTTTTCTCAGGTAACTGACCAAAATGACTGCCTGCTTAACACTACAGTCCAGCAGACTTTAGGAACCACGGTGGGGTTTCTTCCAAACACCTTTTTGGGGTGTGCAAGGAGCTTGTGTGAGCTCCCACAGTGTCAGCCAGTGGCTGATTGAGACACTCTGATGTGAGACATCAACCCACACGTGCTGTCTGCCCAGAGGCACATGAAACTCCATGCCTATAATTCAGATTATTTTTATGTCTCCAATTCTATTTTTTCCAAAGCTATTCTTGTGTCTGAGTTTGTGCTCCTGACAAACACTGTGGTGAGTGAGGGGAGAATTCGTGTTCCATATGGGCAGCAAATGATGCTGTTGTTCTGGGAGCACAACCTGGGAGTTATGTTTTACAGACTGTAACTGGAATTACTCTCCTCCTGCTTTGCTTAGGATAAGATAAATCCTACAGGAAAATGCTGACATTGGCTTTGTGTAAACAAACAACAAGTATTCAGGTTGAAATTCCTGTTGGAAACAAATCATCAGACCTAGCTTTTGTTCCTCTTAAGAGCAGTCTACTGCACCCCAGGTTAGTGTCTCAGTCACAGCATCATGATCTGCTTTCTTTAGGTTGTATCTTACAAAAATTATAGTATAGAACATTTCTCCAATTAGTAAGTGGCAAAAAAAAAATATTTGAAAGGGAAATTAAGCAAAGTGGTGGGAGAAAGGTGTGTTGAGGATGCTTTTATGTTCTTTTTTGGGTTTTTTTTTAACCAAAAGAGAGTTTGTTCTAGAATTCTATGTTCTGTATTTTGGTAAATAGCTGGGGTGGTGAAGGACTCTGTTGTGTTAGGTGTAAAAAAAAGCACCATTTAAATCCTGACAGTAGCACACTGTCTGTGGCATGATGGACTGATAATATAGCAGGGTAGGTGCCTACCCAGCTGAAACAGGACAAACACATGCACGTGTCAGTGTGAGTCGTGTTCTTTGCTCATTGACTGTCAGTACCCATGGAATTAATATTACTTGCATTGCACTCTCCCTGATGCAGCCTTTTCAGATGCAATAATCACAAGTTCTGCCATTTTTTTCAATTCAAGGTGTTACTTCTGACATTTATTAGGTGACTGATTTCTCTTAGTGCTTATTAGTAAAGTCCTAATGAAGTAGGGAGAAAAATTTCGAATTTTTTTTTGTTTAGTTTATATGATTTCTAGTTGGTATGGTTACTCTAATCATCCCTGAAAGCCTTATTCCTACTCCAAGGGGTAGTCAGGTAGATTAAACTAACTTTTTATCATATACTTTTTATACCAACACTGAGAGCATCTGAGGGGAGAATTGTGCTTCCTGTCAAGTTTCACACACTCCCTGCTAAAGCTGTCTTCTTTTTTACTTTTTAGACTCCTCCAATTTACTGATTGCTTCTTGTTATTTCTGATTGTCTCAGAGGTTTTCATAGTATGTGTGTGACACTGATAATTTAAAACCACTTGTTGCTGATGAAAATAAATACAAGTAGTCCCATTTACCTCTCTTGACCATTATTTTTGATCTGAATGTCAGAAGCTGTGCTCAGAGGAAGCCTGCATATGTAGATTCGTAGAAATCTAAGGATATTCATGGAAATTTGCTACTTAATACTCTGGCAGTTTCCTGTGCCTTTATGATGCTCCCTCTTCCTCCTGCATACAGCAGATGGGGCACCTTATGAATTACTTATCTCATATCCAGGAGCAGAATGAGTTTCCATATATTCTATACTTCAGTCTTCTGCTTCCAAATTAAAATGTTTGATTGAAAAGGAGGTGATTGAAAGTTCCATTTCAGCCTGATTGTTACACCAGGGTTCTTGTAGCCTGTTTAAATGGAATTTGTGATGGTACATGTGACCTCAAAAATAATAAGGAAACTTGTTTCTCCTTTCCATTCTTTATTTATTGTAAATATAGAATACTTCACTCTATCTCCTCTGGGAGCAGCTACAAGTAAAAGTTATTTCGAGTTATGGGATTTTACCTCAAGTCTTCTGCCTTAGACAAAAGTTTAGCACTTTCCTTTGGAGTTGCCAGTTAATATCAGTGTCCTTTTGGAGTGCACAGTTAATGTCGGTGCCCTTTTGGAGTGCACATCTTTGCAAGTCTGTATGCACACAGTTCAAAAATATGGATAATTTTGTTTGCCCTCTGGAAGAAAGTAACTGTAAAAAGAACAGCACGGAGGAGATGTGGAGCATGTGAAGGTAAGAGGGTTCAGGATGATGAGAATAAAAATCTGGCAGTCGGGGTTTCATTGTGAGCCAAGGACCAAAACACAAAGGGCCTGGGGGTTCTGCCGATGCAATTGCCCTGTGTACAGGCAATCTGATAATGTGTTTATGGGTTCTGTTTTCACTGCTGTTGTTGACAGCTAATTAACAATTATCAGGGGATTTATTTGCAAGTGGTAGTCATACCTACAGTAAAAGCAATTTCTACATGTTAAAATTCCTTGAATTTATGCAACTGGATTTTTTTAAGGTTCCTGCAGAAAATAGTCCTGTTTAGCTTATTTGAATTAACTCCCCCAAGGTTTCACCTTAATTTTGCAAATCTTTCCCTTATCTACGTGCTTTTCAGAATAATACTGAATAGGTTAAACAGCAGCACTACATAAGGTTTCTCATAGTCTAGAAAATGAGGCTGAATTAAAATCTCCAGTATAAGCTCACAGACCAGACTGTGCAAAAGGAATAATTGAGATATGTCTCAGAGACATGTTCAACTAAACTGCGTTTGAAAATTTCATCATTATATGTTTTGCATGTATGTGTGTACTTTATATTAGCTCTAAATAAATTTTAATGTGTTCACTGTACATAATCTTTTTTTCACTTATCCACTGATTTTACTGCTATGTATCTCTCTTCCGAACTCTGAGAATTGTTTACCTCTTAATGATTTGGTAGCATACAAGTTAAGTAAAAGTGCTTAAAATTACTTTATAATTTCAAGTCCTGAAAATAGAAGTACCAGAAGTGTCTGTAGTAGGAAAAGCGATGACTTTTTTTAAGTGTCACTTACCTTTAAGCTTTTTAGCAAATCCATTTTAGTCAACCCATTTTGTGCTCGTTGCCGTGCATGTCACAGTCATCTCAGACTTACCTTTCACTTGCAGCAAAAAATATAAAAGCAAGTTCAAATAAAGTTTCCAATATCAAAAGAGTATTAAAAAATGACATCTGGCCATTAAATGTATCATCAGACACTTTTGTATACAATTATCCCTAATGCAGCACTACTTTAACAATACATTTTTTAAAAATAGCTTTGATCTGTAACAGTTCTCATGTTCTGAGAATATGTCACAAAGCTGCAAGGTTATTTGTAGATAATCAGCTTCTTGCAAGAGTGTTTAGACTAGCACCTGCTTTAAAAAGCACCACAGTGCAGGTGGTTCTCTGGTGTTTTTAATAAAGACATTTATCTTTTGTTGCCACTGGGTGTTATCTTGATGAATGAATCTCAGAATCCTGAGAATATTGGCTCTTTACCACTTTACCTCGCTCTTCTCTGGGAGTGAGGAATTGAATTTAACCACGGGCAGTAATGAATTACATCCACACTTGGATAAAGTTTATTAAGTGTTTTGCATTTGTGTTGTAATGGTGCTTCTCTGGAGTGACCTGTGGTCCTGTTTAGTAGGGAGTCATTCAAGCCAACAAAATGATCCAGCTGAGGGAAATTAAATCAAACTCCACTTCTAGCAGACACACTGAATTTGGTCTGCTGAATGCTAGACAAGGTTGTGGGTGTAGGGTTGTGGAGAGAGAATAGGAAAATGCTTCTAAGACATTGAAATTAAAGGTCATGTCAGCAAGGATCAGAACTTGAAACAGCCAAGTGGGTCTGTGCTAATCATTGTACTAGTGCAAATACTAGTATGGCAAAAATGGCAAAGACAGGGACTGGTTAACATCCCTAGGTCTTGTCCGGCCACCTCTTCTGAATGTGGAACAAGGAAAATTCAAAGCTATATTGAAGCCAATGAGCTATAGAAATTATTTTTCTCCCCAGCAGCCTGGAGTGTCTTTGCTTATCAAAGTAAGACCCTGCAATTTCTGTTCGCCAATTATAGCAGCTACATCTCTTCCTGGAAAGACTCAGAATTCTCATCAACCTCAAGTGGCTCAGCTGAATATTTTCATGGTGAAAATTATCTGAGTCTAGAGAAAAAGACACGAGCCTTCAGAGAGCACCTTGGCTCTGATAGATACAAAATGGAACTCATAAGGGGAGGGTGGTAATTTCATCTCTTACTGTATCCCTCATTTGTGTTCTCTGCTCCTCAGATAAACACTTCAGAAGGAAACTGCTGCTTCTCCTTCTGGATGTTCCAGCCAGTAACTGGATCTTCAAATATGTGTTCATATAGAGGCAGCTGAGCTGTGCTGGTGAGTGCTAGACTGTCTGTGGTTAACCCAGACAGCTTGGAACTACAAGTCTGAAGGTCTCATTTACTGAGCAGTAATATTTCTGCCGTGACGTCAGCTGGAGACACTTTTTTCTGCTAGCTGTGGTGAACCAGTAGCAGCTGACTGCTTCAGTTCCAGTTTGTTCCAATCCATAGGTTTGCCATCTCTTCTCCTTCAGCTGTGCCATACTTGTGCCAACATTTGAAACCTTCCCTGGCCTTGCCAGCCACAGATCATTCCTGCAGCAGCCCTCTAGTCCAGCTGTATTCTCAGCATGTTCCCAATCCTTTCTACATCCCTTCCCTGTATGAACTAGGAGGTTGCTAGGCCAGACTGAAATGTCACATTCCCACCTCTGATTTGTGTTGTGCTGGTGACATTTGTCACTCGTAGCCTTCAGCCCCACAGCTTCATTGCCCACCTGAGCACTTCTGCTGCTGTGTTCGTGCTCTGCCCACACCCCTCCTCTGCCTGGGAATGCTCTTCCTGATCCTGCCTCTGCTCAGAGCCCATTCCTGATGTCACAGTGATCTTGATACTTTTCTCTTAACTGCCTTCTCAGCTAATGCAAGCTTAACAGAACAGTACACTGACAAGGAAAAAGATACCTTTTTAATTATCTTAGTTATAAAAATCAGATGTTGACCAAATGGTAAGTAATACCATAGCATCACAAGTAAGTAATACAAACCACCAAATTTCTTTCTGCTAGCCTTGATAGTGGTTTATAGTTCCTGTGGTTGCAATATATGGTCCTTGAAAGAGGTCTAACTTCACATTGTACCTGTACCCCAAGGGTTCAAAATGATTTCTTCCTTTTCCCAAGGTTATTGCTGATAACCTCTTTTTCATATACAGACACTTTTTCCCCCCATGAATGGTATTTCACCTGCTAGGCTGCCTAAGAGGCCAAACTGTTGCACTGTGACTGTTCAAATATTCTATACAAATATTAATATTTAATACAGCTGCAGTAAAAGAAGTGTTGACCCTAGAATAGCCTGCCTTCTGGAAATCAGATGATGCTTCAACTGATGGAACATCTCAGGCCTCTGGTCTTCCAGAACCACCACTTCTTTGTGAATTGTTCTTCAGCTAGGTATTGAAAGGTGAAAAAAAGCTGATTTACATTTTGTCTGTGCTTTGTCTTTTCTTTCATTCACTGCTGGGCATGATGGAATCCTGCTGAAAGGGCGGCAGTTCATTGATTCTGAGGTCTGCTCTCAGTTCTGTGATTATGGTCACTGCAGCAACCCCCTTCCCACTCAGTCGAGCCAGACTGAATGGCAATTTCAGTGTAGACATTGTGGCATGGCCTAGATGCAAGAGTTCATTTTAAAGTTTTCTGGCAGGCTTGTGCAGTTAGTGCTGGTGTCTGTCGTAGCCTTGCTTCTGTTGTTACTCAATTAAGCTGTATAAAGGCATCCTGGGCATGATGATCCCATCCAACTCCAACAGAAGCACGTCTGGCTTCAAAATCTGTTGCCATGTCAGTCTCTTTCTTAAAATAATGCCTTTCTGTATTTTAAAGAATGTCAAGACTTGCAGAGGAAAAATTATCACAATTTTCTTCTGCTCTACTTAAAATCCAGTTTCCAATACCTTTAATGGTGGAAATTCTTTGGATGTGGTGATAGTTTGGTGGTATTATTATTATTATTATTATTATTACTATTATTATTATTACTATTTTTATTCCCTGAAGTGTAGTTAAACTATTTTTAACTTTAATGCGTTTGAAGTAAAGAGGTGGTAGGGAGCATCTCGAAACAAAAACTTAAAAAACATAAATTCTCTAACTACTTGTGTTATTTCATATAGTGACCCCCCCCCCAAAAAAAATTCCAGAATAAACAACTAGGACTTGATTTTATCTCTGAGGGGAGAGGAGACTACAATACCGGAATACAGATGAATGGTGTATCAAATCTCTGTCTGGCAGCAACCAGTGCCTTAGAGAGGAGTGACTGAATTCTATTAATCAGTAATTATGAAATAATTTGCTTATCTGGGAGCTGTCTCTTTAATGTCTTTCACTTAGAAAGTAGCTTATTTCCAGGAACAGTACAGCGTATATTGCTTAGCCTATTGTCCCACCTAATATCAGATTGGCATGTTCAGATGGATGTTACTGTTTTACTTTGTTCTGTGTAAACCTTGTATCAGAGTTTCATTTTAAACATCTACACAGAGTACCTAGGAAAAAAACAGTGCAGAATAAGGCCTGTGCTCCTAAAACTGGGATATTTCAAACATTTATAATAAATATTTTTCTATCACACATATGTAAACACCTATATCCCTTTCAGCTAAACACTTTTAGCAGTAGTAAAAAGAACAAAAATATTTCATTGTCTTCTTCTAAGGCATCCTTCAAATAAAAGAACTACCTACGTTTTATGAACTCTGACTAAATTATTAATCATTTCATTTTAAGGTGTCTGACGCTACTATGAATTTCAGTTATTGCTTTCTGCCTTCTCATAGTGTAATAGATGCACACCCTTCATCCAAAGGACAGATTTTTTGCGTTCAGACAGTCTTTTCTGCATGTTCCCATTCTGTCCCAGCTTAAGCCTAAAATTATAGTGGCTAAGGAAAGCTGGAAGTTGATTTTGATATTTACACTCTTCCCACTGGTCAGGTTTCCTGGTGACAAATGCCACCAGAGTATCTGAGAAGAGAAAAAAGGATCCTCCTTTACAGCTGGGAGCAGTGCCTACAGTGCACTGATGAGCAGCCCAGGGTCACGTGCAGGCTGAGGATAACAGGACTTGGCCCTGCAAAATCCTCAGCCTCAAAGTTTGAAAGTTGAAATTTTTCATCACAAAACTGTAGGGCACAGCCATACACTGAGTAACAGTAGGAGGTTGTTCCACTTACAGAAAAAGGGTGCAGGTGAATCATTTAGAGGGGTGTGAAGGTGGTTATTGCTCTTGGAGCAACCCGTATGTAACCTGCTACAGAACCTCTTTTGTCCTCTGCTGTTACCCTGGAGTAATAAAAAACCAAAAATGGGTAGCTTTTGAGCAGTGTGAAGAAGTACAGAAATGCCTGCACACATACACACTGTGGGTAATTTAGGGGGTGAAAGGCTGACACTGTAGTGTGAGACACTCCAAGGTACCACAGCTTTGAAGTTGTGTCAGCACAGACACTCACAGCACCGGTGTGCTGGCTCAGTCTGCCATCAGAGCCTGGTTTCAAGGAAGCTTTCTCAGCTTTGGCTCCTGGTCTGAAAAGTTCTTAGTAAAACTATTTGCAGTTCAGCATTATTTGTTCTGTGCTATAAAGTCTCCTTATTTTACTACTCCAGCAAGACCCACTGTTCCAGGCTTTGTTCGTGGGTGATGAAATCAGCAGATGACTAATGTTAGGTCGAACAAGAAGTATTTAAGCTCCTGTGACAGTCCTTGGGAAAGACGTACAGTGATATGCTTCCCCTGAGCCCCAGCAACTGCACAGTCATTGCTTGTCACTGCAGCTTTCCAGTTTTAACATGCAGGAAGGGGGAGGTTTTGGCACTTGTTCATTAAAACCTAGTCCCATGTTTGCAGTATGTCATCATTTACTGTAGGCAAAATCCGAAGAGAGGAGTGTTAGTGAGCATCGTCAGTGTTGCAGGCTGTTACTCTGGAGTTCTTTTCCTTCATTTTCCAGCACGGGTTCCCAAAGTGTCTTTGCTGTGTGCCAGTCACAGTCAGGAGCTCTGCAGTGTAGGGCAAGCAAGGGAGGAGCGCTGCAGATGTCACAGAACATTTCTGAGCAGTGCGTGGCAGAAGCAGCCACCACCTGGGGGCAGGAGCATTGAGAGGGCTCAGGCTGAGTCTCCCTAATCCCAGGATCTCTGCAAGAAGCATCATGAGGCTCTCTGCCTGGTAAAGATAGCAGCTGCTCAAACAGAACAGACCTGCTTCAGAAATAATTCTAAGACCTAATAATTCTAGATTTTCTTCCAGTACTAGAAAATGCGTGCATCAGGTGTCAGGAGTGAATACAGCAGTCAGATGAATGATGAGGTCAGGTCAGCAAAGCCTCACAAGTAGCTTACTGATAAAATGGAAAAAAAATTTGAATGTAACTTTTCTCCCTGTGGCTTCAAAAAACAGCTACTATTTTATGGAACTGGATTCCCTAAACTTAGGGGTTTAGAACCTACTCAAATATCTTTAGAGGAGATTATATAACAGTATCCTAGCATGGTTTTGGATTGCCAAATTTATATTGCACAAGGATTGTGCACGTGACATTAATAGTGTGCAGAACACTTCACAGTATATTAACTGTGACCTCTTCACTGGTGAAAATGTAGAATTATACCAAGTCTCCTTTCCTACATTTGATGGTGAACCATGTCTCTTAACAGTTTTCAGTCAGTACTGATTTGCCTTCAAGCAGTCAAATTTGGGCCACATTTCCTTGGATTACTTATGAAAATATTGTGAAAAGATGGCATCAGAGCTTTGCAAAGGTGTGTGGTTTCTACCTCTTCTCCCTTAGCTAGAAGGGCCCCACTTGAAGAAAGGAATTACATTGCTTTGCCGCAATTTGTGGCTAGCATTCTCACGCAGGTATACTTCATCTTCTTGGAGCTGAGAAATGGGCCTGCTTTTTGCTTGTCTTTACAAAAAATTTTCTATGAATACTTATGTAAAATTTGGGTTTTTATTTGCAAAGAAAGGACTTTGGTCAGGGCTACTGAGCGCTCCTAATACTCATATAAAATAAAAATTGTACCCTAATGCACCTGATTAAGGAGAGAAAAATCACAACCAGAGAACATAGAATTTCTAACAGTTCTGTGCTTGGCTTAGCAGCTCCAGTAGATAATTCAGTTATGTGTTTTTAAATTAAACTTTGCATTAGACATTCTCCTTTAAAGGATACTCCAAAGCACAAAAAGTGGGGATTTACAATGTAATGCCCCTTATCTGATTTGTTTGTTATATGTCTCAGGAAAATTAGAAGAATATCAGGACAAAGGTATGTTCTCTTGTCCAAGTTCCTCCCAGGTTGCCTAATAAAAATAATTGCAGGTTACACCAAGTTATTTTCACTGAATGGAGTATTATCCCAGGCTTTCCTACTTACATGTAAAGAGGATAGCCTAGATGAGATGCAGTTACATTAATAAAAGCATTAACAAATCCAGCCAACATGGGACTGACTACTTGTGCATACCAAAGCAGGTCCATTTTATCAACTGAGCTTAAAGTGAAGAACTTGGAAGTCAAATCTTCTGTTGACATTCTTATCCAGACTTTTACCACAGGGTGGCTTAATTCCGAGCTTAGAAAGGCTGCATTAAGGTGAGTAAAGATTCCTAGAGAATAATTAGTTAATTGTATGTGTTCTGTGCTGTTCTGAGAAACTCTCTGGATTTTTTTAACTTGGGTTTTAGGGCCGGTGTTCTTTAATGACTAGAGCACATTGAAAATTCTCCCCAGTCTCACTTCACGAGCCAGTGTTTGGCTAGTGAACACCTCCAAGCTGTGGAGAGGCCACCTCCAGCTCTGACAGGTAAGGCAGATGTGGTTTTAGGAAGCATCCTTGCTCACTGTGCTGCATCCAGCCCCTGCTCACAAACACTGTGTGCCACCTGCAGGCAACCCATGGGCCAGCTAGGGCAAGGGCTGCTTTCACCAGGGCCACACACATGAGTGAATTGCAGCCTGACTCTCCTGGCTCAGGGAATACTGCCCTGTCTGCTCTGCCACTTCCAGACACCTGCCAGCTGCCTCAGGCACGGCTGTGTGACTCAAAAGGACAGGAAGAACTTTCAGAGAGCTCTGGGGCAACCTTTCTCCAGCTGCAGATGGTGCTAACAGTGATTTCCTTTTTCCTACTAACTGAACTGTTCACCCTGCTAGATGTAAATAAACAGGATGGATGGGTTTTACACTAGGAAGTGTAAAATTGGGATTTCAGTTGAGAAGCTGTTAATTTAAGGAAGGCATGTAGGCAGGTCTAGAACTTGTTTGTTGTTTATCCAATAAAATTATTTTTTCCTGTGATAACTTTAATATCTTTGAACCAAGATAGAGAAAAAAAATTATGCTGCTACCCTAGGGATAGCTGGTGAAAGAACCAAATGTAAGAAAGAGCACATCCTTCCCCTGCAGCCCAATTATACCAGTCCTTCCTGGGAGGGGGCCAAAAACTGCATGGCTGGATGTAACTGTGATTGAATTGGATTTTGAATAAAACACTATCAAAAGTTATACAACAGAAAGAATTGGTTTTTCCCTCCACAGCTAAAGGTGTTAAGAAATTTTGTTTATTCAAAATCAGGACTAGTCTCTGCTCTATTTCATTATTCTGCACAAATTTAATATTAAGATGCTGCAATTAGTAATGTAAACAGGTTTAAAGCATCTTCTTTGTATGCATTTTAAATACAATTACGAAAAGAAGGTGCAAGAAAGAAGCCATCGTTTGTGACAAACAAGTGTTTTGGCATTAAGCAGGCAATTGAGGGCCCAATAATGTAAACCATTGATGCAGGTATTTATACATCTGAGCAGATTTGTACATCAGTAGTCATTTGGGCTATGAAATTTATGCAGCTCGTCAGACTCATATCCTGAACTTCAGGCATCCTATTTTTTTTCCTCGATTCATGGACTCTTGTGGATGAGGTGGAGTGTGTTGCCCTGTGAAGAGAGGACAGCCTCTTGTCTGGGCTCGGAGCTAACTGGGGAGACACAGATGCAAGTACCAGTTTGCAAATTCCTCTCACACATCCCCAACACATTTGTCAGCCTTGTCTTAAAAGTTTGATTTGGGTGGAAGAGTTGCTCTGGAGAGTAGGAAGGGTGTGCCAAGGGATCTGGACAGGCTGGATGGATGGGCCAAACTCAATTGTATGCAGTTCAACAAGGCCAGGTGTCAGTTCTGCCCCTGGATCACAACAACTCCACACAGCACTACGGGCTGGGGCAGAGCAGCTGGAGAGCTCCCTGCTGGAAAAGAACCTGGGCATGCTGGTTGGCAACAGCTGGACATGAGCCAGCAGTGCCCAGGTGGCCAAGAAGGCCATTGGCATCTTGGGCTGTGTCAGCTATAGTGTGCCCACCAGGACCAGGACAGTGATTGTTTCCTGGTGCTTGGCACTGCTGAGGTCTCTCTGTTTCTAGTTCTGGACCCGACAATTCAGGAAGGAAATTGAGGTGCTAGATTGAGTCCAGAGAAGGGTAACAGAGCTGGTGAAGGCTCTGGAGTGCATGTCCTATGACATCTCCCTGAAAGGAGGGTGTAGCCAAGTGGGGGTCAGTCTCTTTTGCCAGGCAACCAGTGGCAGAGCAAGATGACACAGTCTTGAGCTATGCCAGGGAAGGCTTAGGTTGAACATTAGGAGGAGATTGGAATGGGCTGCCCAGGGAGGTGGTGAAGTCACTGTCCCTGGAAGGGTTTCATGAAAGACTGGATGTGGCACTCAGTACCACGTCTAATTGATGAGGTGATGTTCAGTCCTGGGTTATACTTGATGATATCAGAGGTCTTTTCCAGCCTGATGGATTCTGTGATTTGGTGAGGTCAGGAAGCTATGCAGGAACAGCCTCAAGCTGACATCATGGCCCCATGTAGGGCTGCAGCTTTGGTGTGGTCATCACAGCAGCCGGTGATGGAGGGAAGCAGGAATCAGCAGAAACACTTGGCAATGCCTCAAGAGTGTCTGACAGCTTAGGTGCTGATGTTCCTGTGTGCTTTATAGCTCGTGTTAAGTACAGTCTCATAGGATGTGGAAAAACTTCCCGGAGAGTGCCATAAGCATTGCCCAAAAAGGATGGCACTGCCTTTTCCCAGGCCTGTGGCACTGCGCTGCTCTTGGCTTGGTGGATGAAGGTTCTGCCAGCAGCGGGGGTCAGACAGTACTGGAGAAGCTGCGTGCCATGCAGCCCTTGGTTGTTGTCCACATGCCCAAGGGTTGTGTGTTTACTGCCCCTGTTTAAGATGTCCTCAAGCCCTGGGTACTAACAGGACATTCATTCTGAGAATCTGAAATTTTTATATAGTTGTCTAAAATTGACATTAATTGCTGTGTGAAGCTAACATTAATAGCTAATTGCTAACACTAAAGCTTTGTGAAGCTTCTCCAAACTCCATAATTTGGCTTTGCAGTTCCTTGTAATGGTTCTGAGGCTTTCTAAGGACAACTTTTAAAAATACCCCAATTTTGGAAAATCTCAGTTATTCGTTGTATTGACAATATTTGTAACTACTATAACAATTTCATTGCTCATGTACAATATGTCATAAGTCTTGTCTGCTGTTTGTGCATTTTACAGCCTAGTGAAATGTTTCTGTCTCTCAACAGGGCTGTTTAGAGGGACAGCCATCAGGGTAATTAGAAAGCAGGATCTCCCACAACCTACTCACTAACTTAGGCTCTAAGGAATGCAGCATGCATGTTCCTCTGGGCACTCCCAGACATACTGCTCTATCACAAGAACCCTCCCGCTTAGTCTTGGCTCCTAATCTTGATACCTTGGATGAAGAAAATGGCACACAGCCACTACTCTGTCCTCAGTGATGTCAAGGGCTATCAGCAGAACTAGAGAGAGTACACAGCTTTCCTGACATTACCAATAAACAGGGGCAGGCCCTTTCACACCAGGGATCAGTTTAGACATTATCTCTTTGTATCACCTAAAATGACCAACTGGCTGAGACCCTTGTGCTACCAATGCAGAGGGCTAAACCTCCCAATATCAGCAGCTGGAAGTTATCAACTGAAAGACAAATCATCCCCTGTAAAGTCTGGCCCAGTCTTTCAGATTTGGGGCTCATCAGTTCTGATTTTTAAACTGGTGATGAGGTTCTCAGCTGCCTCGGCAATGGGCAACCTGCCATACAAGCAACTGAAGCAGCTAAAAAATGGTGAGTCAAAGAGTCTCAATAAAAATGAAACATAATGGCTTAAATAAAATTTAACATCCAAATACTTCCTGCAAACTGGTGCAATTGAAGCATGACATAGAAACAGGAATGTTTGTCGGATATGGGATATATCAGGTTCTGAAGCAATGCAGACTGGATTGCAGGAAGCTAATTAAGTGATGCAGGTAAAAGCTATGTGTGCTTGGGAAGAAGCAAGTCCTCCCCTTCTGAGAAAAGCCTCTATGATCCCTTGTTTGGAACAGGCAATTTGTTCTATGGCAGTTTGAAAAAGGGGCAATCTTGTCCTCAGACAAATGCACCAAAATACCCTACTCTGGTGACAGCTTCCTGGTAAGGCACAGCAAAAGCTGCATTTGCTTTGCCTCTTTTCTCTTTCCTTCTGCCCCAAGAGGTGAAAAGGTGATGGCAGCTGCAGCACTATGGCCTCTTCTCTATGGTCTTTGTGTTGAGACACAAGCAGGGCGACCTGAACCGAAAGGCTCAGTGCAGGGAGGGAGAAATCCATCACTCCTAGCAGCACTGCCAGCTCCTCAGAGAACCCTCCGTGTGCCCAAGGCTCTGCATCAGGAGCAAATGCCACAGTCCCTCTTGGCTCAGAGCTGAGGAAGACCTCTCCCAAAACATACCGTGAGAACAAAAATTAGTTTGTTGGTCCAAAAAAGCCCAGCAGCTGCCGTGTGAGACGGGGAACGGAGCTGGCCTGCGGCATGGGGCAGGTTTGGTGGAGTGGGGTGCAGTGGGGGAGGCAGCAGGAGCTGCTTGCACAGGCTGGATGGCACAGCACTGGTGAAGGATGGGAGAGTAGCAGCTCCTCTCGGGGGTTCCCTTGGGAGGCCACAGTGCAGCAGCTGTGTCCTGGTGCTTGATGCCAAGAGAGCCAAGTGTGCTTGGGCTTGTGAGACATGGGACAAGGCTTGCTGCTAGCACGTATGGTGGGGGAAGGAAGGCTTTGAAAGACCTTGTTATATGCAGGGAGCTTTGGTCAGGATGGTGGGGGGTTGAGACTCTATCCACTGTTTAAATATAGAATAATTGCAGAGCGTCCCCAGGGATGCAATGGCTGTCGCATTGATCCAAACCACTGGGCCTGCCTGGGCAATTATTTCCTGTAATATCAATAACACCAGATGTTTCTTAAGCAGAAATGTTCAGATTTTTTTTCCTAACAAATGCACAGTCACCTGGTCACATTTTATAATCTTTACAATCCTCTTCTTAGGGTCTATGGGCATGTTTGTGACTGAGACAGCTTGACAAGATCACTCAGACTGAGCAACAGCTTGCTGCCAGAAGAAGGGAGGAGTGTCTTATCCACACTCCAAGCACTGGGGAAAAGAATCTGTTCACTTAGAGCAGCAGGAATCTCATCAGGATCTCACCAGAAGACCCTGTGGGTCCCGTCTTCTGATGGGAGCCAGAGCCGGGTGAAGGAAGAAGCAATGGGAAGGTGCAAACCCCCACCTTCCAGCACACCTACCCACACAAACCCACCAATACACCTAAGGCTTGGGAAATTGGTAGAGTGAGCTCCAAACTGAGCTGGGAAATCTGTGCCTTGGAGCACAACTCTGCTGCTTTTCTGCATGTGATTAGTACTTCTTGCATTATGAATATGCATTTTTGCAGCCTGGATTTGCATGGATAATGCTGGTTCTGAGCAGAGATTAGGAAAGATAACTTCTCTATAATTCACTTTCCCCACCTCTGTAGCAGTTTACAGTAGCTCGCTTTTGTAGGGTGCATTGAGATGTGCAAAGGGAAAGCACCAGTGCACTGCAGTTGTGCATTAAGGGCTTCTGATCTATATTTAGGGACCTGAAAGCAATTACACAATTTCTTCCCAGGTCATTGTAATTGTTGAGAGAGTATATTAACTTCTGCTCCATCCCAATGTGTTCTTGTGCTTTTGCCTGACAATTTGAAGACTTTGAGATTTTTAAGACTAATAAATAGACCTGAAGGCAGTAGGAAAAGCAGCCTCTTATTCTTCAGGGAAGAAACCCTGTATCAAAGACTGCCTGATTTA
Source organism: Bombycilla garrulus (assembly GCA_013400315.1). Lineage (NCBI taxonomy): Eukaryota > Metazoa > Chordata > Aves > Passeriformes > Bombycillidae > Bombycilla > Bombycilla garrulus. The sequence continues at coordinate 639,997 of VXBU01005724.1, forward strand.
ACAGCAGAGTCCACTTCACTCAGGAATCAATGTGCTTAGTTGTTGAAGCATGGGATGCACAAACTCTTCTCATAGCAGCTGTTACTTTAGTGTTGACAGTTTGTGAAGTCCCAGGACAAAACCAGAAGCCCTCCAGAAGGGGCTATTTTGATCTGCAGGACCTTCACCTCACAGATGTGCTGACTGTAACCAAACAGAAGTCAGAGCACTTTGCTCTCAGCCAGATAATCTCAGATACATCTGACTGTGTTGGCAGAGGCACTGTGCCCGAGCTCCTCTCTTTTTGATGGGGATGCTTTGATTCATCCAGCCAGGGGAGTTAAGGCAGATCAGTGAAGACCAAGACCTGCAAAAGGCTCACAGTGGAGTCCAAATGATAAGACTTTTTTCCCCCCCTAAATTTGCAGCTGTTATGTGATTTTGTTGAAGTTTTAAAAAATCAGAATCTCAGCAAGGTGTGGGAGCATATGGTGTCCTTGTAGGATCTGGTCCAGGATAAAGGATGCTAATTGTATATTTTCTGCATTTTACTGTGATCTCTAAAGCACAAGTGCACCCCAGGGAGGAACAAGCTCCCAGACAAAGCACACTATGATCCTTGGAGGTGACAATTTCACAAGAGAGGCCAAGCTGAGATCCCAAGGGATAAAATCACTGACTGACTTAAGTCATTATACAGATTAAATGTTTAAAATGGTCTTCATGCCAATTAGTGTTCTGCTTTTATACCCATGGTAACTCATACCATCAATAAATAAGCAAGAGGAACAAAGTTTTCTTTCTTGATAGAGCATGTGATCTGAAGAACTGGAGTCATCAAATGCAAGCTGGTTGGTATAATGCTATACTGATATGGCATCTCTTGTCAAGGCTGAATGAGGAGTTCCCTGGGGAAAAAAAAAAGACGGAATTTTCATTAATGACAGAAATAAACCCCCAAGCCCACGAAAACAAAACAAAACAAAACACAATGGAAAACACCAAACAACAACAAAATATGCAAAAACAAACAAACAAACAAACAAAAAACCAGAAAAAATTTTCTCCTCTTCTCAGAAGAAAACTTCCATGTCTGTCCTCTTTGATCCAAAGTGTTCCAGGGTTGGATAGGACATCTGGTAGTCCTTTCCCAGGTTTGCTCCCATGACATAAGCATCCCAATTATTGCTTCACAGGGAATATGCTGGGGCATGAACATTCAGCCATGTGGCTTTCCATCCCAGTTGCCCAGCCTGCAAAGCTGTTTAACCCCTGCCGTTGAATAACCAGCTCCCCAGTGCTTGGTTTAATGGGGATCAAAATGACATTTCAGTTCAAAATTCTTCATTTTCCTGTTGGTTATTGAAGTGATTGAGCCTCAAGTGATAGATGCACACACTGATGAGAACCTGATCTATCATCAGACCTACAGGGAATTCTATTCTGTAAAACTAATTGAGCAGTTTCCCACCCCGGGGAGAAGTGGAGAAACTGAAGACTGGGAAGTAATTGGGTTAATTTAATAGTTATGTAAAACCAAAGATTCCTTAAGTAATAAGGAGCTGAACAGGGACCCATAATTGTAGCAAAAGAGAGGGGAAAAAACTGACTAGCAGTTACATTGTCATCTCTTGTTCCAAAAGTTGCATGAATGGTACAATGAAAATGTGGCCTGAGGAAAGAGTGATTGCAGTGGGCCATGTTACAAAGACAGATGGCACTTACATTATTTCCTCCAGAAATTGTCCCATCATGTGATTTGATTCCAGATATCCAACTCTGGAAGATGTCTGGGGGGTATTATCTCTTTTGCATTTATTTTGGGATGATTCCTGTTCTCTACCAACATCGCTACTCATCTGCCCAGGCATATGGTTCTAAAACAAAGCCACAGTTGTTAATTGCAATATGAATGGAACCTTTATCTAGGGAGGTAGCAGCATATCCATAATCTGCCCACCATAAAAACTAGAATTTTGTATCACTTTTATCAAAGGCTGTTCTTACCTTCTCCTCAATGAGTACCAATTTTTTTTTTTTAAGCTTTTTGGGGTAGGCAGAAAAAGACGTCTGACATCCAAGGCAAACCAGTGTTAATGGCATGTGTTAAATGTGCTGTATTTGGAGGAAGGGCAGCTGAGAGATCCTGTTCCTCCCAGGCCCACTCTATATAGCCCCAGCCCAGCCAGGTGTGCTCCAGGAACACCTGCAGGGAAAACAGCTGGAGCAGCAGCTGAACACCCCAGATTCTCTCTGAGGGCATAACGATGAAGCTTCCCCCAGGCGCCCCCTGGGCTGGGCAGCAGCTGTGTTTAGCATCTCAGACCTTCGGCTGTGGTCTGTTGTGGCAATTTGGGCACATGAATCCTTTGTGGATCTAACTGTTGCTCATGCTAGCAGCTCTGGCCCCATGGGGAAAGGCTGAGAGAAATATTGGGACCAGAGTCAGTGTTGGCTAGATAACTTTTAGTGGGTTAACCATTACTCCACTGTGAGATGCTGTGTGGCCAGAGAGTACAAACAATTTCTTACAAACAATCTATTTTTCTGCCTACCCCCAATTTATTAACTGATCCATTTAAAAAAATTCTGAAGTTTTAGGAGAGAAGCTGAGGTTTCTTCTGGTAAGTTTAATTTTACCAAGCCTTCATCATGATGATCAGAGTTGTGTAGTGGCATGACATTGGAAGCAAAGGGAAGTCACAAAGCAGAGAACAGGGAGCCAGAGACATTTGTCCCTGTTAGGCCATGCTAGCCAGGAAGCCAGACACTCTGCCTTTACACAGCTCTCCCAGGGAATTTGTGTAAATATCAATCCCGTGTTTTGCAATGCACAAAATAACCACAGCTGTGTGATTAGGCTCACAGCATCAATACCCTTTATTCTCATTCCCATGGGGCTGCTACAATGTAAAATGTGTGTCTCTCTCTCCTTGTTCTGCTGCAGGAGTGTTTTGTTTTTTCAGAAGTCACACATTTAGCTCCATTAAACACAATGGCATCAGATTGACATGAATGCTCTTTTTAGCTATCTGTGTGAGTGCTTTTGCCTTGGAGCAGGGAAATCCTGTCTCTGGAAGCCTCCATTCTCCACATTGTGCCAGTGGGTGACACCATCAGGTACCAAGGGCAATGTTGCTGCACTCTGGGCAAGTGGTTGTGCCCTGCTGATATCAGTTTTGGTGTTGTCCACACCTCCTCAGCTCTGCATCAGTATGTGAAATTTCCTTCAGTGTTTAAGAAGGTTATAGACTGGGTGAAATTATACACATTAGAACAGTCTTTCTGGGATCAGTCAGCTACTCTTCAAGTTGGTTTTTCCTGCAAAAACACAACAATCAAAATCATTACCATAGCATGTTGTGAGAATTAACAGATGTTGCAGAGCAGCTGGGGGCCTGGAGTGCAGGATGTTCACAGCATGGCTGTCACAGTTTTGTAAGGCAGTGCAGTCCTTGCTAGATGTTGCAAATCCAAATGCTTTCCCCATCTGGCACCCTGAGCAGTGGTGGCACATACACCTGAGAGGCTTTACCTGTGCTAACTTCTCAGAGGGATTTCTAGAGGCATGAAAAAATGTGAGGCTGTTCGCTGCAGTTAACACTAAACCACTCACACCTCCCAGGCACAGGCAGATGAACTGACATTTCATAATTCAGAATCCTGGGAGCTGCTCTCCCAGGACAGGCTCCTTCCTTCATGCCTCACTCCATGCTGAGGGCATGGAGGTTGCTGCTATGGCAATGAGTTATTCCTTCTGCTTGCATCTCTAGCTCCAAGTACCTCGAGGACAGTAGCAGCAGCTACAAAAAATTAGGGGTAAACAAAATATAAAAGCCCTTGTATTACCACAGCTGTTCTTTCCATGCTAATGAGAAGAAGACAGCCAGCTGCTGCAGGGAGATTGGTGACTGCCCTGACCCCAGGTATGGCAAAAAGTGTATTCCCTGGGAAGCTCAGGCTGATCTCTGCAGGTCTGACGTATAAAGCAGGAAGGCAGCTGAAAGATTGGGAATGTCAGCACTGCCCTTGCTGTACTTCATCATTGCCCTCCAGTTTCCTCTGTGAGTGTTTCCACAGACACTCCTGCTCATGGCGGTGTCTGTGCCCCCACACAGAGCCCATCCTTCTGGCACAGCTCCTGCTGGAAGAGCAGCCTCCGCTGCCTGGACAAGGTGTCCCACACGAGCTTTGCTCACAGTGCTGGGAGCTGGTGGGGGCTGATACTCTTCTGGACATCGTTTGGTTCTTCTACACACCAGTTCCCTCTTGATGGGCTTCACATTCTTTTCACATGCTTCATGAGCTCCAGATGAATCAATAGGAATTGTATTTTGTTAAGTGGAGCAAAAGGCTTCAGAGCATCTTTGACATTCATTTTAATTTCAATTCGCCTTTTTTGGAAAAAGAACCACTGTATTTTCCATTTATATTTTGAGCAAATTTAGAGCAGAGTGTAGCATGTGACCACCATGCTGGGAGCTGAGGCTTGATAAAATATTATAAATTGGCAGGACACTAATTAGCAACACAGCCTTGTTCTCTCATTTGCCAACATGGTTTCTGACTTTGTGTGAGAAACCAAATCAAGTGTAAGTAAACAATCTGGAATTTGCAATCAGAAATGCTTGGTTACAAAGCTGTTTGACAGCTTGGAAGCATAGGCACAAAGATGGCAGCACGGTAACAAAACCATCCAATTTACAGGCAGAGAAAATTCATTGAATTCCCTGTCGATAAGCGACAAAGGGAAGAATTTGTTGCGGAAAACCCAAACTGAAAGAGAGATGGGCTGCCATCAGTGTCTAGATCAAATTGTCATGTTCACCCATTAAAGACCCACAGCTGCCAGGACTGTGGTGACTGTCTCCATATCTCCTGTGCCTTTTTACTGTGGCACGTTACAGTCGTGGGCTTTTGGTAGTGGGCATAAAAGATGTTATATTTATCACAGGAAATGGGGAAATATTTCCAGGCTAGAGCTATAGCACAGAGGGGATGCTTTGGAGCATTCTGTTGTGTGCCTGCCTGGGGTCTTAGGGACTGGGTTTCATGACCCAAACTTCAGAACTTTTTGAAGTTGTTGAAATGTATTAATTGCTGGTTAGCCTTTTCATTCTGATGCACAAGATAAAGTTTTGCTTGACTCTAGAATGAAAAATCCTGGGGACAGAGGCAGCTGAACACTGGCCATGCCTGACTCAGGACAGATGGGTGCTGCCAGCCCAGGAGACAGGAGCATGGCCCTGCTTTGAGCAGACTCTGGTGAGTTAAGGGGGCACATTTCACTTAGCAAGGGAAGGGATTAGATTGTAAAGGGGTTTTACACCAGTGTTTGCATGCACCTGCACTCTCAGCTGCAGAGAAGTGTGTAGGCAATCCAGGCAAGTAAATTAATGAGCTCTGCTTAACAAACTGCCCCAAGGGAATGCCTGAAGCTTTTACTTCTTAGATATATAGCAGTAAACACATAAAAATTTAGACTAGCTCTTTATAAGGCATGAAATAGCAAGGGATTTGTAGCAAAGAGGAAATATGACATGGTAACTAGATAGGAAATGAACAGCCGAGCTAAAGGCAGAGTTCAGACAATGAACTGAAATGTTCTTTCAGGAGGAGTTTTCTCTTAAGGCTAATTCTAACAATAGCTGCTCAATGCCATAATCCTCAAGCAGCATGAAATGCTTCTGGTTCCATGCACTTAAGCTTAATTGAAAGAATGTACAGATCTCTAATAGAACACAAATTTTTGTGAGGAAACTTCCAGTATCTGTTTTATTGCTGCTTCTGGACTTCCACCAGAGCTCTTAGCTCTGGCCACTGCCTGTAGTGCAGGCACACTCTTACAGTCAGCCCTGATGCAAACTTACTTTTACAGAGTTGAATTAGCCTAATGACCAAACCCATTTCTGGTCCTGAGTGTTGCATTCATGCTCATGGAAACTGAACTTCTGTCTATTTGCAATTATATCCTCAGGTCACACAAGCAGGGATGAAATCCAGGTTGTCTTTTGCATGTGTAGAAATCTTCAGTTGTAGCGTTGTCAGTGGGTATGTTGAGCCTCACGTGATGCATGGAGAATGGAAAGGAGAAGGAAAAAAGACCTCCTGGTGCTTTCTGTGTGCTGCTGCCTTTCAGTGAATGCAGGAGCTCTCCAGAAGCCCTGAATTATTGGGAAGCCTGGCTAGGCTGGCTCTATTGGATGTGAAGTGTTGTCAGGATGTCTCAGCCCAGAACCAAAACTGCATCTCTTTTACCATGGGAGGAATAAAATTGTTTACAAACTTATTAAAGTAATAGTGAAGGGGTCTCACAGCAATTTTTGCCTCCTCCAAGGAGTTTGAGAGCACAGAGACATTACATTCCTACTGGTTTTATGTTAACCAGATACATGTCAGACCTCTGCCTGCCCAATGCTCCTTTTTATTTGAGGGGCATGGAAACAGTGAGTTTCCAGTGCTCCTACCAGAAGCTAGTGATGACAATTAAATGGTGCTCCCATTTTTTCCTGTTCACTATTATAAATCTCCTCCAGACTCTTGCACTGCTCTGACAGAAATACCTTCTCTGGCTGTAGGTGTCAGCAGCCAGCTGAAATCCCTCTGTACTTCAGCCAGCAGCCAGGCACCACAGCCCTGTAAAAGTCTGCTCCCCTGCCTCTCCTTTCATTGCTTCACCTGTTGTTGCCCTTTATCTAACAACAAGTTCTTACTGTTTCATCACTGCCTTGCAAGCTCTGTGCTCCTGAAGTGATCATCAGTATTTATGGGTTTTGTCAACACCATGATTTTCTTGATGCATTGAGCATATTGAACACTTTCCATGGAATTCCCAGCCCCTGTGTCACTGTCATCTGGGAGAATCTCAGCCTTTATAAAAGAAAGCGCTCTGTCATGGTCACAAAGCTGAAGCACAAGGTCCTGGTGCACTCTGTAAAGTCATAAAGCTGTGGGCAGAGGAGCCATTAAAATGTTTCTAAAAATCATGGAAAATATTGCAGTTCTCATTTCAGTGTTTACAGCATGGCTTTGGGATTTGGGGTTGGAAGTGCTGGGAATGTTGTACACAGGCCCTGCAATGAGCAATTGTTATCATGGGGTTGGATTGTCTGCAGCTCCCATAGAAAAATTACCAGGAGGAGGCAGCAGAAATGTCTGAGAAAAGCTTCTTGCAATGGATTTAGCCTCCTTGAGGGGTAGAGTGGACTCTGCAAACTGGCAGGAACAGCAGGTACCCAGCGCTGTGAACATGCAGGCTCTAGCAAATGGTGCTGGCTGCCTGCCTGGGGGCTGCACTGCCTTCAGCCAAGACCTTTGCCTGCTTGGTGTGGAAATCAGTGACTGACTCTGCAATTCAAACCTGACTTCTGCCCTGGACAGCCTGCAAACAGCCCCTGCACAAGGCTCCCACAGCTTCAGATTCAGATGACACCTCACCTAGCAGTGATCCCTTCCCTGCCATGGCTGGGCCGCTCATCAAACCAGGCGTCCATTCCACACACACTCAGCGGTCTACAGAACAAGCTGATGGAAACATCAGGCATTGACCTGTTCAGAGGCAGACAGTGAAACAAACTGCTATTTCAGGATGTCTTGTGGCCTTTTTATTGGACAACCTTCATAAAAAATGTTTATGTTGCACAGGAAATCTGGTTAGTCTCTATGAAAGAACCTCTCAATTGTTAATCTCATTTCTGCCAGAGACTAAAATTTGGCTGCCGTGATTATTGTCAGCCTGTTGATCTAATATTCGTAATCATATCCGTAATTACACAGCCAATCACTTTTTAACGGGCAGTAGAACCTCTGAAAAATGCATCTGGGTGGGCTAGCAAATCCACCCACTCTAGAGACTCCTGCCTCTAGTTTGTCTTGCTTATGATATTGAACAGTTTGAAAACTTCCACTGAAGTCCACACAAGCCATGAGTGATATTGTTCCCCTTCACTGTACAAATGCATAGTTTGTGCACCATTTGTTTTGATTCCATTTATCCTGTTGGAATACAGCCAGTAACTGAGTCATGAGGTGAAAGACAGATCAGCTGTTCCAAATATCTTGGGGAGACACAGACTGAAGTTAGTTAATAAGAAGAGAGACAGTCTTCTTACAAGGCAATGAGTCAGATCCTTTTTTAATTTCCTTATATCTGACAGATAGCATTTTGATTTCCTTGTATCTTAAAGACAGCATGTTCATAGCTTGGAATCTAGCAGAAGTGAAAATGCCATGACTATATATGCTATAGATTTTTCTGTCTGAAGAACAGATATTTAATACTAAGACTTTTACCTAACTACCATAATTACTTACAGCACCATGCTTGCTTCTCATCTGCCTGGCTGTGGTTCAGACTAAGACAGGGGAGTTTGTAGTTACTACAGAGATAAAGGCCATACATTTAGATTCTCAAATGGCTAAATGTCAAATTGGGCATCAGAAATCCACCAAATTGCATGATTGTGAACTCCTTCTTGTCACCTCTTGGAAATCACGGCCTTCACTTGGCTGTGGGAAACACGTAGTAAAAGTCAGAACCTCCAAGAACAAGATTCACAGTGTTGGCTTGTGTTTAAGAAATGTTGTGTGCTGTCTGCTGTAGAAGAAGTGTGGCATCTGTAAAGAATAGACTAGGACCAAAATAAATTGAGTTTTCACTTTCCTTGATCACAGCTAATTCCTAAGATGTACCAGCTTTCTGGGAACACACCATTGCTGTCTAGGTTTCAGAGGAGTGCCCTACTTTTCTTGTAAAATATGGTATTAATTATATTATCATAATGATATGGTAATAAAATATGATATGGTTTGCATTTGCTCAAGCCCTGGCATGGGGATTTCCTTTGTTGGGACACTCACTTTCAAAGCCCAGGTTGTTTCTCCAGAGGAATAGTGCTTATGTTAAGCAAAAAAGCAAATACCATCACATTATCAAGAAAATGTCAAAAGAGAAAAAAAAAGAATGTTATTTGTCACTCATGTTGTAGAGAAGGAAAATACTTCATGTCTTTACAAAGTCCTCCCCCCAGAGCAGAGGGGAGGTGGGCTAAGAGTGGATGTCAAAATAATGGGAGAGGGCTCTTGGGTACCTTCCAAGGAAACCATGGGAGTTCCCATTGAATTGCAATAACACCAACTTGGAAGTGCTTCCAATTTACCATATGGTAACTGCGCTCCAGTCCGAATAGCCAGAAGCCTGGACTGGTTGGTAAAATACCTGGAAGTCTCTGTGAATACTCTGAAACTGCAAAGCTTAAGCAGAAGATAGAAAACAAAGCATAAAAATGTTGACAGTGTTGCTAAGGAGCCAGTAGCCAATTTGGTTGGTTCCCTTTAATTGCTTTCTGTAACCTTTTCAATAACCCTGCCCCACAGCTGCCATCAGGACTCTGCAGAGCTGTGCTTGGCCAGGGCCAACTCCATCCAGCTGGCCAGTGGAGACACTGGGGATGGAGGGAGACTGCCTGGAGGCAGCTCACCAGCTTTGTGTGAATAAAATAACACTGCCCCTTGAATGCTCCATCTTTGGCAGTCTTGTCCGCTTTTGGCATCACCTGAGTGTGAAGAATTGAGGAACCTGAAGTGATGTTTTGAGTCAGTCAGAGCTGAAAGACCACATGAGCCAGCAACATGAGGAGGGATTTGCATGTTCAGAGGGCACTTACTAGGAAAACTCCACAGTCGTTGTGTAAATAGCCAAAGTAAGCATTGTTTTCAGAGAGTTTACAGAGCCACAGGCAATACAGTTGCCCAGAATAACAGTGCAGGACCAACAAATGGTTTCTGACGGCCACCTAAAAGCTGAAAAGGGATGAGAACTCAGTGACTGTATAATGTAAAATGCAGTGTTCCCAGCTATTGGATGCAGAACTGAATTTATTTTATTGCAACAGTGCTGTATTCAGTCTCAATTAAATGTGCTCAAGAGAGCCATTTTCAAGTGTTATTCATACTGTATGACCAATTCTTCACTTACAAAAGGAGCATCCTGAGATAAAAAAAGACCACAAAATGAGTAATTCCTTTTAACAAAACAATTCCCAAGAAAACAGGTTTCAACAGAAGGAAATGATATGCCACGTGCTACTAGGAAGCAGACATACTACTAGGAAGCACGCTAGAATCATGGAATCATAAAATGTTTTGGGTTAGAAGTGATTTTAAAGATCATCTTGTTTCAAGCCCCTGGCTGTGGACAGGGATGCCATTCACCACATCAGGTTGCTCAGGGCCTCATCCAACCTGGCCTTGAACAGAATATTAAGCACATAGATATAACAGCTGAGTAACATGAAGGAAAACAATACAGAGAGCTGTATTTACATCAGGGAATACAGACAATTTAATAAGCTATAAACATATATCCGAAAACCTTTGCCACGGCTGACTTTACGTGAGACTGACTCTCTCAAGGGGTGGTAAAGAAATCTGTATCAGGGAGGGACAAAGTTTTTTTTAACAGACATGTTTGTAGAAGATAAAACACAGCTTCAGAGCCACAGCACCTGCACGGGTCCTATGCTTTTCCAAACAAGACCAGCATCTCCAAGTACTCCGGCATTCATCACCCCAACAATTATTAGAAAAGCCCATATGAAGCGATATCCAAAACGAACAGGGATTCCCACATTTCTCATTTGTCGCTCCACGTGCCAGTACCACACGTGATGGACTGAATTCAGGGCCATCTCCAGATGTTTTGGATAGACAAGATTTCTGCATAGCCTCTACAGTACATGCTGACACTTCCACGAACGGGCTGTGGTTCTTACTTTCAAAGTTACCTTTCAATAAGAGTGTATTTTCTGTGAAAGAACAAAGGAGAACTGAAAAAACCACTCACCAGCTGACGAAATCGTCTGTAGAAACTACTTCTTGAGGATGACTGACTTGACTAACCCACCAGATTCAATTTGCATTATTAACAATAAACATAATTACATAGATATATCAACAATACTTCCAGATAGCGCTGCAATTACAGGCTGATTGAACAGACTATGCATCATGAAATCAAAGCCACAATTACTCAACAGAGAATGCGAACATGGTGAGACACTTGTGCAGTATTAGATTACAGTGCTGCAGGAAATGACAGAGCAGCCATTTACATTATAGTCAACAGATTAATGCAGGACCACTGCTTCAGGGAGGAGCAATTAAAGCCAACATATCTTCAGTTCCAGCAGCAAGGTGGTGAAGCTAGTGGCTCCTGGGTTACCAGGGACCTTTTACCCTGCTTTTCTGATATCTCAGACGATTCCTTCCCATTCCCCTACACTGATGATAGTTCTCTCCCTTCTTTCCAATTTCTGCTGCCTTTAATACTCCAGTGCATTCAGCCCACTTATGCTTTTCATTGTTAGATTCAGCCTTTCTTTCCATCCGCCTCAGTTGCCTTTGGGACTGTCCCTAAATGCTTTCTGACTCCAAGACTCTCCTCCAAACTCGTGTCTTTAGTGAAGGCTTTGCTGGTGTATCTGTATGGATGTGCTCTGCCCTCTGGCCTCCCTCTGCACTGCATTGTGAGAAGAGAACCTGGAACAGGCATAGTGACTTTCCTGGGTTTTGCAAAGCAGGAACACTTGCAGCACTAGATGAGTAACTATAACAACTCTGCCTTTTCATGGTGGAAAACGTATAAATCATTAGCAGTTAATAAAACAATGGAGCACACAGATTTGGCAAACATTTATTACTGTCTAGGAATTTCAGACTCACAGCCTAAGTAGTAGTCAGTGTAATATTTAGAAAACATTCGTGTCTGTAGAAATACTGCTTTCTCTGAAATGAAAGGAAAAGCCTGTTTCATGTTTTTCTCTTTACATAAAACTGATTTCACTATCTCTTCATCATTTGATTGAGTCCTGCAAAGTGAATGCAAGTAATTTATGTGAATGTTGATGTAATTACTGAAGAAATGTTTATTTTGTTTGAACTGTTCTCAGCTATTAGTGTATCAATGGGTTGACTCTGAGGAGCACTGGGTGATGGTGTCTCTTCAACACCAGCAACCATTAATTAGCCAGGTGAAGAACTCTGTATTTTGTTCAGATGATAATTCCATATTTGACCACTTATGTTTTTCTCTTTGCTCCAAATGTAGTAAATTTCTTATCACATAGTCTTTTGTTCCAGCTTTTCTAAAGCTACCAAAAACTCTACAGAATTTGGACAAGCTAATATGTTAGACTTTATGAAAAAATCAATTTATTACATTTTCCTGCCATGCAACAAGAAGTCACCATAGCAACATCATTCTGTGCTCACTGCTGAGGTACCACAGGATCTTCTCTTACCAAAATATGAGAACCAATAAGCCACACTGCCTGGTATTTTGCTAACCTCTGCACAATGAGAAAGGTATTTTCTTCTTACACTCACTTTCCGTTTGGTTTAGGATTCCTCTTTGCTTTTGTTCTGCTCTCTTTGGAATCCTTTGCCATCACGTATGGAGATGTATGTGCCACCAGGTGAACGAGGTGTCTCTGGTTCTTCTCACACTAAGGGAGAAGCAGTCTCACTTCAGCTGTGGGATGGTAAAAGACTGACACAGTCTCCTTCAGCTGCCAGCCTGCCTGCAAGCCTGAGAGGCCTAACTTAGGGGAATTGTGTGTTGCTCTTCGACTTCCAAATGAGATTGTATGAAGATATAGGATATTAGAAACATAATTTTTAATAAAATTACTTGTTCTGCAGTATTCTGAAAGCAGGCATGAAACAATCTGCAAGGTGTTAGAGTTTGCTACAGCATGGAAAGACTCCCAAGAATTTTATTACCAAAATTTTTGAAAGCATCCATGCACTTCAGAGGTTTTGACTCTGCTTGTCTATTTCCAAGTGATTCTTGCTCCAAGAAGTCTGCTTTTCAGTGGTAATCAGACCAAGCAGCAGCACATATCAGTGGGAGTTGATATGCAGATGGGTCAGTAGCTGGAAACTCAGGTAAGCTGTCCAAATGAATAGATACTGCAAAAAATTAAACATATTAGTTGTGGCACTAATCAACACCTACCACAGCCAGCAGGTAAACAGGATGGGACAGATACTTTACTCTGTGCCAGCACACCTCAACCCCCAGAACAGAGAGGTGAACTGAAAGTTATGCCATCCTGTTTATGCTGTAGTAAAGCACGGTGGGATTAATACAGCTCTGAGAGTGAGCACTTGCCATACTGCTCAGCTGTCTCCTTAAAAATTATTTTAAAAAATAATTTAAAAATCTTTCCAATTCCTTATGATTCTTGCTATTCAGCAGTTCACCATTTTTCCTTATTTCCTGATCTCCCTCTCTCAAATACACAATTTTAGTGCAATACCTTCCTTCAGCTGTAACAGTATGTCAGAATTTACTGTGCCCTTTGCAGATAGAAACTGGTTTTTCTGCTTCATTCAGCTTGGCATCATTTGCCCTTCAAATAAATCTTTGATATCTTGAATTTGGTCCTTTTGGCTACAGAACCAAATGCAGATTTGCTCAGCCAAAGAAACAGGTGCAGCCCTACTGTTTTTCTGCAATCTCTTTAGGTGGCTCGTGATGCTTTAAAGTCTCCTAAGTTACCCTTCATAGCCCTCCCTCTCGTTGGAGAGTTAAGATTCACGTGTCCAGTAAGGTATTGGCTTTCCATGTGGATGAAAAAACTTACTTCTGTTTTCACAGAAAATTATAGTGTACTCCTAGCTTAAATAACAAACCTCTTAAACTAGTTAAAATTAAGTGCATCAGCCACTTTTAAAGAATGGTCTCAGCAGTCTTTCTTATATGACCTTGTTCTAAACATTACTGTAGTAATCAGAGTTTCAAAGCAAGTCTGTAGCTAATGCTGTCAAGACAATTAATTTTTAGCAGGCCTAAATGTTGCTTTAATGTGGTTGCTGCCAAGAAACAAATTTTTACAACAACAAATTATGCATAAATATGTTTAGGAATATAATAAATGCCAACTCGGATTGTGTAAATGGTGGACAGCATATCCAAGAACATGAAGTTCATCCAGATTATTTCTAACCATGCAGAAAATGTAGCTGCAATAGCAAGATTAATACTTTTCCAATCTGTAGATTTATTTCATTTTATGCAAACATAAAAAGCTCTAGGCAGCTAGACATATACTAAGAAAGAGAAATTAACATCAACAACAGGCAATCCTAGTAATTTCCTGTATGTGCAAAGGGAAAATAAACCTCTTTGCTATTTACTAAACCCAAGCCCAGTGTTTCCCCAGCCCTCCATTGCCTTCTTGCTCTTCAAAGTCCTGGGAACAGAGAGGGGGCTTTACAACATGCTTAAAAGATCAGCAGTAAGCTTACTGCAGAGTAAAGAAGAGAAGTAGAAACCACTACCTAAAAACAAAGCCAAAAACCCTACCCTCTCTGAACAAGTCTCGGTTAATTTTTGATATGAGAAGCTTTTTTATGCCCCTGAGGCTGTGTTGATCTTTAACAAACAGGGACTGTGTCCCTTCCTGTTATCCCTGCTCACTCTTGGGTTTTTTTGCTCCCATAGTAAGCATAACCCCAGAAAACAGAGGCACTTGGATAATTCTTATTGTCTGTACAGTATTTATTGTTTAAAGTTCCTAATTTGACATTATCTGTACCCTGCAACCAAACCACAATTCTGGATGTGTAAAGGTAAGGCAAGCAGCCAGGTTTCAGAAACCTGTCTGGTTTCAATTTCACTTTCAGTTTGCCAGCACTATTCACCCCAAGAGCTGAAAGCCTTTAACCAGATCACCCCAAACAGTGTTTCCTGACTGTGGTTCATGTGTTCTGTCACAGCTGTTCCACAGTTAATGAACGAGCTGGGAGACAATCTTGACAACATCCTTTACAGTTGCTCTCATACATAATTTCCTAATATTTATTAACACCACATTACCAGACAGGCTGTCACAGATTTATCTTGTCAGTTTATAAATGGAAAGTTCAGCTTTTGCATTCATCCTGTACCTTTACCATTTAGGTCAGTTTATGCCATAATCCTCACAGTTAAAATGTTTGCAAAGCTACATGGTGCTAAAATCAGGCTTTCCGAAGAAAAAAGTGATAAGAATTCTCAACCATAAACAGAAATATCAATCACAGGTATAACTTGAAATAAATATGGGTATGTCTTAGTCTGAAGGGAGGTTAAAGGGAGGAAAATTTGTATGAGGGAAAGAATGTTCTAGCATCTTTACACCATAAGGTTAAAAGAAATACAGTCCTGTACAACTGTAAACCCCAAAAAGTGAATGTTAAGGCAAAGAATGCCAGTTATATATAATTTCATTTTAATGTACTTTAATATTACAGAAAAGCTGATACTGTAACAAAAAAGCAGCTAATTAATAAAACAATAGAAAAGTGTAATTAAATCCACAGTGCATAAGAGTAAACCCTGTGAACAAACGGAACCAAACCAAAGTAAATGATCAAAACCTCACACCTTTCTACATAGCTCAGCCAGTTACATTAATAATTAATAAAGTTCCCTTCTCAGTCAAGAATTCTAGAGAAAGTGTGGAAGAAAAAACAAACAACATCAAAGCAAAGCAAACCAGTCCCACATCCTACTGTCTGCTGTAAACTGAAGTGTCTTTTCACAGATGCTCTGATCTCCAAGCTGAAAGCAGTGATGGATGTAAATGTACTCTGGATGCTGGTTAACTGGGTGAGAGCAGGCTATAAGTGTTTTTAGACCTCGCCCTCATCCTGACTCTTCCTGCTGACAGCGCTGCTCTTTCAGCAGGAGCAGAGGAGGTGTGCGCGGGTCCCCGGGCAGGCAGGAGCTTTGGTTCTGGGGGCGCACCCGGCAGCCGCCGCGGCCCCGCACAGCACGGCACCTCCGGGGCAAAGAAACGGAGTGAAACAGCCGGGACGCAAAGTGCGTGTGCTCCGGCATCGGGCACGGACTCAGCTCAGGCTGAGCTTTACCCTCGGCAATGTCAAAAGCGGACACCAAAACCTGCTGGTGCTTTTCCCCAGCAATACCACCGACCAGCGGAACTCAGCGTGGGTCTAAAAGTTATGTTGTGAAAACTTTACCCACGTTCTTAAAGCGCTGCCACAAGCAAAGCAACTCTCCCGGCAAGCACAGCAGTGTTTTTGTGCGGACAGGCTGACGGAAGGGGCGGAGGGAAGGCTCCGGTGTAGCAGTGTCCCTGTGGCCGCAGGGCTCGGCCGTTCGCCGCTCATGGCGGCACAGCGCGGGCACAGCGCCCCCTGCCGCCCGCTCCGGGAACCGCGCTCGCCCCGCGCGCCGCGTGTCCCTCGCCGCTGCCCGTAGTGAGGCGGCGCGGCCTGTGCGCTGCGCTNGACACCCCCCGGGCACCCCCGGGCCGGAACGGCGCCGAGCTCGGCTGTACCTGCAGCTCCCAGCCCTGGCGCCGCGCCCCTCGGGGCTCCGCCGTCCCGGCCGGCGTTGTGCGTTGTGCGGAGTCACCGGCGGCACCTCCAGGCCGCGGCCCGGCCGGCGGGGCAGCACGGCCGGGGGGACGGGAGGGACGGCTCCTTTGGCTTTGGGACAATAGGCTGGAATATCTTGGCGCTTCGGTTAGGCAGGGGGAATCCAGTGACGGGATTTCTGTGTGTGAAGTTGCCCCTAGGCTTCTCGGCGTAGATCTCTGTGCGTATGTTTAGGTTTTTGTCGTTTTTTTACCTTTTGTCTAGGGTCAAAGTCAGAGTGGTGGACACGGTCCTGGTGGCAGCAAGAAGGATGACAAGGTAAGTGAAACCCAAAAAAATACTTACAGAATGAACTACAAGCATGCTGCTGTGGAGCCTGGCTGTAATAGGCTTTCTTTGTTTACTTTTAAAAAATTATTGTGTTTGGAACTGCATAAAATTATGCTCTTGCTGGCTCTGATGAATGTCTTTTCTGGGAGTACATTGGAGAAAAGAGGTGTTGTGCATAAATAAAAAAGGGAGCTTAAGAAAAACTGGTATTTGTTTACAGCAACTTGTTTTTTTTTTTTTTTTTTTAATGAAACTTTAAATATGTCAGGGTTAGGAAAGACTAGTTTCCTTCACCCTGTCACTTAGGGAACTGTAGCTGGCTTGAAAGTGGCGTGGCACAATGATGTGCAGCAGGAGTGCAGCTCACTGAGGGACATCAGGGCCCGTGGTCTCCTGTGGGGCTGAAAGTGCCAGGGACACAGTTTCTAGGCTGGGAAATGAGTGTGCCTGGTGTGTTAACTGACGTGCAGCACAAAGCTGGAGACTCAGTATTGTTCTCATTGTCTCCTCTGTTTGTTTTGTTTGTGATTTACTTCAGGCTTGAGCCTTCCATGTCCTGTATTCACTGAAAACTGGCAGAAGTTTGAATTAGAAAGAGGGATGTAAAATAAGCAGGAGAAGAAGTATTTTAGCATTCTTAAAAAATGAGTCATTTCTTTTGGGCTTCTTGCTACAGATCATAAAGAGAAAGTTTTGTTGTGACGTCCTTCACCCCGAGCCCATTTTTAGTCTGTGCACTTAACACCTGTGTGTACTGTTTTATTGTTATTATCCCAATTTTTTTATCTTCTGATGGAATTCTTTTTATGAATAAGGATAAGAAGAAGAAATACGAACCTCCAGTTCCAACCAGAGTGGGGAAAAAGAAGAAGAAGACCAAGGGACCAGATGCTGCCAGCAAACTCCCCCTGGGTGAGCACTGTGCCTCCCCTGTGTGCTCCTCAGGAAGTGCAGAGCTGTCCTTTCCTCACATCTGCCTCGGGGGGGTCACTAACACAGTGCCAAATGTCATTTTATTTCTCATTAACATTCAAAAGCCCCCCACAGAATAAGATTATTGTTTTGCAAGATGCAGCCCATGAATTCCCAGGTGAGAGACAGAGAAATTAAACTGAGGAAAAATGCAGGGGAAACGGTAAATCTGTTTTTGCCTGGTGTTACAGTGGGGCAAGTAAGGTACAAGTTAGAGTCAAGAAAATAAAGCAGGATTTCTAGTAAGGAATTATTGGGTAGTTGGTGCCATGTCAAACTCGTTGTAAAATACTGTGATTCTGCTTTGATTACAGTGACTCCTCACACACAATGCAGACTCAAGTTGTTGAAATTGGAGAGAATTAAAGACTACCTCTTAATGGAGGAAGAGTTTATAAGAAATCAAGAACAGATGAAACCTTTGGAAGAAAAACAGGAGGTGAGGTTTGAGTGGACTGTTAGTTCTAATGCTACAGTAAATGCTGTAATGAATTGAACTGCTTCATCCCAAAGCAATGGAATAAAGTACCACCAGTGTGCAAGCTGGTACAAACATACCAGGCTTATCACAGTTCCTCATTAATTGGCTGAATTGTTTTAGACCAAGCATGGATCACTACAGGTGAAGCTATGGGAGGTTTTTGTTTCTTAATGCTCTGTCAGAGTGCAGCTTGCAGATATCCATCGACAGAGAAAGAGGATTCTAGTTCCTCACATGCACAGAAATGGTGTCCCTAGGGTAGGACCGGAAGAATGGTGGATTTTGTTACTGACCTCTGTCTCTCTGGGCAGTGGAACAGTTAGGAAAGACTGGTTCTGCTGTGTTCTGAATTGTTGAGCCAGTGCTGTACAAGAATGGTTTTGCCTGCGTTGTTCAGTTGTTTCTTGGATTCCTCTTGCCATCAGGAAGAGAGGTCCAAGGTGGATGATCTGAGGGGAACACCCATGTCTGTGGGTACCCTGGAGGAGATCATTGATGACAACCACGCCATCGTGTCCACGTCCGTGGGATCAGAGCACTATGTCAGCATTCTGTCTTTTGTGGACAAGGACCTGCTGGAGCCAGGCTGCTCTGTTTTGCTAAATCATAAGGTGAGGGTTTTTTTTTTTATAAATTCAAGTTTCTTACAAGTTCTTGTACTGTTTTTAACTGGCCTTTTTTTTTCTGAAGACCACAGGAGAGGGAATGCTGTTCATTTCACACACCTAGATAAGTGGGCTTAGGGATTAGAGTTCAGTTTGTATAAAAAATGCTGCTTGCCTTCTCTGACAACTCTTAATTCTTGCATTAGGTTCATGCTGTGATAGGAGTCCTCATGGATGACACAGACCCCTTAGTGACTGTGATGAAAGTGGAGAAAGCTCCTCAGGAAACATACGCTGATATTGGTGGCCTTGACAACCAAATTCAGGAAATCAAGGTATTCAGCTGTACTCATTTACAGTTAAACCAGCAATGTAACTGTTGTGCTAGGAGCTGGGAAGGGAAACAGCAGGACTGGCTGCTGTTCCTGCAGTGTGTCCTTTATCTTCTGCAGTGCATTTCCTCGTTGGATTTATCTAGGCAGACTCGTGGACCTCAGTCTTTTAAGCAGGCCACCAGAGACTGTGTGCACAAGTTGCTGAGGAACCTACAGAGCCCAGAGCTCACAAAATTGCTCTAACAGCTTGTTAGTTTGCAATATGCAAAGTTTCAGGTGTTGTAAGATGAGAGTTGTAAAAATTGCAGAGGTTATTTTGGGTGTCTGATGCTGTCCAATCTAAGGATTAAGGTCTCTCAGGGAGTTGCTTGTTTTGTTCTTGTATTTGTTTGTTGATTGTTTGGGGTGTGTTGGGTTGGTTGGTTTTTTTTCCCTACCAGCAGAACTCTGCCTGAATCTTGCCTGAACTCAACCCTTTTATTCTGAGTAGGTATCTAAACCCACAAATGCTCTTAAAATCTGTGGTACCTGGTAACTCTTTATAGAAGGCACCCTTTCATAAAGGGTTCCCTGATCCCAATGTCATCCATGGGTGTTTGGGGTTCAGGAACTCCAGGGTTCTAAATCTGGGATGATGCACTGGGAATGGAGGAGGGGGAATGTTTGCTGCTGCTCCACCACACATCAGGTGGGAGCAGTAGGAACACCTGTGCAGGTAGAGTAGTTGCCTGCCCTAGAATTGGAGGCGGTAGAGAGCTGTGCTGTTCAGTGTCTGTCTTCAAATCAGTTCAGTTCTTTTTGCCTTCACTGCTTTCATTATTGCTGTTCTGAAGATCCCTACAGATCTTTATTGGAGACCACTCAGTCTTACGAAAGCACGTTTGTGTTTCTTGTGCTTCAGGAGTCTGTGGAGCTTCCTCTCACCCACCCTGAGTATTACGAAGAGATGGGTATAAAGCCACCCAAAGGAGTCATTCTGTATGGCCCACCTGGCACAGGTATTTCACAGTTCAGTAACACCCATGCTGAGATAACACGAGTAAAATAATTCACACTTGGTCAGTATTTAAACCATTGCCGAGTCTGTCACAAATTCCATACAACCGTTTTGTTAGGACACCTTTTTCTTTCTCTTTCCCTTCTCTGCAAACTCATTCCAGTATTTCTTTCCAACTGAAACCAGGCAAAACGTTACTGGCCAAAGCGGTGGCGAACCAGACGTCGGCGACGTTCCTGCGTGTGGTGGGCTCGGAGCTGATCCAGAAGTACCTGGGTGACGGGCCCAAGCTGGTGAGGGAGCTGTTCCGTGTGGCCGAGGAGCACGCGCCCTCCATCGTCTTCATCGACGAGATCGACGCCATCGGCACCAAGAGGTACAGAGCCTGTGCTGCTGGGGGCACAGAGACACTGCAGGGACAGCACAACTTCCCTAGGAACACACAGAGACACTGCAGGGACAGCAGAACTTCCCTAGGAACACACAGAGACACTGCAGGGACAGCAGAACTTCCCTAGGAACACACAGAGACACTGCAGGGACAGCACAACTTCCCTGGGGGCACAGAGACACTGCCAGGGACACAGAGACACTGCCAGGGGCACAGAGACACTGCAGGGACACACAGGGACTGCAGGAACAGCAGCTGAGCTGGCCCAGGAACACACAGGGACTGCAGGAACACAGAGCTGCCCTACGAACGCTGCTTTTTACAGCTGTACCCACACTCAGTTTCTTTGCTCTGCTGGCATTTGCATGCACTGTTTGATGTAAGCTTTGTCACAAGTAACAGGTCAAATAACTTCAGTGGAAACACAATGTATCACAGCCTTTCCATGCCAAACAGTCGTGACCAGAGATAATTCCTGTTCTCTTGCTACATGGCAGCATGTCTAGGAGAGTGTCAAAACCAGAAAGAGACACTGTGTATATGGGATCCTCTAGCTGCAACAGCATATACAGTAATAGGCTTTAGTGATCCAGTGGTAAAGCAAAATATTTAATAAAGAAAATATCCATTTGTCGTTTGCCTCTCAACTAGGTGGCTAAATACTTCTGAGAGTATTTTACAGAACGTTACACAGTGTATGTCATGGAGAAGCATTGCTTGTGCCACATTGAACTGTTGTTCACTCCTTATCCAAACTGTATTACTTTGAAAATTCTGTAGGGTTGTTGGAACTGTCCAATGCAAATAGTCTTTAAAGGAGTCAGTGTTTTTTAAATAAATAAAAAGGTGCTCATACATGTTTACTACATGGCCACCAGCCCAAAGTGCCACTAGCCCGAAGTGCCAGCTGCTGCCTTATGTATGGATGTATGTGCTTTTAAGAATTAGGTTTTTTCCTTTTCTTATGCTGATTTTGTTAGGTGGGAAAAAGATATTTCTAAATATATAACAAACGTGGTAAAACCCCAGATTTCCTTCACATGATGGCTGTTACATTTCCCAACTACAAGAACAGTTCAGTGTCTCTTTACTTACCTAGATATCACAGCATGATTCTGAAAACCTCCATTTTGTTTATATGGATAAACGTTAAATTTTTTATTTAAATTTATGGATGTTTACAAACAAAATACCCCTTTCCCCCTTTTGTTTATACCTTTGTGTCAGTTGCTTAGTGCTTTTTCGACTGTGCTTTTGTTTTAAAGGTATGACTCCAATTCCGGGGGTGAGAGAGAGATCCAGCGCACGATGTTGGAGCTGCTGAACCAGCTGGACGGGTTTGACTCTCGGGGGGATGTCAAAGTTATCATGGCTACAAACAGAATAGAAACACTAGACCCAGCTTTAATTAGACCAGGTAAGGGACTTCCCTGCTGGGTATGCTTAAGCCACTTTTCTTGTGAAAGGACTTGTCATAACTTGACAAACACATCCTGGTAAAAAGACTGCAAGTTTGTTCTTATTCACCATCTCCTCTATGCTGGTGCATCTCTTGAAATCAGAACCCATTCACAAGCTTCTAAATAGAAGAAAAATCCTTGGAAGAGAAGAAATGTGTTAATTCCTTTACATATACATAAACAATTGGAATATTCTTCCTTTCTGTTAAGATGGCACAGCCATTATAAGTAGTTGCTGAGCAAGCTGTGCACACCTTGAGCTGGGGAGGGCAGGGCAGCACCAGCTGTTCTGGGGGTGAGCCTTAGCAGAGACAGCCTGGACCCTGGTGCAGGGCAAGCAGGCTGCTCCTCACTGCCCTGCCACACTCCTGCCACCTGGGGAGGAGTGAGGGACACGTGTTGAGCTTGAGCAGGCACAGGCAGTGTTTTTAAATGGCCACTAAAACACAGCATGTCTGTGGTGTCTGTTAAATTGGAAGGCAGAAGAGAACACCGAGATCAAAGCAATAAACTGAAATACCTCCATGGTATGAAGGTGCTGAGGTATGTGTTTGGTTTTGCCATCACCTAGCTTTAGGCCCTTCAGCTCAAACCCAGTGCTGTTAGAGTACAGAGGAGATAATGCTGTGTCAGAATTGAAAGAGATAATCTGACCTAGCTTTCTGCTCCAAGACATGATTCATTGTGGCAGGAAGAATCATGAAACTGTTCAGGTTGGGAAGAACTTTTCAGGTCCTTGAGTCCTGCCATTAAGCTGACAGGGCCAAGTCCACCATGATGCCACAGCCCCAGTGCCACTTCTACTCCTCTTTTGAGCACTGCAGGGATGGCGACTTCACCGCTCCCCTGGGCACCGTGTTCCAGTATTTAACAACCCTTTCCATTAAGAAATTTTTCCCAATATCCAACCTAAACCTCCCCATGTGAACTTTAGGCCATTTTCTCTTGACCTGGTACCTGGGTGAAGAGACCAACCCCCACCTGGCTACAGCCTCCTTTCAGGCAGTTATAAAGGTGATAAGGTCATCCCTGAGCCTCCTTTTCTCCAGACTAAACACCCCCAGATGTTCCTTCAGATGTTCCTCATAGGATTTGTGCTCCCCACCCTCCACCAGCTCCACTGCACTTCTCTGGACATGCTCCAGCCGAAGAGTTACTGTCAGTCAAACCTTTCAGGTGTTCTGCTGTTTCCAACAGCTGCATGCACAAAACCTAAGAGTGAGCTTTTCTTTTGCACAGGACGTATTGACAGGAAAATAGAGTTCCCCCTGCCTGATGAAAAGACCAAGAAACGAATCTTCCAGATTCACACAAGCAGGATGACGCTGGCAGATGATGTGACTTTGGATGAGCTCATTATGGCAAAAGATGATCTCAGTGGTGCAGATATTAAGGTCAGTGCACATCACCATTGTTCATACTTCAAAAATCAAATCTCAGTTTTGCTGCATCCAAAACTGCTGTCATTTGAACTGTTCACCAGTTTTCTGTGCTCACATCACCAAGGGACAGTGGGATGGTTTAAAATACCTTTTATGAGTGCCAGATACTCTGCTTTACAAATGGGAAATTTATTAAAATGGGAATTGTGAGGTAGCTTTTGTTGGTAAGAGTATATGCCTGTGTTACCTGAATATGAAATTCAAATATGAAGTAGCAAAATAGAAACTAAAAGGAGAATGTGGAATCTTGTGCAAGGTATCTTAAACATTACTTCAGATAGTACAGGATAAGTAGCATTTTTAGGGACTATGTTGCAAGGCAGATAAAAATGCAACTGTATATTAGGAAGCTTCAGCCGCGCTCTGCTTCTTTAAAGGACATAGAGCCCTTGCTCAGTTACCACTGTCATGAGCTTAAAGCAGCCTGACACAGCTGTCAGCTCCCTGCAGAAGGATCACACAGCTGCATGTGTCTGTCCTTGCACAGGGAAACGACTGTTGTTACAAAGCTGCCTTTCTGTCAGGGAAGTGTAACTCTTGAGACTTCTGTCCTTTTGGACACACTGATCTGGCTTTGTCCAGCCTGCTTCAGTGCTGTGGAACTGTATCAAAGTTAAGAATGTAGATTTTGTGAGCACTCCTCACTTCCACAGTTACTGCAGCTGCCTTGAGGGTGTGGTTGAAGGGGTTGTACAGAAAGTGTAACTGTTCTTGCTTCCTGTGTTGCAGGCAATTTGTACAGAAGCTGGATTGATGGCTTTGAGGGAACGGAGAATGAAAGTAACAAATGAAGATTTCAAAAAGTCTAAAGAGAATGTTCTCTATAAAAAGCAAGAGGGAACCCCTGAGGGATTGTATCTTTAAGTTATCTGTCTCTGGGAACCATACAGAACTTTCTGTGTTGATGAAAGCCTTGTATAAAACCACACAGCTAGTTTGCTTTCATGAACAGATAAAAAGCTGTTGTGGGTTTTCAGTCAGTGTATCTCCTCACTTCTCAATAAAATGTTTATTTGAATTGGACTGTTTGGGTGGCAAAGCCCTGCTGTTTACATGGAACTGTCTGTTGTATTCTCTGACTTTCACGAGAAAGTGCTGGTGACCCAAGTGCTTGTGTCAGTGACCCACACCATGGGGGCAGGGAGCAATGCAGGTGCTCCAACTCTTTTATTAGTCTTCCTTAGGCACAGCAGTCTCTTACAGCTCCTCTAGCATTGCTGTTCTTGATTAGGTCCTTCCATCTTTTTTTAGGAAGTAACTAGGACAAGTGTCACTTCCGAGTAACCTCAGTGTCAGCAGGCATTTGTACATGAAAATCAAGGACAAGGGTGCAAGCCTGAGGAACAGGGAGGTAACACTTCAAAGATACCCAGCTCTAGCACTTGCAGCTTAATAAGAGAGCAAGATGGATGCTCATTAGTAATCTTACCTTAAACATCTAAACATGTTTGGATAGGGGACTTGTAAGATTAGAGTTTATAAAGTTGTTTGTCCCAAAAGGGTTTCAGTTCATTAGATAAACATCCAAGCTAGAGAATGTTTCTGAAAAGAACCAACACAGTAGGAACAGGTTGAAGGGCCCCATGCTGCCCATAAGGCACGAGCCCCAGTGCTAGAGGTGCAGGGTCTGGCGTGCAGCTGTGCACAGAAAATTGTGACGTGTCTCCTGCATGGTGTTCTACAGCATCACCTCCAGTTCTTCCCCTCTGCAGTCCTGTTGCCTACAGCTCCATTCCCAAGGGGGCTGGGTGTTTGTTGGCTCAGCTGCAGCCGTGCACATACTACTCATGAAGTGTCCTGTGGAGCACACCTCTGTGAAGGGCTGTTAAGGGCTAAGTAATTCATTTCCTCATGTTGTCCATGTGATCTTTAAGGTTTATGTAAAAGTTCCACATGCAAACCAGTTATGCAATGTGCAGTCTTTGTTCTGGGAGCTTTCTGTGGGAGCAAACACAGGCCAGCCACCGACAGTGGAGAGCTACAGCCAGAGCAATGCCTTTGCTCACTGCCAGTGCTCCAACAATGGCAGCAGCAGGGCCAAGAGGTTCTATTTTTCTATGTAAAAATTATGTGGCTCATTGTTAAAAATGAACCCTACAGATGAATGGAGTCCTTTATTTAATCTGGATGACAAAAATCCTGAAATAGAACTGGTTTTCATCTGGAGCTAGAAAAACAAGTTTTATTACCCATTCTTATAAACATTAGGAGAGCTGTCTCCTTGGAAAGCTCACAAAAAGCTGGGGATTTTTTAGCACTTTCTAATCATGGCAGTTGATCTCACTGTTGCTGGAGGGGCTGAAGAGCTTTATGACACGTGTGGCAAGCAAGGCACTTTCTATCTGGGACAGGGCTGTTACTGCTGGCTCAGTGCAACAGCCACAAAGAGATGGGTTCAGCTCCCTGAAGAACACCTACATTGCATTAAATGAACCCAAGGACTGTGTTCTAGTTCCCTGTCTGCCACCACAGGAACTGAAAAACACACGTTGGAAAATTCAGTTCTTAACTTTTGCAGCACAATTTAACTGTTGCCACTTTTGCCAGAGTTTCTGAACTTGATGATCAAGACAAAAGTAATGAGTATCAGGAGAAAGTGAACAGCACTTACAACACAGAAACAGCACAACAACACAGAAAGTTATTCTCCACAAGGACAGGAAAGCTGCTGAGGTCTGAATTAAAAGGCAGGACTTGCTCCAGGAAGCCTCTGACCCTCAAAAGGAAGGAAGTGGCCCAAGTGCTGCTTTGGGAGAAACTGCAAAGTAAAGGACTTGGGGCAGGATGCATGGAAGAACAGGAAAGTGATGGATACAGAAGTCATTACTGCCCTCACTGAAGTTTTCAAATGTGAGTGCAGAGCTTGTTTATCTCACCCAGGCTCCCTGTCCCACAGAAGCAGATGATTCTTCAGAGTCCCTCTGAAGGCTTCCTCTGTGAGTCTAGGCAGGAGCACAGTGAAGCTTTTCCCCTCCCCATGGCCCTTGCAGGGCTTTAGAGGAAATGGCATTCTGCATTAACAAACACAGGCAAAATGTGCCATGGTACTGTTCAGGGTACAGGGTAACTTCTACCTCCAGTTCAGGAGCTCTGTCATTTTTGTAGAAAGTGAAGATGTAAAAAATAAACTGCATTTTTCACAAAGACTAATAGATTACAGCAAAACCAGCATCACCTGCAACTACATCAGTATTATAAGGCTCTTCAGAAAGTGCTGTAATGCCATTTAAAATTATACATATTCCCTGCAATATTTAAAATCTTTTTAGAAAGGAATGAATGAAATGCAGACTGAGCTGAAGTGTATCTTGTATCATGGTGGCAAACCTGAGCCAGAAGTTGTACGTCTTGGTCCAGTTTCATGTGTAATAGGATCTCACCAGCTGGATGAGATTGCTTTAGTGCTTCCCAATTGCTTTAGTCCTGCTAGTGACAATTAATTTTCTCATGAAAAATGTCTGAAGCAGTTTTGGGTATTCAGTGGCTGCAGGTATACTTGTCTCAGATGAAAATCCAGTTCCTGAATCCTTGGGTCTCAAGAGTAGGGATGCTAAACAATCCTGTCCATGTTTCACCATGTTCTGTGTTACAGATAAAATATATAACATAACTGTATCTTTAAATTGTTACCACATTTCACATTACTTCTCTAGGAGCTTGCTAAAAGTCTCTTGGAATATAAGCTACTTTTAAATAACCATAGAAGACGATGCCTTCTTGATGAGAATCAAATACAGACCAAACCTCTACTTCTCTTACAACACTTGCCTGGATTTGAATCAAGGCAAGTAATCAATTACAGAAATTCGTTTAGAAGTAAGCTCTTTAGAAATGCGTTATGGACACGTTTTCATTTTTAATACACTCAGTTCTATTAAATTAATAAATAAAAAACCAAGTTACTTTTGAATTTTCAAATATTCAGGTGTATTTTTCAGAAAGATTTATATTACAATGGTCATCTGTCAAAGAGTACCAAAATAGTGCCCGCTCAAACAAAACTTTATCTTTTACTCACAGTAAATGTACAGATGCAATGGCTGTTGGACTTGGCAGTTACATATACACAGGCATACCATGCTGCAGGACGTTCCTGAAATCTGCCAGCTGGGGGACAGTGGAGCATCCATCTGGCAGATGTTTATTTCCTGTGCTGCTCACCAAGCCATAGTTGGCATGTACTGAACCTCTGCTGAACCTAGGGAATGTAATTGCAAACAATGGAATAAGAAATGCAGGCAGCTTCCAACAGGAGGCTATTTAAAGAGGGAATTCTTCTGTGGGAGCCAGCAACACTTCAGAGCAATGGATCCATTACTGTGGGCAAGATGCAGTCCTTGATTCCAGGTAGTAGAACTCCATTTTATAGGAATTTATAGAAAAGATTTAACAACAAAAAATATCAAGTACATAGTACCCAAGTGCCAACAGAGTTCCTGTATGAAAAGGGATGGATCTAATTGTTAGCTTGGGAAGCAGCTTCTGTACTTCCTCCACTCTGCCACAGTCTTTTAAATCTCCAGCAGCAGATCCAGCTCTTCCATAGGTACCCGCACTCTCAGCTCCTTTTCAGTCATCAGATCGAGAGTCTCTTGCAGATCATCAGGGAAATACTCCACTGCATCCATGTAGAGGACCTGGAAAGACAACATTTTCTGTGCTACCTTTCTAGCAAGAAACACAGAGTAAAGGAGTGGACAGAAACAACTCTGTAGCAAGAACGTCAGAAATACCATGTATTCTTTAAAGTAATACAGACAGAATTAATGCTCCTGCAGTGACAGCCAAGTAGATGTTTAATCAAGTCTTTCTCAACTCTTACTGAGTAACTTTATTCAAAAAGATAAAATGGACGTCAAGAGGCACTGGAGAACTTGCAGCATATACAGACATACCTGAGGAGGTGCAGGTTGTCCTTGATAATTTTTATATATTACACAAATATATTTTTATTTGGGAATGTATTTCTGATACTACTATGTTCATGGTAAAAGTGCAAAAGACTCAATCACTTCTAGATCACACATGTGCCTCAACACAACACCCTTCTGTCCTGAAACACAAACAGCACTGACTATTGACCATGTTTCCATTTCAGATGCATCCCTTATTTGCAGAAAATCCTAACATTACTTCCTCAGAAACCTCTCCTTTCATTTGCATATAACTCCTTATAACAACTACTAAAAATTAAAGCTTTTTTTCCAAATAGAGAACTTCAAAAATTAAAGTATGATGAGAAGTTTACCTGTTTTCTGTGCTTACCTTTGCCCAAGGACAGTTTTGAAGGGCTTTATAAAACAATCCTTTACTTTTTTCTTTTTTTCCTAGTGAAGCCTGTGTGATTAAAAAACATTCATAGTTCAGTGCAGCAATAGGTGAAATACTGAAACAATTACTTCTGAGACAAAGAAATGACTGCTGAAAAGCTCAATGTTCTTCTGCTGAGAAATCCTTTTCATTCTACATTGTGGTAGCTATGTAATTTGTCAGGTTACACTCTTCAGATGTCTTAAAGGAGTTCCAGGGCTTCACTGGTAAGACAAGTAAGAGCACAAGGACTCCTGGCTCTTCAAAGGAACCTGGACAGACCAGGAGCAGGATACGGTGCTTTGGCCACTCCTCTGGATTTTGTACGAGCTGCAAAGTGGCTGAAGCACAGACTCTGATCCTCCAGCTCCTACCAAAGGTGTCAAAGGGCACTGGTCCCAGCATCAATCCCCAGGGGGCAGCAGGAGCTCATGCTGCTCTCTGTAAGCCTTTGAGCCTGGCTTACAGCCACGTCCTGTCCACTCACCTAACCCACGTCTGATCAGCAGAGAGAAAACAGAGATCTACACAACTCAGGGTAACACTCAACAATCACAACTTCTTCTATGACTGTATCTGAACGTTTTAATGTTTCTAATTGATCTGGCTTCTCTAAACAATGTCATTCCAAGCTATTATTGTAACAGTATTTTCTTCCATCTTATTAGCATCTAGTAAATACTCCTTGTTCTTATGAAAAAGGTATCTTCCACGAATGAAGCACTAGTGATAAAATACATACTGGGTGGTCTTTAGCATTTGTGCATACTGGGGTGTCATTACTAGTTTGTAAAGAATAACAGTAATTCAGTTGTACATTCCTACACACATAGTTCTGTAAAATAGTTACAAGCATGCAATTGTGTAGAAATGGTCACAATTAACAGTTCCACACAAGAGATCTTCTCAAACACAGAACAAGATCTCTCCTTCCCCTGCCTCCTCTCTATTTCACAGCCTTCTGACTGCTGATCCCCCTCTGACAGCTTATTACACCAGGGGATGTTAACAGAAGAGTAACACTGGGGAATGAAAGTTACTACTTCAGTGTTTTCATCTTCATATTGTTCTTTGGAGAAGTAGAAAACCAAGATGGCAAAGCTGCCTATATGAAGTTATTTTATGTACTTCCATGGGGAACTGTGGAAGAAACAAACATTGCTTTTTAGCATTGAACTACAATGCCAGTTAATGTAACTTTTATAT
Organism: Bombycilla garrulus; assembly: GCA_013400315.1. Classification (NCBI taxonomy): domain Eukaryota; kingdom Metazoa; phylum Chordata; class Aves; order Passeriformes; family Bombycillidae; genus Bombycilla; species Bombycilla garrulus. The sequence goes on from VXBU01005724.1 coordinate 669,894, forward strand.
GCAGCTTTTAAGATTTAAAGGACTGTCAAAACTGAAGGCAAGTTATAGAAGCTATAGCTGTGTTTTGCCTACCATGCATTTATTTTGCTTATGAACTGCACCTCAAGTGTTGAGGGAGCTGGCAGATGTCACTGAGGTCACCCTTGACAATCTCTGACTGATCACAGCAACTGGGAGAAGGACCCAAAGACTGAAGAAGGTAAAACATCACTCCTGCTTTCAAGAAGGGCAAGAAGACACACCCAGTGAGGCTGATCTATACTGAGACTACGCTGTCAGGAGCTGTTACTCCTAATCCACGTGAATTACCTTCTCCTTGATGTTCCCAACAGTGAGGAGCAGTACAATCAAAGGTATCACCCTGCAAATCCCAGAGGCATGGCAGCATTTAGTATTAATTTCTCTAAGCAGTATTCCAGCTGTTTGTGACAATTCCGATTATGGTCAAACAAAACAAAATTGATACTCTTATTCTTACCATAAAGTTCAAATACATTCTCCATAGCAGTGGACAGTGGGTGCCATTTTCACTCTGAACTGCATGTTCAAACAGAGCTACAATCCGATTTGTTAATCCAGTTTCTGGAATAGTACAATGTATTTCACCAACATCTGCCCTGGAACACAGAGGAGAGGAGAAAGAACAGTCCTTTAAACCCAAGCCAAGGGGCCACATCCAGGTAAGAAGGGGTAAAGAACAATGCACTGTCTGTTCACAGCACCATCCGTAGCCAGGTTTTTGTAATTCGTGCTATAAACCAGATTTTCAGCACTTGCTAATGTAATCCACACATTTCTAAATAGGAAAATTAGGAAAAAAATATAAATCAAGTATTTTTGTGAAAATTCATGTAGCGTGTTCAAAAACAATTTCTCTTTGGACATTAAAATCCACTGTGATATGATCTTAAAACATATTAGCCTACCTCCAAGATTATTTATCCTTCTAAGCCTGGCAGAGCAGCTCAAAAGAAATTCAAGTCTGGATCAGCACATCATCTTCTGGTGCCCAGGCAAGTTTGTTCAAATTTACCCCTCACTTTTGTAAGGCCATACACTGGTCTTTGATCAGCTCTGGGTTTCAACCACACAACAGTGATTTTCACCCAGAGATTCAAATCCCCTAAGTTCCAGGCAGAACACAAAAGCAGGTATGCTGATTTCCATCAGCAGCTGACACAGACTGCCTTACTTTTGATGCCTGAGCTTGAAGAAACAGGCTGGAGCCCTGCTGGCAGCATCCCTTGTCTGTGCATGTTCTCAGAGCCTGCCAGCTTCCTCCACTCACCATTAACACCTGGCTCCTAACTTATCTTTTTTTCATGTGTCCTTGAAGAAATCCGCCCTCTCATCTCAACCTTTGCCGTGAGGGAAAATTATGTAACCTGCTCTGCATGGAGTTAAACGTTTGAAGCCTTGTACCTAACAGTGACTTAAAAATGTTCTTGTTTTACCCTTTATGTTCGTTTTTTCATCTGAATTCCATGCACTTAAGCAGAAATACAAACCAGAATACAAAATAGTCAGGCATAGCACAAACATTTTCTTATTTTGTCACATCACAAAACATTAGTTTTATGCATGACTGACAGGCCACTTATCTCCCTGTTGCAGTAGTTCAGCTCTGCTCTTGCAACACCCAACTTATAAATACAATCTCTAGGAAAGGCTTTGCTGGCAGTGAACAATCTGGAAAGGAACTCAGCCTCTGAAATGTTCAGTTCCAAGTAACAATAATGAAAACCTATCATAGTGTTAATCTGAAATTCACAGTTAATCAAATTACAATCTTCCTTTACATTTGGTGGCCGTAGAATTCTTATAACAATTTAGGATGACACAGACTAACAGCTCAGGAACGTCCCTATCATGTCTGCATGTCTGCTGCCAGCCTGCAGCAATCAAAGATGTGGATAACTGTTAACTATGTAATTTCACCAGATGTGAATATTGTGAGCTTACAGCTCTGCACAGCTTCCTGTAAGTGTTTCCTAGAAATCTGCTGCCATGTGCAGACACAAACAACCAAGCTGCCATGTCACTGGAGATCTGCAGGGAGCAGTGGACAGGTACCTCCAAACAATGAGGACACAGCAGTTAAGAGAGTAAGCTCTAGGAATGAACAAATACCTTGGTCCCTGTATCTCCCACCCTTTCCTCCTTTCTCAGGACCAAAAAATCTGAGCCCAGACCCCTGTGAATTCATGGAATTTCCAGCCTCTTCTCCCTAGTAACAGCCCCATGTGAAAACTGAACTCTCAAGGACTCACTATGGAAACAGATCTGCCACAACTGTGTTCTGTGACTCGGTAAAGTAGGGCAGCCAGCTCAGGCAGAAACTGCAGCACAGCTCTGTATTATATTCTGTATTATGCTCTGTATTATGCTCTGTATTAAACTCTGTATTATACTCTATATTATGCTCTGTATTATGCTCTATATTATACTCTGTATTATGCTCTGTATTATATTCTGTATTATACTCTGTATTATACTCTACATTATGCTCTGTATTATGCTCTATATTATACTCTGTATTATATTCTGTATTATACTCTGTATTATACTCTATATTATGCTCTGCATTATGCTCTACATTATGCTCTATATTATACTCTATATTATACTCTGTATTATGCTCTGCATTATGCTCTGCATTGCTGTGCTACTGACATGCAGCAGCTCCAAAGCTCACAGTGTCTACCTTGGCCATCTAAGAAGGTTTAGTTATCTAAAAATTCCTTAAAGAAATGTCTGTCATCCTGATCAGAGTAGCAAATAATCAAAAAAATTCGAACACAATCTGGCTCAATAGAAAGGACATAAGGCCATCACTCGGGGCTTTTATTCTGTTCAAAATTCTGCCACTGACTCCCTGTTCAGCCTTAAACAAAAAACCTCCAGCTACAGCTTCTTCATCTGCAAAACGAGAACTGTGATAGCATTTTCTCTCCTGTTGAGTGATTAGACAGATTCAAAAAAGCATAATGTAAGGATCTGCAAGGTGTTACCTTTGAACCTCCTCCGTGAGTTTTTTTCTCATCTGCTCTGCTTGGATTGCAAAGAGCCATGGCTCTAAAGAGTTAGCAGACCTTGTGACACTATCAAAAAACCTTCTTGCTTTGCTGGCACTGTGAGACTTCCTTTGGATGTGGATGTAGGACCTCCACAGAGATTGGTTGCTAGGAAACCTCTTCAGAGCCTCCGTTAGTGCCTCTCGCAGGGGATTCAAAGGATAAACACTAATTTTCATGTGGAATCTCAGTAAATTTGTATGCAGCAGCGTGACAGCTTCAAGAGCAGAGGGAAATTTTAGAATGCCAAAATTCTCTCCAGTATTTTCACATTTCTGTGAACCAGAAACTTCAAGTTTTTCTGAAGCCTGTGCATATATTAACACTGCAGCATCAATCCCAACAGTCAAATACTGGAACAGCGCGTAACAACCAGCCAGGTTAACCAGGTGCTCGGCATCGTGGAGCCGCTCGTGATCAGGAAGCGGTGTTGTGCTGAAGCACTCCTGCAGGGCGTGCTCATAGGCTCTCCGAGCTCTCAGGACGCTCAGGGGCAGCAGCTGCCCGGTGCAGGGCACGTAGGGCCCGTTCTCAGCCAGCTGGGTCAGGATGTGCAGAGCGGGGCACGCGAGAGCCCCCGCCGCGCTGTCCTGCAGCTCCAGCTCCAGCTGAGCGTAGAGCAGGCTGAGGCTGCACAGCTGGGCACTCCTGAGTCCTGCTGTCCCTGCTGTGCACAGAGCCGTGTCAAACACCTTCCTGGAATCCTCGCTGTTCCCCAGCAGCCACTCCAGGTAGGCGTAGAGCTTCCAGAGAGAAAGGTTGTTCCGGTTGTCGGGTGCTTTAAGGAAATTCTTGGCCAACTTTTTACTCTTCCTTCCTTGTGCTTTTAGCTTCTTTTTCTTTTTTGCTTGGAGACATTGAATTACCTGCAGGGGAAAATAAAAAGAGAGTATTTTGAGAGGGATGGAAGCAGAAAGAAGGAGGGAAAAAATCCTCGCAGCAATTTTTTAGAATATAATAACATTTAGGCAAAACTTCAAAAAATAGTTTGCTACAGATATGCCACCCTTTGACATGTACTGAAGAAAAGGAGTTTCTGGTTTTCTTTTTTTTCCCCTTGTGCAATCTTAACTGGCATTTCCTGATTTGAATACCCAGTCCTGCAAGACAACTTTCATCAAGATTTTTTTTTAAATCAATATAAACATTAATACAGAAGAAAGGCACACATCACAAAGCTGATTATATGCAGACTCCTCCTTACCTTAGATATTTCATACTGTAGCCAGCAAATGGCCAGGTTAGATTTCTCCTTTCCTGTAAATATCTGGGACAGGACCTGGAAGACATTCTGTATGAACTCCTCTCCCTCCTTACAGTGGCCTATGTGATGTCTGCCTCGTGACATGGGCTCCATGTGGCCGATACTGCTGAATCCAGACAGTGGAAAATCACCAGCAGTCAGCGGTTTGTCATCATACAGCACACTGTCAAAGATGGTATTGTCATCCATGGCAATATAGAGACTGGAAGGAAAGAGTTTACTGGTACATGGAACTCCCAGGAATTGCAAAAATGAGTACAATAGTTGATGTTGAAGCTTTGGATTAGAAAGACGGATTAAAGATGGTCCAAGATCATCAAATAACACCTAAAAAATCCAAATTAAAACAATTTCCATTAATTTATGCAATCAAATAAAAGCAGCACATCTGTAATTTATGTAATTAAAGAACCTTTTCAAATCAATAGGATTTAGAAACACCAATTAGAAATACCAATAAATGGTATCAAAATGTCATTCAAATTTAAAATGGACAATTAAAACAAGCAATCTGTTTTTCCAGCCAGACTGTAAATTTGCTATCAAGAGATTTCTTTGCTTGTGAACAATGAAGACCTCCATACAAAACTTACAAAATGAAGGTCTGGAAGATTTTATTCATAGGCCTTTTAACACAATCTAATTTGAAAATCTATGTCTGACTTGACCTATTTCCCAAGGAATAAAAAATATCCAACTATCTGACTTGAAGGCAATGCAACCTTTGTTTATTTAATGCACATTTCTTCTTGAACACATATTTCTGTGAGATTTCTCCACACAGATGACAGGAATCCCTGAACAGCAAAGACAGACTATTTGCCTGCAGACTTTCCAAAGTTTACCATGAGCTTCCCATGGTTTTCAGAAGTCTCAGCACAAAACCTCAGGCAAATTTTGAATTTCAAAGAAAAAAAAATCTTTTCTCCAAACAAAGAAAAGTATTACTCTTCTAAAACATCCACAAATACGGCAATGAATTCAAATGAAAGGATAACTAGTTCTTATCATCTGCCCTTGTTCTATTATATCACAGTGACCTGTCTTTCTGGATCTTCACATTCTTCTTCAGTTTCCTTTTTGGTTTTGTCTGGCCTCCAAGGTAACCAGTGCCTTGCTTCACGGGAATATTCAATATCCAACCAGATGTGCCACTTGGGAAGAGTTTTATCTTTTATTTCTTGATCCTCATCTATCTCCTCATCATCCTCATCATCTAAAATCAAATCAATATAAACACACACACAAAATTAGTAAAGAAAAATTATCCCACCAAATCCAAAGGCCAGGCATGACATACCTACACTTTAACTACTTTAAACAATGGAAATAAACACAGTGTTAATAAAAAAACCACACAAGACATAGACAAGGTTTTCCACATCACAGTTTGGGTTTTGACACCAACTCTGTAAGAACAGGAAGGCAGGAAGCTTCCAAACTTGTAGAAGCTGTGAATCAGTGTCAGTACTCAAACTTGTTCACAGAGGAGAAAAGAAAACACTGACAGGTTGTGGACCACTTTTATCAACACAATTTGCAAACAACAACCAAGAGACAATCATCCATTTGTACAATTTAGATTCTTCACTTCATACCTGGGCATAAAATTTCAAGTATGCTCTATGACTACTGGTGTGCATAAAACATTTTGAGAAAAAAATACATTAAAAATACATTAAAAATGGTACTTTAATATTAAACACTGCAAAACAAGTTTGGCCATGCTGCTTTATAAGAGGTGGTATTTTCAACATTTTAATTAATGTGCAGTTGAAACAACCCACGTAGTTACACACACACAAAAAATGATGTGCTTAATCACATCCCACTTTCATGATAATCTTCCTGGACCATTGGATAAAATTACCATATTTTTCCTCTGATGGCAATATATTAATTCTGTGCAGAAACTGATGAGCACATACAGGCAAAGGGAAAGCACATAGAGATGGCTTTTTTATTCCTGAGGAAAAAACAGCCCTCAAAATGTAATGGCTGCCTGCATTATAAAAATCAAGCCATTTCTACACTACCTCCAAATTCTTGATCTTGGCATCTGTGATTACCTAGGTGAAATACTCCCTATCCCAGTTCTTCTTAAATTTCAGCTAAAACAAACAGGTGGCTGCAAGATTTTTACTCTATATTTTTGTGATCAACAGTATCTCCTTTAGTCAGCAACTCTGTGAAAAAAAGACAGCATTTCCACAATCTAATCCAAGTTTGACTGAGTTTTTAATGAATACACTCAATTGAAAATTGCACCTGAACTTTAGAGGCTGACACACATGAGGAAAGCACTGCTACAGTACTCACACCTGCAGCTTTTTCAACAAGAAGTAGAGGATATGCCATTGTCTGCCACAATTCTCATTGCAGGAAGGACAACAATGTTCCATAAACAATACTGGACATAGAATATTCAACACATGCTATTCCCTGTCAAGTATGAAATCCATTATCCTGGTATCAGCAAATACTTTTAAAACCTGTATGCAAAAGCATGACAAGAACCAGATTATATCATTCTAATCAAAACTGTTGAGAAGAACACACAGACATACAACTCCACATACTGAGACACACATACCAGGCTTCAGGACAACCCAGCCACCCTTTTCTTGCTGGTGCATCCATGCTTTCCAGCCTCTTGCTCCTTTTTCTCCAATTCGTGGTTCTCCACTGTCCCAAAAGGGTTCAAAGAATTCCACCTGTTGTTGTCAACAAGACAAACAAAACAAAACATACAGAAAAATAATTGTTGTTATTGTACAGACATTATCGCCCTCACCTTAGGTTTCCCAGACCCCACAAGCATCCATCTGGATAGAATTTCAGTATCTGAAGACTTTGTTAGGTACTGCTTAAGATTGAGCAGGAACAACTGAGTACTTCAGTTACGGCTGTGGCACATAAGGACTGCCATCAGCTCTTCCCATGAAAACAGAGATTGTTTTAAAATGCAACAGGTTTTAAAGAAAGCAAAATACTTTTGTGTCTACAGTCCTTCATAGATCTTTCAAGGATAAAAAGTCCCAAGGTGTGGCTTTCAGAACCCAAAACTCTCCTCCCTAACTTCCATGGGCCATGAAGAATTTGGCTAATGGAATAATAACTCAATCACACACCTGTGCTCAAATCAAAATGTTACAGTTGGACATAAATATGACTGGACTAAAGACAAGAGGAAAAAGATCTGTAAGGGCTTTAATCTTTCAAGTTTAAGGGTGGCTAAAAAGGTCAGAAGTGCAGGGTTCTAGTCCTAGCCATCTCTAGATTCATCAATTCCTCCTCTGCTTTGTGTATCCTAAGCCCTAATGACAATCTCTCATTTATTAAATGCTTCTGCTGTGTACCAACCCTTGGCTTGGGCATTGAGATGTGACTGTCTACTGACATCTAAATATTAAAATTTACTCCAAGAAAAACCAAGCATCAACATATGAGAAAATTCCAGGCTTACAGCAAACTGCAAAATATAATTCTGCTCCTCACGGATTCATTCTTTGCTGCAAGTGAGAAAGTGAACTGTGAAAACAGTAGGGAAACAAGTAATTCCAGACTGAGTCATAACACTGCTGTAAGGCTGCAGAATGTGTGATCAGCTGTAATTCCGGCATTTTTCTATTTTCAAGAACCACATTTTCCAACCTAACCATCGTCCTTTTAAATCAATGTTCCTTTTCATGCTGCACTAAGATTTTTTTAAATACTACAGCTAATCATGCAGTTTTTCAAACGTCTGGAACTGTAACTACATATGTCTGTGCAACTACACCAAATCCTCCATGACAGCTGTGAGAGGACTCTAAATTTTAGCTCTTTAAGAAGACCCCACTTTTTTTAACCTGTAAGATTGCTCTATTTGTGGGTGACACTATTAATCAAAAGAACAAGAACTGGAGTCTGAGTTTCTGGGGAACACGCTGAGGCAACTGAAGCAAATTCAATTTTTACACCCTCTACAGTAGCCCAGCTGCCCAAACGGGCAGCAGCCTCTCTGCCACTCATTTAAAAGGAAACAGTTCCTAACAGCTCAGTGCTACTGACATCTAAATATTAACTTCCTTATTATTAGTGAGGTGCATGTGCAACATTCTCCTCAACAAATTAAAAGAAAAAGCGATTTAGTACTTCAACATTTATCACTGTAAGCTGAACAGAATCTCATGGGTCAAATGAAAGGCACTTGAAAGCATGAAAGTGTTCCTAATGAAGCCACCAAATTAATGGAAATAAGTAACAGAGAACCTAAGAAACCTTTGCAAAAACTGTCTGAACAGAAAGATTTCACATCCTATATCAGCTCTCTCCATCACCAGTAACAAAACAACAGCATTCTGGGGGACAAGAAGCAGGGAAAGTGCTAACTAGACACAGACATCGGACAGCTAGCTCCATTTTTTAATTTTTAATTATTAAGAAAAGATTTTAAATGACTGGTTATCAGAGTTCTATTATATACAGTAAAAGCAGCCATTTGGCCTGTAGTTCCAGAGGACCCACAAGCCTTTTTTCAATGCAAGCATCACCTTGAAGAACCTCTGAGTAAGCTGTTATCCAAAATATTTCCCCATGTCCTTAAAAATTCATCAACATTTTTCTGGTGCAGCATTTTCTGTAATACATAAAGACACACACCCATTTAAATGGAAATTGCTACCTGTCCCCTTGTTGGCAGGTCTTTTACACTGTCAGGTTTAAAGAAGGTGAAGTCAATCAGAGCCTGAAACAAAGACACCGCTTTCTCAGAATGGCCAGCCTGTCTCAGAAAGTGGCATTGCTGAATAAATATAGCTGTGAAGAAAAGATAAAATTTTAGTATTTCAAATTTTGTTGCAAAGTATTTTATCACAGCCCACAAATACAAAAATACATCCATGATATGCTGTAGAACACCATTGTTTTAGTACAGTACAAAAACCAAAAACATAAAACATAAATGCATGTGAAAATTGGCACAGTGCAATGAACTTTCAGACTGCCCAATTTAAATGTGCCAAAGAGATGACTCTTTACTCAAGCCATGCATGCAGTGTCCTCACCGATGGGAAGTTAGACACCATGGTCTCACCTTCACTGTACCCAACATCTGCCAGTGCCTCACAGCCCTCTCTGAAGATGCTGGGCGTTATCATAATGCCCACAGGAGGTAAGAACAAGAAAAATCCTTTTTGCCTCTGTTTTGCATGAGATATTTACACTGATAATATGTTGGCAATGTATCATTTTCATCCCAATTGTCATTCCCTTTCTCCTTATGCAAGACCTGGGTTAAGAGAAGTATGGTCTTCTGGTCAACATGTTACTGTTTAAAAGTCGGGAAAAGCCCTATCCCTCACTCTTCAACAAGTTATTTGTCTAACCACTGCCATATCCCTACTGCACACTGAGCCTCAGCCTCAGCTTAACAAGGGAAGCAAAGCCCCACTGTTGCTCTTCATATTCTGACATGAGAGTCTTAAAAGAAAGAGCTGGAGAAGTAACAGGTATTATAAACACCTCCATTATGAGGCAGCTCAAGGACATTTCAGTGAGACCCAATCCCTCCAAATTACACTCCAGTCTTAACACAATAAAGCCCTTCAAACTGCTTTCAATCATAATCAACTTGCAAAAAACCCCAAGCCCATAAAGACTGAAACAAATCACTGACAGCTTGGAAAAAAGTAAAACAGTTCCTTAAATAATACTGTTCCTTCACTAAACACATTGGCTATGGTGGGTTTATAACAATCCAAATATTTAGGTGTCTACATACACACACGTAACAACACAGGTTAGCAGCAACTGTTCTTAATCATCATCTTATATTTAACACATGGGAAATTGTTTACTTCTTTAATCTGAATTTAGACAGATGTGCACACATAAAAACCTGCATTCGGCTAGAATATACAAACTAGGCAATTAATCCAACTTTTTCTGCACAGTAAATGATTATTCCTGCTAACAAAGACTCTGGGATTTCTGATGATGTTTAAATAACAAAAACAATCACTAAGTTTATAATATAGTCTTCCCAAGTATTTTAACTGATTTAGGCACTGTGTCAAACTGACACTGAAAAAAATTGTCCTTTCCTACTCTCCCAGCTTCAGAGATGAACTTTGATTAAAACCCTCTGAATGTAGAAAACGCCTCATCAGGATGTGCTGACAAATTGGTGCCAAAAATAAATTACAGTGTAAAATTTTCTGCATTTTAAAAAAACAAAAAGGTATTTGAAGAAATGCAAAGATCAGCATTTTCCTTTTGGCAAAACCTGAAAACAGCATGAATACATGCTTAATTTCATGATGCTAAGACCCTTCTGCAGCTGAACTGACCAAGAAGTTTAGGATGTTTCTCCCCAAACAGTAGGCATCATTTGACAAACAGGACTCCCTTTACACAGCAAAAATTAAGAATACTTTATATTCATCTGCTTTATATTAACAGCTCCTAGTAAATTTAAAGCATTATAAATTCTTATCTCAAAATTCACGTCAAGGCTCATCTACCATTTTAAATTCAGCTTTGGCTTTTTTAGATTTTTCAATATTTAAAAAAACACCCACCCATTTCCAAGCAGACACTCCTGCACACTGAACTGAACACTAGATGGCACAGTCCCCCACTGTTTAAAATTAGAGCTCTTACACTGTCCTTAGCAAAGGTCAAAGGTTGAAGATACAAGCCTAATGTACAGTGCTGCTCACCTCATAATTAGTTTGTGAAATATTCTGTATATTTATCTCAATGAGAAATCTGGTAACCTTCCTAATAAGTACACTGCCAATTAAAACTCAGCCCAAGAATTACATAGCTGAGTCACTAATAAAGAAATCTCAAATCAAGAAATCTCCCAGTGGAAATTTCTTTAATCCTATCATTTGAATTCTGAAAAGGAAAAATAAAATACTTGGGAGTGTTCATAAACAAATCACTATTAGGCTTAAGACAGAACAACAAGAAGTTACTTGTGTTTCCCTTCCACTCATGAATTTGAGTTCATTTTCACTTTAAGCTATCTATGGATATTGCCAGCAAAAAAGTATTTAGAAAAACACCAATCCAATATTAGTTAACTTGCTAAAGGATATCTATTTAAAAAAATTCCGATAGCAGTTGACAAACTGCTTCATGAGTTAGTATTTCGTGAGTCACATATGTTCAAACATGAGCAGGAACACAAAATGAAAGAAAAACCTTTTTGTTTCCAAAAATAGATTCTGAATAAAACCTTTGTCCTGAGAATCATTCACTGTGGTTAGTGTACCAAGTGACTGAAATATTGGAAATCAGGGACAGCAGAAGCAATTAGAAGCTATCAGGCTGTACAATATCTTCTGGCCAGTGGAGCATTTTTTCTTTGCAGCACTTTTTCCAGTGCTTGATCCAAGATGAATCAGCCAAAGTCTCCATGAGATCTGAACACCTGAAACTAATTTGGTAACCCAGCATCTCAGTCTATACGTCCAGACAGGATATTGCATAATATCTTTGCTCCAACAGGAATTACAGGACTGCAGAAAAACAAGAGGCTTCTTGGACTATGATGTACATTAAAAAAAAATTGATTCCTCTATAATAGTCTATGTTAGATTGAAAATTAATTTCAAAATTAAAACAAACAACAACAACAACAAAAAAACCCAAACAAAACAAGTAAAAACTATTCATGGTGACACTAATATTTTCCCCTCCTCACTGTACTCACAGATTAATAATCACAATGACACACCAAGGTAGAGAAGTAAAATTGAAATGGATAGGTCATGTCATTTAGCTCCAGATAAATTCAAAGACCATGCTAGAACTATCATGAACTCATTTCTTCCCTGAATCCACTCCAGCATCCTAACTATCCAACTTACTTTCCTTCCAGAGATAACTGTATAATGAATTATACAGTGGTAGATGTATCCACAGAAGAAATACAAAAGGCATGATCACATGGTATTACAGCTTACAATTCTCCATCTACACACCAGGATTCTTAACAAAATTTCACATCACACTTGTAACGTTCCTTCTCTTTTCTGGATTAAAGAAACCAGTTGTAAAACTTCAGAACAAGAGGTAATGATTTTTTTCACAAGTCTCCCTTTTATAAAAGCACATTTCCTGGCTGTTGGCTGTGATTCTCCAGTCCTGACATCGTGCTATAAACCACTCAGCACATTAGACTTTAATGCATGTTGTATCATAAACTCTCCTGGGGAAGAGAAGGATCTGCTACATCCATATTTGGTTGGAATATCTGCTTCAATTCCCAGCTAAGAAACCAGGCTGCCAGGCATTGAGAAGAGAAGAGAAGCTGCATGCAATACACAGGAAAATCTGTTCCTCCTGCAGCTAGCTGCAGTGCAGACCAAGGTGACCACAACATGCAGAAAGACCCTTACCCAGCATGGCTTCCTCTGTGCCAGGCAGCACAGGATGGGACAGCATGCTGCCATCCTGGACAGCTGCCAGCGTCGTCAAACATTTGCCATAGAGACTGTTGATCTTTGAAACTGAAAAGGTGGTGAACTGACTTTGACAGAACAGAAGGTATTTCTTCCACATCTCTGGATTATTGGGATGTAAAAAAATTAGCTTCTGCCATTCTTTGATCAAAGCTGGTGGTTCCCAGAATTCTGCGCAAAGCTTCAGCCTGGCAAGTTTCAAATCAATGTTACTTGGATTGCTTTCAATTGCCCTCTCTAAAATGGCCAGCTTCTTCTCCAAGATTAACTTGAGTGATTTTCTCCTTGATTCCTGTTCTCCCTTACTGGCATAAGGGCTAGGTCCTCTCATTAATTCATCCTAAAACAACAGGAAACATCATTACAATCTTAGGATGAACCATCACTAGAAACACAAGAATGCAGACATTTGTGAAGATGAGTTAACAGCTCATTCTTCACCAGCAAAAGATACATAATTCTAATCAAATGAAATTACAATATAATGTTCATGTATTTATTACCTATAATAAGCGACAAGGTCTGTTAGAATACATACCTGAAAGGAAATAAATTCCATCCAAGCATTAATATCTCTTGGGTTTTCTCTGACTTTCTTGTTATATTCTTCCACTTTGGTCATTAGAATGGAGTTAATGTTTACCCCGAGCTCTTGAACTGTTTGCTGTGTATTTACAGACTCATTGTCTGCACTCTTGCCCCCTTTTCCTTGTAGCCACACTGTGGTTGATCGATCATAAATCCCAAGAGGATTTACCTCTGTAGTGTCAGAAGAATCATCAGTTTCCACTTGGGAAACCGGTATAAAAGCAGGTGGATCAGAGAGAGAACTTTTATTACAAACAAGAACCCCATCTGTGTTCAGCATCTTCACGTTGCTCTTTGTGAAGTAGCGCTCGGGCCGACTCGGTGCTTGCTTCCTCTTTGATGCACAACTGTCCCAAGTGATGCAGTGCTTCTTTGCATCTATGCCAAGACAGGACTCTCCTTTCCTTTTATACCTTGGAAGGGAAAATACAATTAAACATCTTCTAAAATATACATCAGAAAAGATACCTCCTTTTTGAAAGAAATACTTTCATTCAAATTAACCCAAATAACGTAGGCATAGACCTTCAAAAGTTTAAGAACCTGCTAACTTTCTGCTTATTCAAGACTTCAAATATAGTGACACGCAATGCTAAAATAATACTTTTAATTTCAGAAAAGAGCTGACAATCCAAAAGTGATAGAAAATTGAAACAAATTGTAACCAGGCAATTTTATTGCAAAGGCATAAAATGCTACAAAAATATAACCCATAAATTCTCCCTCCTCCACAAATAATTACAGTATTATTGTAAATACAGTTTTCCTGAGAAAATCAAGAAGTGTACATACATAATCTGTAGGCTCCTCTGGATGGGCTCCTGTATTAATGCAAGGAAATATTCTGAAGGGTCATCACAGTACCAGGAACTCACTAAGGATACTGAATGTGCAATTTCATCTATACTAACTAGAAATATAGCATTGCATAGGACAAACACAATTTGGTCTGGGTGAAATCTAAGGTATTTGCTAAGAAAATACCTGTAGCATTTTTTTTTTTTCACAAGGGTATCAAACTACTGAAGTAAATCTCTTGACAAATCAAGTACGAAACAATCAATACCTTCACTTCCCTTTCAGATACAGAAACAATAGAGACAAAAAGAGCACTTTCCCAAAGATGATTTATAACACAACCTGGGATTTCTGACCTCAAAAACAGAACTTTGAATCTGCCCCATGCTGCCACCTCCAGAAGGCCCTGTAGTTTGCTACATAGAGAATGTTTTTAAAAACAGTGAAAATCATTCACATTATACCCATTATTTTATGCCGTCTTTTGCCTCTTAAAACATTTATCCAAGACCTACAGAATGGTTTGGGTTGGAAGGGGAGTTACAGATTATCTCATTTCAGCCCCATGGGCAGAGACACCTTCCACCAGATCAGGCTGCTCAGAGCTCCTTCCAGCCTGGCCTCGAACACTTCCAGGGATGGGGCACCCACATCTCTGAGGAGCCTATTCCAATGCCTCACCACCCTCACTGTAAAGAATTTCTTCCTAATATTCAATCAAAACCTATTCTTTACAGTTTAAAACCACTTCCCCATGTCTTGTCACTACATGCCCTTATAAAACGTCCCTCCTCTCCATCTCTCTCAAAGGCTCCCTTCAGGTACTGGATGGAGCCTTCTCTTTTCCAGGCTGGACAGCCCCAATTCTCTCAGCCTTTACTCATAGGAAAGGTGCTCCAGGCTCTGTCATCAACCTGAGTCCCTTCTCTGGACTCACTCCAACAGGCCCATGTCCTTTCTGCGCTGGGACCCCAGAGCTGGGTCCAGCATTTCAGGTGGGCTCTCACCAGGGCAGAGCGGAGCAGAGGGGCACAATCCCCTCCTCCCCTGCTGCCCACCCTGCTCTGGGTGCAGCCCAGCATACATTTGGCTTTCTGGGCTGCCAGCTCATCGTCCTCTCACTGCTCTCACCCACCAGCACCCCCAGGTGCTCCTCAGCAGGGCTGCCCTGGCCCTGTTCATCCCCAGCCTGTGCTGATGGCCGGGGCTGCCCTGACCCTGAACAGCACCTTGCCATTGCTCAGTCTCACGAGGGGCCCCTTGCTGAGCTTGCCCAGCTCCCTCTGGATGACATCCTGTCCCTCAGCAGCATTACTGCACTACTCAGCTCAGTGCTATCAAACTCCCCGAGTGTGCACTTGATCCTGCTGTCCCTGTCACTGATGAAGAACACATCAGAACACATCAGACAGCACTTGTCCCAGTACAGACCCCCGAGGGATATCACCTGCCACTGACGCTGGCCCAGCGCCAAGTCAGCTTGTGAAATAAGCTGCTCAGTTACCTTTTCCCATCTTCTGTGTGGAAAGGCTGCAGACAGCCTGAGTGCCTGTGTGACAGTGGGACAGCAGCAGAGGACACTCTGTACCCACCTGGCTATGTCCCCACGATACAGGGATTTGTAGGTCCAGTTGGCAGGGTCTGGTTTCTTGTCGATCCGGAAGGTGTCTGCTCTGGGTGCCTGCAGATCATCGAGCCAGATAGAGCGACTGCTGCTAGATGCTTTGGTATCTAGACTGCAGGAAGGAGGAGGATATTCTAAGCATTGTGCACATATTCAGCATTTACACAAACCAAGAAATGTTACATTTCTGCAGGTCATAATAATTTAACTTACTCAAAGTCATTGTACGTGATCCACTCTTGCAAAGTCAGTCCTGCTCTTTGAAAAACCAATTAAAAATACACTAATAGCACCAAATCAAAACACCAAAACCACCAAAAGTCCTTGCACTTCCAAAAACTGAATTTATGATTACGAAAGGTGATAACCAGATTTAACTGATCAATCCAATCAACTGCTTGGCACATTATAATCCAAAGCCACATATTACTACTCTCAAAATTAACTTTTGTCTGGGTAAAATGCTATAATCAAGAAAAAGAAGATGATCTTTAAAAGGATAGACTAGCTGTAATTAACCCATGCATTTGATAAAACAGCGTATATCAAAGTGGTTTATGGATTATGGTTATACAAATGAACTTAAGTGGAAATTAAGAGGCCACCTGCCACTGAACTGCAGATAACTACAAATTCCTAATCGGAATTCACGGTACAAATATGCGAGTTTTGAAAAGTTTTCCAAAATTTCACAACACTTCTCACATTCAGAGCAATTTTGTAGTTCAGGTTTCAAAACCAGTCTTTTGAAAAATTCAATATTCTCTCAGCATCAACAATTTCTGCAAAGTAGCAAAAAAAGACACCATGAAAAAACTCCAACACTTTCATTTGGGCAAAGCTGGCTGGCCCAAGCATGCCCAGGCACCCTTCCAGCACAGAGGAGAGATGGGGCTGAGCAGGATGGGTTCAGCACACAGTTAATTCTTACCGTCCTTCCTCACAGCCCAGGAAGCCTTAGCCACCACACACAAAGCAGGAGCCACATGTGGCTAGAGGAACGAGACAGAACTGCCACTCTTGCACAGGGAAACAACGTTACACAAACACACAAACCCCTGCTTTCAGCTCCTGATTAATCCCCTAGGGAAAAGCAGCAAACTGGGGGAAATCCAACTACATCAATTGTAACAACAACTCCTTAATGCCACCAAATCCTCACTCCATCCACAGGAGTAGCTGCAGTGTGGTGAATGAGCCAGAGCTGCTAATTCCAAAGAAAACCCAGGAACCAGGGAATCAGAGAGGCAAAATGGCTGCTCAAACACAGTGACAACCAGGAGAGGTGACTCACAGCCAACTGGATATGGCCACCTTGAAACGTTAAAAACCCAGCACAGCTAGCTATACCAAACCTGGATACTGCTGCATTTTCACCTCTTTTGCTGCTCAAAGATCATGATAGTCACTACATGCCTATTTTCTTGTTCCATAAAAAAATGACATCTCCACTAATTAATTTGGAGCTCCTGGAATGAACAAAGATTTAACAGAACAATTTCAATTGATCAAATACTCATACAGAAATATTACAAGCAGAAAGTATGAAGCAAAATATAAAGATACACAAGGAATAGTAAATCATACAACAAATTTTGTCTTAAAATGAAAAAAAAAGGAATTGTTAACTCTGTGAGGAGGAAGTTACATTACAAGGCAAATCCAGCCACATATTAAGATTCTTTGCACTAATTAAGAATGTTTAATGCAATCACTCTCCACATCCCCACAAGAGGAAACAAGATGCTTACAAAAACTGAACATAAGCCTTTACATGACTTTAAAAATTTATTTCATAACCACTGTACCATGCTTTTCACTGTACAACAGCGCTCCACTGAATATTTTAGTCACAGTTTTTTGATATGATTAAACAAGTGGTTCTAAATCTGTTTCCCTTGCTTTGAATGCAGGTTTAGTCATACAAAGCTTAGGAAAAGATGATCACCCGGTGATAAAAATTTCAGTTGAAGACACAAGCACAAGAACACGATGCATTTACATTTTGTGTAGTGTTAATATATACATACTTTGCTGCTGCCTCCTTTTCACTCCTTTTGCCACTTCCTTTGTCCTTGATGTGCTTAGTGTCCACATCTGATTCACTGCTGCTGGAATCCCCTTTTCTTTTCTTTTTTGTCTTCTTACTGTGGTGATGCTTTTTCTTTTTCTTCTTTTTCTTACTTGGCTGTTTCAGACTCCCATCTGTATCACTCTCTGACAACTCAGATCTTGAAGAAGTCCTGCTCGGAGAAAAGTATATACATTTATATATACCTGTACAGCCAAGCAGTAAAACTGCTAAGGAACACCACTGTAAGAAAGTTCAGAACATATTACTCCTTACCTTTATTCTCCCTCTATTTTTTGAGAGGGTAGCAGTAACGTATTCAGCAAAAGTGATATAAATCTGCATTAAACCACCACTATATTTCTCAGCTGCTGGAATTACTGACAACCAGTCTTAGTATTTTAATTATCACGGTATTTTGATTTGTGATCTGTACAAATATCCACCTGCTACCATTGCCAAATTAAAAAAGATGGCTGAGATGATAAAATTTCCTAACTTTGGTGAAACAACTTAGGTCGAGCTAAAAGACTGAGAAATCATTCACTATGACCTGCAAAAGAAAGAAGGCTGAATTTTTTCCCTGTTTCTTATGACTTACATAAGAAGTATCAAAACCACAAATTTAAAACCACTTCCAGATTAAAAAAATCAAATCTACCAATCAAGAAACAATTTTTAATAACCACTGACCTAATTTTATCATATAATACAGTACAATGCAATATACAACACTATGTACAACAGACAACCAAGTTATTGAGAGATCACACAAATGACATATAGCTTTGCAAAACACTTGTACATTACTGTACATACCACAACAACTCCCACACTTCATAATCAAATGAATAATGGAGGTCTTCTCTAACCCTTAATTAAACCACAAGCCCTTTTAAAACTTTTTTTCCTGCAATCTTTCAATGAAAGAAAGGAGTGACAACTCTCAGTATTCCTAATATGTCAATAAAAGAAAGTACTGTGTTTCAGAAACAAGGCATCTCAAGCAACAGCCCTGACACAAAGGAAAAAGAAACCAAAGAAGAACCATTAGCAGATCTTTAAAACAAACATGCACACTTCTGCAAACCAAATAAAGTAAACCCTCTCAAAACCACAAACTAGCTTGGAGCAATTAGTTTTTATTGAACTGGGATATGACCAATTAGTTTTTATTAAATCAAGTACCCAAGTAATAGGCAAAAAAAAAACCCCAAACAATGAACACTCAAACATTTCTCTGCACACTATTTTCTGACAAAGTCCTTTTCAAATACAAAATTAATATTGTAGGTTTTTCATATCCTCCTATCTGATGGTAACTTGTGAAATCCTTAACTTTATGACATTAAAGTCCTAAAAAGATTTGAAGAAACATAGCAGAATATAGGACTGATAAACAAAACACTGATTGCATTTCAAACACAATGCATGTAAATGCAAGACTAAGTCCAGAAAAATATGTACTCAGGTGTGCTTGGTATTATAAAACTATTCTCTATCATGACCACAACAATCAACATAGACAAGGGAGCTCGTATCAAATTGAAAGTGACTAAGGTTTTGAACTTCACAACTACAACCTGACTGCATTTTCTTGAGTGCTAGTTACAGTGTAGATAGGCCAAGTCTAGCAACCAGTGAAGGTGTTAAAACCAGCTCCACACTTAAAGTGAGGATATCTGTGAAAGGATATAATCAGCCACTTCAGTTGACCAGCATGTTCTGCAGCCATACTCAATCTGATACATGTGATATTTCATTAGTTCACATCAGCAACTGTTTTTCAGAAAGTAAAAAACTAAGCTGTGAATGGCTGATTTCTCTGGTTTCCACAGAGACATCATAGAGATGATGGTTCATCTTTACATTATTTCAAGGGTCACTTTAGACATTCAAAAGCTAATGAAGAATCATGATTGCTCAGTTCCCTCTCCATTCCAAAATAACAATCATTTAAATGCAGCTCTGAGAAAAAGAAAATGGGAATGTAATTGCATATGTACAATTTCTCATTATTTTAAGTTAAAAGACATGGAATTCATTCTTTTACACGTGACTCAGTTCAGGCATTTTTACATTCTGAACAGCAGGATGAAAAGCAGCTTTTAGCTTCTGAATTTGGTCTCATATCCCAAAAGCCAAGCAGGACAGAAGAAAGAGGCCATTTGAGAAGACACTGAAGAACACTCTACCTGATGAGTGGTGATTTTTCAGGAATGAGACTGGCCGCTTCTGTGGTGCGCTGGTGCAGTAACAGGGCATCCTCTGCAGAGAAGCTGGGGTTACTGAGCCAGTCTAACTCTGCAGGCAAAAAAAGGGTGAGATCAGTACAAATTAGCCTTTTTTTAAGTTGGGGCTAAATCTAGTCAGCAGGCAGTTAAACTCAGTAAATGTCACTGTGCAATAACTGAGCATACTGGAAAGCACTCCATGAAATTTCCATTTTGCTCATATTGACAGCAGATTCCATGCTTAATACACAGCTCTATACATAAAAAAAGAATCCATCTAACAATAATTTTATGGTTTAAAAGTTTCAACTTTATATATTTATAGACTGTATAAATTTGTTCTATATGCATAAAATAATCTACTGTATCCTAGTATATTTAGTACTATATACCAATTGTACATTTATTTACACAATATTGAATAGAAATATTTACATATTTAAAAAGTGAAATGAAAAAAATCACAGAAAGGCATAATTAAACAAAAGGTCTAGTTAATGAATGTGACAAAGCTTATACAAACTAACAAAAGTGTACTTTACTGTGTGGAAAATATTCTTAACACAATTTTAATGACAGGCATATCTATTACTGATAAAAATACTCAAGTGTTTTGTACATGGCCAAAACATGTCACTGGATTCTCAGGTCTCTAACCCCTGAGTCATCATTAGACCTTTCAGCAGCATGAAACAAAGCCATTTGATGCAATTTGGATACACTAGTCAGCATTAAGCACTCTGCATCTATATCTCTGCATTTCAGTCATCAGATAAGATCAGACACTGACAGAATGTGGAAGACCAATTTTGCTGATATTAAAAGTCTTATAAAGATTTTCACAGAGTTTTCATTTCTAGAATTCTTTTAAGCAAGTGAAATTTCTTAGCTATTAAACAACAAAAGTTACTTTGTGTAAATACAGAACTTAACAGCAGCTCCTACCAGTGCCACACTGGCAGAGATAACACAAGGAGCAAATCTGGTCTCCCTGCTCTTTATAATCACTTTTGCCTCAGTGTCCTTCCTGTCACACTCCTGTCTTTGTGCTCTTGACTACACTGACCTCTACTCCTCAGACACCATGAACTCATTGTCTGCCAAGCCATATGCCTCTCCTCCTTTTAAAGCACTTCTTTCAGAAACAGAATTTTGGTATGAAAAGCTTTTTTTCTGTCTCATGTCCCTGAGCCGTCATCCACAGAAGGATTTAAAGCAGAGTAGGCTGCAAAGCAGTTTGTTAACCAAAGTCAAACACATCAAGAAATACATAAAATAAAGCCAAGCCACAGTGTGTGTTTCCCAGGAGCCCACTGTGATCACCTCCCTGGCCCTTGAACCTCCATCTCCGTGCGTGGGAGAACCCTCAGCTCCTGGCCGTGTCAGGACCAAAGCACAGCTCCCCCACAGCCCACCCAGCGCGGTGCAGAACACACCATGCACCATTTCCCAGCCTGGCCCTGCAGCTTGCTTCCAGCCCAGCAGATGAGATCAAATTGCATCGTTACTGCATTAAAGAATCACCCTGTGAGAATCAAGCCCCGCAGCACAGCCAATACACCTCTGGCTGCAGCAGGGAAGGGCAGAATTCTCCAAGAACAGTAATTTCTTAAGAATTTAATCCAACCTTCACTTTAGAAACAGTTTAAGACGGTTTTAAAGTATGAGGTAGAGTGGTTGGCTGCACGAAACACGACCAACATACATACATTATCACTTCAACTTCTACAATAAAGCTTTGAAGCAGTCCTAAATGTCTGCTAAAGGCATCTTAGTTCTACATAACATTAAAACCAAAATACTCTGGGATCTCTGTATTATGATGCACCTTGGCTTCGCATCAGGTCTGAGCAGAGAACCATCTATCAGAGAGATAGATGCCTGTCAAGTTCTCAAGTTCTCACAAGCTGAATATGTGAAATTTGATATACACCACCATAAATGTAGTTCTGAGCTAATATTTAATTTTTACAACTCATGTTAAAATGTCGTTGTCAACAACAAAGACCAATATTTATTAGAACATATACCAAACTAATTTTGTTCCAGTTTTGTCAATAATTCTCACACAGAAAGCTTCCAGTGTACCGAAATTTAAGCCATAAGCAGTGCTGAAAGCTGAAATCTGGATCCAAAAGTCAGTCTTACATCTTTTTCTGTATAATCTGATCTTCCAGACAGGTGGCCTGAAGAGACATAGGCTACTGTAGCAAACTTAAAGGCTAAATTCCTAAAGTTTTAAAACATAACCAAAGTCTTATTACCAGAGGATTTTACTGTATCTCTGTCTGACAGCGCAGCTCCTCTATTCCTAGAAGCTGTAATGTGGGATCTAATTATGCCCACTAGTCCCTACACCAAGTGTCATTAGCAGAAAGGGTCCCAAGTGCAGCCACGACATCTCTGACCTGGCAGAGTGAGCATCAACCACTGCTGTGCGTCAGGGAAATGCAGAACTGAGAGCAAGAACCTAATGCACCACACCGACTGCACCAAACACACAAGGGATTCAGCCCAGGTAAAGGATTCTCTGGTTTCCCTTTGCCGTGGTGTCTAGAGAATGGGCAGATTTAAGGGTGGTAGAACCCGGCAAGCAAACCCTATTCAGTAGAATTAATAAATGTAGTACCTATTTCACCGCTTGGTATTACGCCAGAAAGTGTTATTTACTTTAAAACTACTGTTTATTTTATTAAAAGTATTACTTGCTAGACATCAACTACAACAGTCAATGTGATACAATGAATCATAACCTCACTTGTAACGTTCCAAAAAAATACTTTACAACTGTGATTTGCCTTAATAAGCAAGGAATTAAAAAACACTTTCCAAGATATCCAAAGCGAGTGGGGAAGAAAAAAAAAAAACCAAAAAAACACAACAAAACAACAAAAACCAAAAGCCCCCGCGCCGCAGCCTCCGGGGCGATGGTGCCGGGCCCACGGGCCCGAGCCCGGCGGCAGCCTCCAGGGCGGGGGGAAGCACGGCCGGCGGCGAGCGCCAAGGGCCGCTGGAGAGCAGTTAAGGGAAGGACGGCTGTCCCGGGACTTTACCTCTGGTGGAGCCCTCGGAGCTGCCGGCGGGGGGCTCCCCGGGCTGCGCGGCCCCGGCGAAGGCCGGGAACAGCGCCATGGCTCGGCCGCCACCGCCCGCCGGGCCGAGATGGCGCCGCGGCGCCGAGCACGCCGGGAGCGGTAGTTCTTCCGCTCGGGCCCAGGATGGCGGCTGCGGAAGGAAGGCTTGGCCCTGGGGTGGCGGCTTTCCTTCTGTGGGCGGCTTTCCTTCTGTGGGCGGCTTTCTCCGCGTATCGTGCGCCCTCCGCCGCCGCACTGCGGGACTAGAGCAGGGAACTGCTGCGGGAAGAGGCGGGATGCAGTTTCCAGAGCTAGCCCGTCCTTCCCGCCACCCTCATCCCTCATGAATCCTCCGGGACGGAACAGCCGAGGCCGGAATGCTCGGCTGTGTACAAGATGGTGCTGTAAGAGGCCAGGTGGCTTTTCTGTCGGTAATCGGGGTATGCCTGGACACCCTGTGCCCTGGCAGCCTGCCTCAGCACCGACAGCGAGGGCAGGGAACAAATGACCTCCTGTGCTCTCCCTCATCCTCCTGACCCGGGAGTCACCCAGCGTGTCGGACAGCATGCATGAGCCTGCCCTCCAGAGGAAGTGGAAAAATAACTTTTTTATACTTTTACACTTTGTGCTTTCTCGAACAGGATATTCCGCTTCTTAATTATGTATTGTCTGAAACAGTATTTCCTTTTTTTTTTTTCCTCTAGCCAATGCCTGATTATTGCATTGTGAGGAAAAAAATAAGCACCCTATCCCTAATCAGTTTTTCTGCAAAATTTTACACCCTATTAATATACTTCAGTATTCCTCTTCCTGAACTGAAAAGCTTGCCTTTTTCCTTTGTATGCTAAAGCCATTCCATAACAGTCTCCTTGTTGAATTTCTTTAGTTTTTCTAATTCTTACAGTAATACGAATGCATGACCAGAATTTCATGTAATGATTAAGGTATACAGTGAGTTTAGTTTTATTTGTGCTATAAGCATTCTAGGTGATGATTTTGTATAATACTGCTATTGCATTTAATGTATCATATTTTCTCCTCAAAGGACCTACTTTGCAGGCCAGTATGTATATGCTTCCTCAAGTATTTTATACAGAGATTTTAAGAAATAACATTATAAAAATGCAATTCTACTGCCTTCTTCTTACAATGTAATAAGCAATACCTGAGC
This sequence comes from Bombycilla garrulus, assembly GCA_013400315.1. Classification (NCBI taxonomy): domain Eukaryota; kingdom Metazoa; phylum Chordata; class Aves; order Passeriformes; family Bombycillidae; genus Bombycilla; species Bombycilla garrulus. The sequence continues at coordinate 694,248 of VXBU01005724.1, forward strand.
AAAATCTTAGCAGTTTAAATTATTAATAAAACGGAGCTATAAAATTACATGGGAAAGTTGCAAGCATTTTTCCTTCAACAGATAAAATTAATCAGAAAATAAACATATACAAGTTGATTGATGCCTTATTGCTAATATTTTCACAAAGGCTGTCAGGCCATCTTTCTAATGCTTTAATACATCTGGTGGTTTATTTAATGATCCAAGGCCTATCTGTAAAACCTTCACTTATGAAAAAAAAAAGCGTGCTGGGTAGATCAGTTATTACAGGTATATTTGTGATGGACGTATGTAATAAAGATAACTGGTTCAGCTCAGATACACATTCTGATGTTACACTTCAAAAACCTAAAGGAGTTTTTTTATTTGATTTTTTTCAGGCTGCATGGCAGTGCTGGCCTTGAACCTCAAATTGAAGCCATGGTCAGACTGACCCTGTAGGCAAGTTTGAAATGTGTACACACTGTTCCATTATACAAAACAGAAACAGCAACCAAATTAATATGAAAAATCTGTATCAAAGCCATACTCTAGACAGGTCTATGAGGACATAAACCTCAGACTTGTAAAGTATTTTAACTTCTGCTATGTATTCATGCATGCATATGTGAATAAGTCTGTATTTCTATACAGATTAAAAAAAAAATAGTCTTAATATTGTTCCCAGTACATTTACTGTGGACAAAACACAGCAGGAGAGGAAGGAGGTATTTTGCAGACATAAGCACAGCACTTTATTTGCTAGAAAGGCCTGCTAGCATTTTATATAAGTCTTCTTAGGGCAAAAACTAGAGAATTTTAAGAAATTCAGAATGATCAGAACTTCCTGTACATAGCCAGACCCATACAATTTTATCCAGTTTCTTTCTGCAGAGAAAAGAGGTAAGGAATTTTAGTCCTCAAAAATGCAAGCAAATCAACCAACCAAACAGAAAAACTCACCCCACATCCACCCTTATTTTTTGCCTATTTTTATATTTTGTACCCTTTAGTTCTGCCATCTTTCTTTTTAAAACACCACAGGAATAAATCCTGCCATAGGAAAAATGCACTTTACACACTTCTTTTATTCTCAAATCAAAACAAGTGTAACATGCCGTTGTGTCAGAAAACGTTCAACTTACTGCATAATTTTGAGATGACTTTATGGCTTCATTGTGCAGCCACAGGAGAAGCTTCCAGTTACTGTAATGAGGTGGTTTTTTGGTGTCTTGGGATCATAGGATCAGATGTTAATTTGGAGGAGGAGTCATATTCCCAATGAACCCTCCAAAATGCAGCCTATGAAACAGTACACTTAAATAGTCAGTAGTTAAAAAATAAATAAACTACACCAACAGTCAGGATTTTCCATTTTCTATTGCATTTAGCAATTCTGCATTTTCCCTGGATTTAGTGATTTCTAATGTAAAAACCCATGCTAATTTCTCATGCGACTTTTCCCCAAAATAAAGTTGATCTTGCCATTTCTCCCTATTCTCTAACCTTTTGTGGACACATGTCTGGAAGGCATGGTCTGAGTCACTGAGTTCAGCCTTCTCTGCAGAAAACCTCACCACACAAATGTGCTCATAGATTTAGTTCTGAAATTTGTTGGGCTTTTCTACCCACAACTCCTGTAGAGAGACAGGTCCAGAACCAGGATGTTCTGATGCTTAGAAACATCCTGGCTTCCTCCTTAATTACATATAAGTTTATATTCATCTGTTTCTGGGCCAGCAATTTCCTATGGCTTAAAATAGCTCTGCTTCGTGAGGGTGCTAACCTGGATGCAATCTATGCACAGACAGCAATCCTATGCCACTCAGCCTTTCTGCCATTAAGCAATTTAAAAATTTTTGTTGCTCATTCCACTGAATTTTTTGCCATTTTCTCAGTTCATATTCTGAACTAGAATTGTATACAGTATTCAAAACACAGTGGTACTTCTCAGTCTCTACTGGAAATATTCTCCAGCCCTGCCTTTAACATTTAGTTGGCTGAATAATACTGGTGGCTCATAATGACCATAATTAATAATTATAATTGAGCATTTCCAAACAATTGCTTCCCTTATATGAATTCCCCCTATTATACCAGAAAATCTTGCTATTAATCCCTAAGGACATGGCCTTCTATTCTGCATGAAACTCAGCTTTCCTTCTGTAGATCATCTGTTTTACAGGATTGAAATTTTTGATATGGCTCATTGTGAGCAATGCCTCTGTTTTTGCCATCAGCAAGTTTAATTAGCACATTCTTATTTTTGTGTCAGTGCCTTTGTTAAACAATTTTGGCCAAATGTTGGTATAAGGAGCCCCCAGTGAAGTCCCTCTTTGGTCTCATAGTCCCCTTTCCAGCACAGACCTATTCTCATCCCTCTGTTAGCCACTTCTTTATCTAACTTGCATTTCTTGTGCTATTTCACCTAATAATCTCACATGTGCTACATGGCCAAATGCTTTATTGAGATAAAAATTCATTGTGTTTAACAGGTTTTCATCATAAAAAATTCTGCTGCCATTAAAATGGACTGTGAGTGTATCTTTGGTAAACTTGAACTGCATTTTATCTCATCTTCCATTTATTTCCATACTGTTCATCAATTTCAACCTTTATTTTAAAATAAAGTTGTCGTAGACTAACAGAATAATTGTAAATATAGCAAATGTTTATAAAATAAAAGAGAAGCTTGTTATATAGCACCACCACAATGGATTAAAATCTCTACCACAAGGCATAAAACTTCATTCCCTAGTTTTTTTCACTAGTCAGTAATGCTCCCCACCCCTTTGAACAAGTTGAGCTCTCCTAATTTAGCTTCCATCCCACAGTTTTTTCACTTTGTGTATATTCTCTTCTGGCTTTGACTTTACTTTCTACATCTTTGTTCTGAAAGCCACAAAAATTACTGATTAGGCTGGGCTATGCAACTGGATCATACAAAACCTTCAGGGCTCCCCCCTCTTTCCTTGCTAGTTGCAATGTGCTGCCTATATTGGTAAATGGTCTTTTCCTTTGTGTTTCAGTCTTCTGCAAGGTCTAGCTCTGAGCTAAGTTTGGCAAATCTACCTTGAGTCTGCACCTCCAAGGCTCCAAATCACAGCTTTCTTGATTCATTCATTTCCCTTCTCCATTCTATACAGAGCTTTTCCTTTTTTTTTCTCTGACTGTGAAGTTAGTTACATATCCCTCTTTCATACCTGGAATGTAAATTCCAGACATTTTTGTATCTGTGCTAGATAAATTCCAGATCTCTGTCATGTTTAAGGCTCTGATTAATTACCTCAATTACTGTCTAATTTATCAATATTTCTTCTTATAGTATTAGAAAAGCACTCCAAAACTTTGTCAAAACAGTTTTGTTTATTCTTCCATTTCATTTGGATTTTTCAGCCAGGTGGGGATGGAGAGAGGACTGTTCTGTTTTTACTTTAAACACAACTAGTTTCCTCCCCTTCTTTACTACCTACATAAATTAGTCTAAAATAGCATCAGTTTGTACCCAGTAAAAAAAATAAAAAAGCTTTTGCTGTCACTTGCACAAGTACCTGAGCTGTAGTGGCATTAGCAGCCCACATTTTTCACTGTACAACTTCATTTTTTAATCTCTCTTCAGCCTTGTCAGAAATCTTCCTCATCCCCATGTTTTGCCAACAACTGAGCTGTGATGCCTACAGATTTTCCTTTCTCCAGTCTCCATTTGTGCTGCAAAATGACATTAATTCAGCTGCCAATGAGACCACAAACTTTCCTCAGTTTTCTAGAAAATTTCAATTTGTAACTAATACCACACAGATATCCATTACTGGTATTGAGAAGTCTATTACCAGACAATTTGTATAATGCTTGAGTTGCAATGTCACCTCTCTGCCAGAATGCTGATTGCTGTCACTAGACAACTGACAAGACAGGCATTGAAGTTAGCTGACAAATACACAGTTAAAAAAATCTACAATATAATGACCTGAAATCCTGCTGTCCTCAACTATTACACTGTCCTTTCAGCACACTGAAGATTATTAAGCCTATAAAAAACCCAACCTAATATACCTAAATTATGGATGCCATCACTAAGTCATAATACTGTATTAACTGGGACTAATCAATTATATATTTATTAAAATTTAATCCTCTATCTTACTAGCAGTGAAAGTTCTATCGTACAGACTGCAGTTATTCTGCTGATGTGCTGCTCCTTTCGACCCTAAAAGCATCAGTATACTGCACAACCTAGAAAAGAGGAGAATGCATAGGTAAGTACACTTGGTAAGCTCTATAGCAGCAACTGGAAATTAAATTTTCATGCAGAGAAGAAAGAACATTAATTTTATTTTTATGGTTCTTCCTCAAAGAACCACAGGTATGTCCTCAAAGGTATGTCTGTGCGTTTTTCATGCCCTTCTTTTTCACCTTACCTGTCCCTTACTGTTTGCCACACCCATTAAATTGCACAAAAGCAGTTCTTTGGGCTCAGAAGGCTGGAACCAGTTGTACATTCATTAAATGTATTAGGGGGAAAGTAAGGATAATAGCAGTTCAAATCCAGATCTTAGGGCAAGAATAAGAATAGCCTAACCCAAAATCATTTGAATACCCATATATCTGCATCAGGGTAAGAGTGAAAATATATACGCAATTATATATTCTGTAGCTTATTTTATACACACATACAGCAGTGGAGCAGTTTGAAATCTACAAATTCCTAAGAAAATGGAGTAATTAAAAAATCTGTTAGTACCACACACATGGATATGCACAACTTTATCAAGATGTTTGCAACCATCTTCATTCCCATGTGAGCAGGATGTTGGATTAGAAGATGTTCTGAAGGCTCTTCCAAGCTGACTCATGCTATGGTCCTGTATGAATTCTCTCTCTCTAGAATTCTCTCTCTTCACAATCATTATTCCACACCCAGACATGCACAAAACCACATGACAACCTTTGTCAAAAAGCTCGTAGCACAGATCTGGCTCCCATCCATATTTATTCCCTTTTTGGTACCCAAACTCAGGATGATCATGACCACACATGACCATCTGCTCACAGAGGGCCAGACATTTATTGTTCCTTTTCTTTTCTCAGTCACTCAGTATTGTACACCAATCATTATCTCATTGCCTATCCCAAATACTTTCTTCCCTTATTAAATGTCACTTTCTTTTTTAATTCCCCACAGATTCTTCATTACTTTCTCTTAGATCATAAATTTTGTTCAAAGCTGTTGGGCTTTTATGAACCCTGAGTTCATTTTCTCAACTGCAGCCATTATCTGAAATCTGGCTACACGAGTTTTTTGTACAGAGGACTTCTCACCTATTTTCACAACTTTATTTCATGAAGTGTCACGTAAATATGGACAACTTCTAAGATGCTTCAGAGACTGTTTCTTATTCTATACACTTTGCTTTGATAAACAATTCTTGTCTACTCTTTTCATTATTATCCACATTAGATATGAGCTCTTTTTTCTATAATTTAGCCTAGCAATCAGGTTACCATTCTGAACTAGAAATCATATTTATATATATCTAAAACAATATAAAAATCCATATAGAAGTAAATAGGAAGCAGATAACAATTTGCACAATTAATTAATGACTAAGAAATTATTGTTAGTGTTAATCAGTATAGCCAGAACAACCTCATTAAAGTATAGCTACTCATGGTAGACAATCTTGTGATGAAAGCAATGTAACACTGCAGCTGTACTTCCTAGGAATCACAGCCATTGATTCCTGGTATTTAGAGCTGCTCAAAGCCCTGAAATCCAAATAACACTTAAAATGGCATTCTACCAACTCTGCTATCAAAAGGCTATCAGTGAGCTTCAGAATTAAGTACTTGTGAGCTAAGCACATTGAAAGTACACCATATGCTTAAATCCAAAACTTCTGGCACCTTCATAGTGAAGGGGGAAGCTGCACTCCACCCCAAACTAGGCTACGGCCCTTGGCAGAAGCACACAGTAGCCTCATATGAACTGTGGAATCTCTAAACACTGTCAGAGCAGCCTTCATTTAGGAAGAGCTACATAAAGCAGGCTCTGCTAGGTTCATCCAAGTTCATTTATAGAGCACTGCACCTTCAGTTTGTGAGCTGGTATCCCATATTTGTCAGCAAAAGATCAGGAACACTATACTAGAAAGGAAAGGGACTCCAGTGTTGACATTACAGAAGTTCTTGAACAGCCATAATCGTTAACAGGGGCCCTGTACTAGAGCACCACTACAGAAATATGAACCCCGAAGACTTTAAGACCTTGTCTGTAAAGTATCCTCTTTTAAAATGCCAAGATCAGGGTTTTTCTTTGGCTGCTAGAAGTAATTATTTTCTATTACTATTCAGTAAATAACTATTTCGAAAGGGTAAATTACTAGGACTAGCAGTCACAGATGAGCCCAGAGAGAAGGACATTCAGATAATCAGCACACTGAGTTAGTGAATTGTCAGAAACATAGGTAAGATGGGGAGAGGTGCTTGGAGAGACTAAGGAGGAAAGGGAGGAAAGCAATAAGAAAGGCCAGAGTAAGAAAATGCCAATAATGTCAATTAATAGCTGTAGCCAAACAGAGTTTTCTGGTGACAGATTTTGTTCTTCTCAAGTCAAAAGTTTCCTACAAATTCTCTTCAAAAGAAATAGAGTATTTTCGTGTGTAGTTTTTCCCTGTTGTTCAGGGATCTTCTTCCCTGGGGTTGCCAGGTTGTTTTGATAGTCAGATTGGGTGGGAGATTTCTCCAGCAGCAGATTTTGACATCTTTTTTTTCCTGTCAAGGAAAGAGCTTGATAGTCATCAGTTCCGTTGCTTGTCAAAAGGGAATCTGTTTGCTCCTTGTCGAAGTGCCTGCTCTGCATTTATTATCCTTGTTTGGCTTTCTTTTCCTTCTCAATTATGTTTTCTGCACACAAGGATTTTCACCCTCTCAACAAAAAGCACAGTTAGACCCATCAGCTGGCACTCTTAGGAGGGATGTCTGAAGCCTGATGATCATCAGTCTCCCTCTGCCCTCTCAACAAGCAGGGTGGCCTGCCAGAGGCAGCTCCAGGGACAGAGTCATTTACTTCTCTGCAATGTCTGGCCCTGCCACACCCGGCTGTGGGGCACAGGGCCCCCTGCAATTTTATCTGTAGCCTTTCCTCCCCTGAAGTCGATGACAACGATGACTGGCAAACCCGAGGCTCTGTTGCTCCTCACTCCCACCAAGCCATGAAGTGCACAGTGCTACATGGCCCGGTGGAGCAAGAGAGTACTTTGTGTGATGCGTAATTCTGTAACCCTGCAGTGTTCTAAGTGCTGGTTCAGTATTAAAATGAAGATAATACGTTTTTTCATCTGCTGAAATCAAATTTATTGATGCCATTCCTAAATTATTTTGTTTGCAAGGGAGAAAAGCCTTCTCTCTAATCTCCAACTACCTACCATAATTTTTCTTTTTTTTTTTTTTAATTATTTCACCTTGTCAAGACATGTTTGGTGATCGTGAAAGTGTTGTTTTATTTGAGATTACTCCTAATTTACAGTGGTATAGTTAATAAAATTTGTGAAATTACAGAAATACAGCTGAACTGTGGCCACTGTTTCATGATAAAAAATGGCAGTAGTAGCTTAAAACCTTCTCAATACCCCTGTGCCCCTCAGCTGTGCCAACAAAATTGCTTGCAGGGCTTCTTAACTAAGGTTCATTAAAAAGTTGTCAGCATTAAGTCAAGGAACTGACTGGAGTTAAGAAAGAATTATTGATTGTGATAATCACTAGCACTTTCAGTTGCTAGCACAACTAAATGGCTGGCAGGCCACAGGCAGAAGAGGAACAGGAGCAGGGAAGCAGGAATACCTCATGCTGATAGCGGTGCCTGGACAGCAGCAAAATAACAGCCTGTGCAAGATCAAAACTGAGAGCAGGATTGTAACACCCATTGAGCCAATTCTCAGTTATCTATGATTAGATTGTCTTCATTGCAAATTATCTGCGCCACAAATGTAAAACCAACCATCCTGCCTCCAGCACAGGTAACAGCTGAAGCCCGTGACTGTACAAACATCTCTTGCAATACTGTGCCTGGCTTGGAAACAATACATGCACCTCCCCACAGAGCCAGAGATCACAAATTCTGTCAAACCAAAGTGGCCTCTGTGAGAAAACAGCTGAAGTTTTTCCTCAGGGTGTTCCCAGAAGCAGGAGTGACAGACAGCATGCTGCAGTCACACCACATTGCTTCCCCTCAGGAGCAGCTCAAACCTCGCTGGGCTCCAGGCCAGCTGTGGGCTCCTTCATGTGGAAATGATCCCCAGCAGGCAGCATTCTGGGAGGCCTTTTAGGTCAGGTGAATATGATACACATGCACGGATCCGGTTTGGATATCTGACCCAACAAACTCTGCTACAGGCAACTGGGGAGATAGCACTGAAACACCAACGGCAAGAAGCCTGGCCAGTTTCTGCAGGAAAGTATGGGAGCAGAATGAAAAGGCCAAAATGTCATAGGTGACACCACCAGTGAGGGATTTACACCATAAGGTATTACTTGCAAAAGAAAACGGGCACCATTAAAATCAGGAGGAGTAGGGTGTTGAGAAGCATTCCATCTTTGGGTCAGCTCCAGCCCAATTGAGCTGCATGACCCTGAGGATTCAGATGAAGTTATAAGGTGATTCTTGGTTGTTTGTTACAGTGCTAACACTGTTTACAAGCACAGTTTTTTCCTACAAATATGATCACTTCTCAGTGTGGAAGTATGTTTTAGCTCTGGATAGCATTTTTGTAGCTGATTATTCTATTATATAAATATTGCACTATAAATGTGCTTACCATTTTGGATTATTTTGAAAGAATATTGTTTGCCATAGAAAAGCAGGGCAACTTACAAGTGAGCAGAAGTAATTTTACTTTAACGTAATTCCTATCGCAGTTTGCCTTTAATGGATGATCAAAAATTCACAAGTAATTATTTTCATACTTTGCATATATTCAGATAAGGTGCACGACTCCACAAAAACAAGTCAGTTTCAGGACTTGCAGTTCTGTGTGTCTTGCCTGGCCTGTATAAGCAATACCAAACAAAGCCAAAACAAGCTATTGGCCTGTTCCTATGTTGCAATCTTGTGGAATATTATATTCCCTAGAAGTGTCAATTCCTTTTAACCCCACGATCTGATCAGATTTCTGTATCTTTAAGGGTTTTTCCATTAGGAAAAGAAATTAATGAAATTTGATTTTTTAGGAATAATGGGCATTACGACTTGATTTATAGAGCACAAAGAAATTCACATGAATAGGAACAATTTGTTTGCCTGCAGCTCCCAGAATTTTTGTAGGCAGCTGTATTCTAAAAATCTTCCTTCCAGCATTTCTGATGTCACACAGACAGAATTAGAGCAGCTTCCCAATGACTTCCTCAGTTCTGAAATTATTCTTAATTCCTCAGAAAATCAGCTGAACTCTTTGACCCTCCTATTGTCTGCACCTACACAGGACCCAGGGGGAGCACAATATTTTCTACTGCCCATTACGTAAATCAAAGTTTTAATTGTTTCTTGTGATCTCTAAACGGAAGGTGGCTCTCATGGCCCCAACTTTGAACAAAATGGTTGCACTGTCCAAAGCCCAGCACAGCTAGCATGCCCTTCAGACTTCATGTTTTCATATTGTCAAGCAGATCCCTTTGCAATTGTACAGAATCCCTTAGCTTAGGCAGATAGCACAGGCAATCCCATGTGGCCATCCACTGAAGCCAAGAGAATTACTGCAGGGATGGATCTGGCAGTACAGCACGTTGAACTGAGTTCCCTTAAGCAAGAAATCAGCACAAATGTACAAATCCAACTGTGTCTGAGGGCTCTGTTTTGCAGCCATCTGTACAGGCTTCTATTGCTAAACAGAAGCAAACCAAATGTTAGACTAAATGATGCTCATTGATTTATGCATGAAGGTAAAAAAAATACACAGAATTATGGAAGCTGAAAATAGCTAGATAAAGCTGGTTTGAATTATTAGAAAACCCAGAAAACACTGTGTTTCAGTAAAACACTAAGCATCCACCCTAAGACATGTTGACATTGCAAACTAATACCAGAATCCTGATATGACATCTTAAGATAATCTGATCTAAAAGATAAAGCCAGCTGAAGGCATTTTGCTGTATATCAGTTCCTCAGACAAAACAAGAGAGCTGAAATGTTTCCCCATTTGTAATGGTACATAAAATCGTGCATTGTTTTTGTAGAAGAAAGAATGTGCTTGATTACTGTTTGCCAAATCAATAAGTAATTGCACGGTGAAGCATATTGCTACAGAAATCCACCAAGGTCAAGAACTGAGTAAATTCTAAAAATGTACATGAATTCCAAACTACCTGGAGCTGCAGTTGCTCACAATAATTCTGGAAGCCTTTTGACAAGTCATGCTTCAAAGTTAAGGAAATCTTTTACTGTTAAAATTTAGAATACAATCCTTCATGGGGATGAACTGATTCCTCTTATCAGCAGCAAGTACTTGATTCAAGGACCTCATTTTGCCATAGATGTAGAAAGATACTGACCCAGTCTGATCTCCAGTCTGATGCAGAAGAGTATTTTCTACATAGCAACCTCTGAGCTTCCTGTGATCTCTCTGCTGTTTTGATGCTGAAGAAAGCAGAGTGGATGCCAATTTCAGTTAATTTTTTTTTTTTGCCATTTTGCTTTATCAAACAAGTTCAAGTTTACATCCAGGAAGTCAACCACGTGCTGAGACCGCTCAAACCAGCACCACAATGCAAAAAGGCTCAGAGCCATAACACCGTGCCATAAAAGCTGTGACAGAGTGAAGTCAAACAACTGGAGCAAGAGGTACTATAGGAAAAGCTCACTGTGTAACAGCCCAGCTTTAAGAGACCAGACAGGATATGGCACACAGCTATTGACTGTAGGGCTTTCCATAAAGCAACTGGCTCTTTAACAGCCCCTGGTTCCCAGCACACTAAATGCTCTTTCGTGGGTGGGTGTGTCTGTCAACTACACAAGAAATGGTCTTTATGATCCTGATACAAGAGCAAGAGAAACCACAGTTTGTATTTACTCAGGGTGGAAGACAATGTGCCTTCTACCACATACCCCAAGATTTTAACCGTGGCCCCATCTTTGTCTGTGCCATGTTTGTTAAACAGCTGGAATAAACGATCCTCCCACCAAAGGAACAATTTTACAGCACACAGATCATACTCTAATGGAGTACGTGAGGAAATCGTTCACTAAAGCATGAATGCTATCATGCAGCATTCACTGGAATTAAATATTAGTGTTCCATCAAGCATTTTCTGGGATTAAATATTTGTGTTTTGACTTTGCACGGCAGGGACAAAATCAAGAAGTTGCAGTTTTAGGTACATGACGAATGGGAGGAATACACACAACTGTCCCAGGATCTGTATTACTGGAGATATAAAACATTCAAGCACCTTCTGACAAAGGCTAGTAAGGGGGTGCCAGAATGGCTAAGACACACAGGGAGTTATGGTTTATTTCAATAGGATCCAAGGAGAGAATTGCCTGTGACAAAAGTGTTGGTGATACATATAGAAAACACATATCTTCTTGGGTTTTGGTGGGGATTTTTGCTGGCTTTGTTTGTTTGTTAGTTTTGTTGGTTTTGTTGGTGGTTTTTTTGTTGTTTTTTTTTTTATGAAGTACCTGTTGCCAATCTCAAGGAAGGTAAACTACTCTGAGAAACCCAGCAAGCAGATTATATTGGTCCTTCCTGAAGACAGGAAATACATTCTCACAGATTAGCTCTGGATCAAGAACTGATAGTAGGTGATAATGTTACAGTAATCCTAAAGCCTAAAATTAAGCTGACTTGAGCTATATGTATTACTGGATGGGAAACTGCAAATTATTTTATTAATTAAGTGGGTACAACAGACACATAGGACAACCAATCATACTTTAAGGGCTCCTAAGAATTACACAAAAATTGTAAACAATGATCATAACATGATAATATTCACCAATTTTTCGATAAACACTGCTAATAATAAATAGGAAGTCAATCCAAATCGACGAAATTAAGATAGTACTTGTTCCTGATTGCGTATCTTACATGCAACTAGAATGAACAACCAAAACAAGCTCTTAACAAAGGTACTCCTTTACTTAAAGTGACTGCATGATGGATGAGAGCCCATGATTATGGCTCCAAAATTAATGAGATGAACATACATCTGAACTCAGTCAACTGAGGCATGGAACAAGGCTTGTGCTGAATCTATCATCTTTCTCTACGATGGCTGCAAAAACCACACACCAATAGGATACAGAAATACCAGAGGTACCATGCAAACCTTGCTGGTGGAATTGCTGTAGGACCACAAACATGGAGTTCATTTAATACAGAAATTCTAGCAAACAAATTCTCAATATTGTAATAATTGAAAGCTGTGGTAACCAGAAGAACTGCAAGCTGGCTTTACAAAAAGCTTTACAAACTTCCATACAAGACTGGAAGGTACCTGGCATCTTTAGTGACACACAAATCTATGACTGTGGTGCCCACTGCTAACCTCTGAAACCACACCACAAGAAGCCAGCTGTGCTTATTCCAACTAACTAGCATATATCAGGCTAATCAAATTTAGATTGAAAATAGTCAAAGACAAATCTTAGAAACTACATTCCCTAACTTGGTAAGAGGCAAATTCAATGGAGGATGGCTTAAAACTATTTAATATAATATTGAGGGATGTATAATGCAGCTACAGAGGAGTTAATATTGCAGTTGTTAGGAATTTGTCAGATGAGTGCCACTCCTATAAAAATCACACCCTGGTGCCAATTTGCTGCCATTCCTAAAGTCTTTCATGGAGAGATGTGGGCACCTATAGCAGCAGGAGATTGTTTGCAGTGCAGTACCCATGACATCAATGAACTTAGCAAACACTGTGCTCGCTGGCTGTCATGCTGAGGATGCACCTGCCTGACCACACCTCGGGCTCAGAATGACACAGTATGGAACACTCCTCTGGCATCTGCACCCGGCAGCAGCTCTCCAGTGAGACCTGCACATGGCAATGGGTTTGAATGTGTGTCTGTATCCACCTCCACAACTATCCACTTTGAAGATAATGTAAATTTTGTACACGGGAAAATTTGTTGCTATCATATAACATATGTGGTTTATAGATTTACAGGTTAACTTCTTGTTGACTGAAAAAAAAAAGATGTCTTATGTGTACTGTTTAAGACACGGTAACATGTGGCATGACCTTTGAGACACGAGATAAGTTTCTCAAACAAAATGCCAAGGTTACTTAACATCTGTGTGAAACTGGAAAACCTTTAGATGAAAGACAAAAATTGATACGTGACAATAATGAACTGATTCAAGTAGTGAAAACCAACTATGCTAAGACTTCTTTGTGGTGGTGAGCAGTACTTCACACCATGAAATTCAGTTGACAGTAATCTAAATGGCAGTTTGTGCTTAGTGTCCTTTTCCAGCAAGAGTATCAAAGTAGATACGAATGAATATTTGCAAATGACACTAAATGGAGAAAGTGTAATGTATTTTCTAGTACAGGTACAACTGGGAAAAATCAGGCATCCTCCTGCATGTTTAGATTCCAGGCACTACTAGATTTTCCAGCAGCTGGTAAAACTCAGCAAAACTTCACTGAATGCTGGACAATTTGCTTATCTTAAGTGTTCCACTACAGTATCTGACTGTATCACAACCACTTAGATAACCACTTTCCTAACTCACCTCAAACTCTTCAAAAGCAAAGTAATAAGGTCTTCCTGAAGAATTCTTTTCACCTAAAAATAAATTTGCACCAGTTAAAGAGAAAACTATGTAAATAATACTTCATGTACTAATTATAACATTCTTGTGTTCTTGTGCATTTGTTCTTGGCTGACCCAAAATTCACTTATCAAGTTTATCTGACATCAGCTTTTATAAAAATAGAAAATAAAAGCAAACAAACAAGCATCATTTTAGCAGCTTTAATAGCTGTGCCAAAATTTAATCACTCGGCCTGAAAATTGCCATGATGACTGTCTGCTTTGGCCTGTACAAACTTAATTCAAAACTGTTTGTATTACACTCTAATAATAACAGCTGCAGAAAAGCCCATAGAAGAATTAATAATTTCATCTTTAGAACTTCATCTTTAGGACTTGACTAGCTTGCAGCAAATACAGTCACATTCCAAACAAAGAGGCTAAAGCAAAATTCTGAACAGCTACTCACCAAACAGCACCATCTAACCTGAATACTGAATCAGACAGATCAGACAGAGCTCCCCCAAAACTTGCATATGATGATGTTGTTCCGGACTGTCATAAAGTGTAAACAACCAACTTTAACTTCAACTCTTCCCACTTTTCATGTGCTTGAACTTGCAGTGTAATACCTTGATTTGATTGTGTTTACACGGGTACACTTGCATGCACACATAAATCCCACAGATATACAAATCAAATACAAGGAGTGCATCCAAATGGGGCGGGTTTTAGAAGAAAGCATGTATTACCTGTAAAGGAAAAATTCAAACTATTCACCTCTCATGAACGTGCAGCTCCACATTCTGTTATTTGGCAGTACCAGTCAGGCTCCATAAGATGGCAGACCTGCATACATTTAACAGATGTTGGTGTAATGACATTGCTGTAAATACATTGGGTTTTTTTTAATGGTTGCTTTAAATTGATGGGACATGTTTTCACTCTGAATGTTTAGAAAGTGATATATTTAGAACTGTAACAAACTCTGCTTACTACTCCATATTGCCTTTTCCATATACCCTGATGGCTTTGGACACGGCCTACATAAAGCACCTGTAAAAAAAAAATGAAATCTAGCATCATCATTCAGAGCTGATTGATTGGGAATCAGCATGACTTGATCAATGTAATTCTTTCTAATAAACACATAATTGTTTTTTATTCCCATTGATTAATTCTAGAACTTTTGGTAACAGTAAGCTAACTCTAAGAATATATTAAAGCCCTGAACACACTGAAGCCCTTGAGGTTACCTTTTAAATAGTCTGCTTTACAAGAGACTGTTTGGGGCAACAATGACTTGTTAACCCTGAAACTGGTATATTTATTTCCCATCGAATGATGGGATGATGTCACTTCTAAAAGCTTTTTTCAGGTTCTCTGACATTAATGTACTTCTATTACTTGTACAGTCATTATAGTATTATTACAGTAAATTAATACAACAGATTTGTTTTATGAGTCATATTAGGTTGTCCTGGAAAATACTCCAGAAAAAGGTGATGCCTTTAGCAATGCTTTATACCAACTTCCTTTCCATTTGTTAAGATGTCAAACTGGTTTAGACCTAAGGTGTTCAAACATTAATTTTTCAAAAATATTATCATACTTTGAATGACCAGGTAAGAAGCAGGATGAGCTTCCAGTCTCACTTTTATGTTTCACTTTTGCAAACTTGGACTCTAAACATTATAATTACACAGGCATGTAATTTTCCCATAAAGGTTTCATTGCACTTGTTCCACTTGGCTAGGATTACAAGGAAAAGTGATTAGGCTGTTTTTAGTATTTTGAAAGAGTTCTTTGGAAAAAAGACAGTAAGAAGTGTTCACGCCAGCAGGAAAGCAGTTTGTACTCAGTAGGGCTCTGAAAAGGAAATCATGATAATTTTAAATTAAAAACTGATCTAGTTCCAGGTAATCAAATGAAACAAAGAAAACAAATTACCAAGGAATTCAACTCAAAACCCCCCCCACTAGCACATCAAGAATGTTATCCTGAAAACTGTAGTTAGGAAGAAAACTTTCACTACAGTGAAAAAATTGGGCTGTTATGTTCATATGCAAATTTGTAATTTTTTCATATGTAAACATGCTCTTTAATAATTGCTTAGCAGCAAAACCTTATTTAAAACACTGCTCCCTGACACATTCACAGGGTTCTTGCTGACTCACTCTTCAAGAATGGGATTTTGAAAAAGAGCAATGAAAACACTCCAGTAACAAAAATACTGAAGAATTTAGATAATGAGCGTCTGTAACCTACTTCTACCTTTAGACACTTATTGCATCCACCTTCACAGATGTGCCAGGAAGTTATTGCTGGTTTGAAACCCCCATCATTTTTAAAGCAGTCCTGTAAAGCTTCTTACTGGCGCAGAGATGAATTTCTTTGCTTCTGGTTTATCTCTGCTGCTTTTAACTAGAGACACAAACAAACCACACAAGTGGGGATGGTGTCTCTGCAGCTCCCCGTGCATCAGGGCTGTAATGGCTTCTGGCCAGGCCCAAGGGGGCTACCAGCCCCACACGGAGGCAGACCAGCCTCGCAGTTCGGGGTTAATTTTGCAGGAGCATCTCTTTAGTGCTGAAAGGGGTTGCGGCGTTTCGGCAGGATCCTTCAGCGCGCAGTCATCTCTCGGCCGGGCTTGTCCTCCCCCAGCTCCCCTCAGCTGCAGCGCTGCAAGAGGCGCAAGGGCAGCACGAGCACGTTTGTTCTGCCACATTTTGCACCTCTGGCACCCCGTGTTGCCGAAAAGGATTGAGAAAAGGGGCTTTGTCGTTCTGNCTGTGTTTGCTTTTTTTTTTTTTTTTTTTTTTTTTACGCAGAAACCCTGCTCTAAAGAGGTCAATGACTTGAGGAACGGCTTTTTCCTGCCAGCCCTGGCTCATGAGCCAAGCAGTTGCTATTGCTGCAAGCTGCAGCGGTACGAAGAGGCGGGAAATCCCGGGTTGGAAGTGCTAGTGCTGCCGGGAAGGGCGGAGGGCGGCCGGTGCCGC
>VXBU01005724.1:720313-773606 GCA_013400315.1 Bombycilla garrulus
CGCCTGTTGCGCCGGCGGGCTGCGAGCCTTCCGCCCCGGCGGCCGGGCGATGCCCGCCGGAACGCCTCGCATCGTCTGCCGGGCGCTGCTCGCAAAGGAGAGCGAGAGGAAGGGCTGGGATTTTCCCGGCCGTTTTGCGCTTCCTACGAGAGCCGAGAAACGGTTGCAGACCGACCTCTGATCGCTTTTTGGCGATCTGGCAGCTCCTCGGCTCTGTCTCTCCATCTCCCCTTCCCGTAGGAGAAGGCTGACATCACCAGGACAGGATTTGATGACTTGACTGGGTGGGGTGATGGCTCCAGCCCTGGCTGGGTACCTTTGTCCTGTAGCTGTGGTAAGGGGATAGTGGCTGTGCCTGTTGCTCGGGAACGCGAACCCCTTGCCAGTGTAGGGTCGGGTTGCGTCCTCGGGCATCGCGGCTCTGCGAGGGTTTTGGGCTTTTGTTTTGTAGGTTTTTTTGTTCTTTTTCTTCCGTTTGAAATATGATTTTTAGAAACATTCAGCGAGCTCTGATTAATGGGGCAATGAGCTGGTGCTGTGGGCTGGAGGTTTTTTTGCCAAGGTGTGGCTCTGTTTCCTGTTCTGCAGGGCAGTGAGTCTGTTATGTAAATTCCTTAGATAATCTTTAAGTGAAACCTCGCATTTTCTGGAAAATCACAAAGAGTGCAGGAAGTCGAGCTGGATTTTGAACTCAAGCTTTTTGCAGTTATTAAGGAAGACTGTCTTTAGCTATTAGCATTTCTACCCTTTTCTCCCTCTCCCAACACACTGCATGTGGGGAATTGTTTAATCATTACATATGGACCTTAAAAAAAAAGAACCCCTCCTAATTACAGATGGGATCTGTGTATTTTCATTAACACATAGAACAGATTTTCAGCCCTTTCCTCTTCCCTTATGCAAGAGCTTAACGTTGTATAGCTGATTAATTCTCCATTGTATTTGCTGCTCTTTGCTGCAGTTAGATGGTTTTTAAGTTAAAAAATAATATTTTAGGACAAGAAAGGTTTGTCTGCCTTCTCTGACCTAAAAAATTCTCCGTTCTATTTGTAAAAATGGTCCAGTAAAATGTGTTCGAGAGTAATGTGTATTCTTCAATATTTGTGATTAGGCATGTAATTTTTTTTCTTTACTAGGAAAAAGCATATTTTTCCATAAAGAACTAGCTGGCTCCTTTGAGTCCAAACAGTGCAGCTTTTTGTGATGCTCTGTCCATACATAGGGAGAGGCTTCTGGAAGGATGTGGCAATCACAGCTGCGATCTAGAAAGCCCTTTTGATTGCCCACTGAGCTTTGTATGCAGCAGTGGCCTCTTGATGTACAGAAGGTCATAAGCAGGCATTTTAAATCTTGCCACTTAAGATTATATAAAAAACCCAACCTGTATGTCAGGATGAGGCACCTTAAACTGCTTGGCTGAATGGAAAAACAATAGGATGCATGGAAACTGTGATTTTCTTGGTCAGAGGTGGCAGGAATCTCTCTGACTCCGAGGTGTAACTGGTCGTGGGGCTGGCAGAGGGCTGGGGCCGTGGGTGGCACAGCAGCCCCCGCTGTGCTGGGAATGCCATGTGCTCTGCAACCCCAAACACTCGAGGGGTTCCACAGCACGAAGGCATCAGGGGTTTGTGCCTCTCTGACCCGTTGCAGGGAGCCTGCCCTGTGTCCTTCACTGGACAAATCGCGTTCACCAATTGCAGGGTGGTGTTTGGCTCTTCGTGTGCATGTCAAACCAATTTGGCCTGTGTGCTTTTGGAAACGGCTGTGAGTCTCCTGGTAGAGACAGAATTCCTGGGTTTGAAAGTGACTTTATGAAAGTAATGATAAATCACTTCTGAAATTTAAAGGAAGTGCCTCATGGCTTGACAGAGCAAGAGGTAAACAGTATTCTAAAATGTTCTATTCTTCGTGTAGGCTGATCAGCTGACTGAAGAACAGATTGCTGGTAAGTGTTTTGATGATAATTTTTTTTTGCTAGCTCTTGTGACTAAAAGAAAATATATTATCTCAAGCGTAGTGGAAAAAAACATCTTTGACAGTTTTAAGTCTGTATTACCACTTTTGAAAAGCACTCACTTAAAAAAATCCCAAACTAAAAAAAAAAAAAAAAAACCCAGACAGAAATATTCTGGAAGATTATTGGTTCATTGCCTCTTAATTTAGACTTCTTATTCCTTGGACTACAGATAATGATATTTTTTTAAATGTTCAGACTTTGAGCCAAGTTCTTAGATTTCTTAAAAACAAAAATAACTGCTAGATTCAAATGAACTACTTAGAGTCAAAGCAGACCTAGATGCTCTTTAATTGAGTGAAGATAAACTACAAATGAAATGGCAACAAATAAACCTCAGATTGCTTTACTGCACATTGTCTTTTAAATAAATCTTTTAATAGACTGCCTGTAATTCAGGCTGGTCAGGAGAAGGAGCATTATTTGACCTTCTGGAGACCAGTCCCACATTTGTGGTTGACAGACACTAATTCTCATTGTCTGCTGACTTAAAAATAAGTGGTGAACGACAATGCTTTTGTGCCTGTAAGTCTGTTAATTGTAAAGGGAACCCAGTGGTTCCTTTCACTTATTTCAGGCAGCTGCTGTTTGTGGAGCATCTGTGCCTCAGGCAAGATGCAGATGCATGGAAACGAATTACAGAGTTGTAATGCAGATAAATAGCCACATGAAATAAGTTTCAGTTTACTGAAGTTTTCAGTGAAAATTGTGTTGGTATTGTAAGTAATTTTGTATTTGGGAGTGTTAATTCTCTCCATAAGGGACAGTTAGATAAAAAGAAAGTGTTTCTGAGGATTGTACTAGACTTTGTCAGTAGAGCACATTTTTAGTCTGTGGTTTTCTCTTGCTGGTGATGTCTCTAAACACTGGGCCTGTTTCTGCCTCTAGAATTCAAGGAAGCCTTTTCCCTATTTGACAAAGATGGTGATGGTACTATCACAACAAAAGAGCTGGGAACTGTCATGAGGTCACTGGGTCAAAATCCAACAGAAGCAGAATTGCAGGATATGATCAATGAGGTAGATGCTGATGGTAAGTTTTGGGGAGGTGCTGTGATCATCTTTAATGTTTATGACTTCCACACCTGGGGTTAAACTGCATAGAGAAGACTGACATAGACCTCTTAGAGCACGTGCAGAATGCTGGATAGACTCTAAACTCAGGAGGATGTCAAAGATGCTAACAGTATTCATGAGACTAAAAACAGGCAGAGGGCAGAGACAAAGTTATGCTCTTTGTCTTTAATATTTTATGGGTCACAGGCTTCCTGGTGCTACCTGACTTGCCCTGACCTGCCACTGACCTGTCTTTCCATCCAGCTTTTCTCTGTCTTTTGTCAGCCCATGCTGCTTCTAATATCTTCACCACTGTCTGTGGTTTTGGCGAAGGCAAAAAATGTCTTGGGAGGGGAATAGTGTTTTCAATGGAAGTTTAGCACAACAGGAAGAGACTGTATAGTCTATTTAATGTATTAAATCCCTAATAGAGAGTGGCTGTTGGGTGCAAAGACAGAAAACCCTCTCCATATCAGGGCTAACAGAGTAATTTTAAATGAACACCAGAAAGCCCATATTGAAACACACGTTGTGTTTCTAACTCCACACAGGCTATAGTTTTAAAAAGGAAAAATATTTCCCCTGCTCAGGGACGTCAGGCATTTAGTCTTGTGTGTTGGTTGTGATAGTGATTTTTCTCTAACCTTTTTGTAAAAGAAGGTTGGAAGTTTATTGGCAAGAGTATAAATCATTGGATTATCAGGCCATATTAATTAAACTACTTCGTTAAAAAAAGTTGGTCATAGTAAAGAAGTTGACCATAATTGCCAAGTCTTTGGCAGAAACTGCAAAGCTTTAGTGTCTGGAGTGGTGTGTAGAGTTTGTGTATAGTAGCTTCTTTACTCTGCAGAGCAAATGCTGCTCTGATGGATTTAAAACAGAAGGTGACTGGGGACTTCAGATAAGAATGCCTGCCCAAGTGTTTAAATTTGGGTTACAGCAGAATGCTTTGCTCTCCTTCTGCATGTTCATTGAGGTTTTTTTTCAAAACTGAGTATGAGACCTGTGTTCATAATTTACTGGTATGTAAAGCTGGCCATGATGATGAGTGGCTGTCTATGTCTCAGGCTGGAATCCCTAGGATGCAAAGGTTTTCTTAAACCTCATTTGTTGCACAGCCAATTTTTATGCTTCTTTAAATCAATGGGTAGATCTTAGTTGCACAGTGAACTGTTTATTGTGGTTGTGTGAACTACTTAATGTGCCTTTTTGGCATATAGAGCTGAATCCTGACTATACCAATCTAGTTTCTTCACCATACCACTTTTTCATAGCTTTGAGCAGCCTGAAGTTGAAATCTTGTCTTTGAATGAAAAGCCTAATCTTAGGGGTGAGGCCTGGATACCAGCAGGTATTTTCAGTTTCACAGTGACATACTTTTAGGAACACCTACAGCAAAGCTTATCAGTAATAACAAATAATGTCAGCTTTTCTCGTGTCACTGGAATTGCAGATCCTTGTTACCCCTTAGAATGGTTTGTTCCTTTTGTGGTGTGCAACTTTTGTTGATAAGGTAGTTGATTTTTAAAAAGAAAAATATTTACGAGCAGCTTAGTGGAGTGTGATGTTCCCAAATACTAGATAACCTGGGATTGTAATGGCATCTTAATATATGCTTCCTGGAAGATACAACAATTGAGAGGTTATAAAGAATTTAAAGGTTAATTTTGTGGGAGTTATTTGAAGTAAAAATAAGTCCTGTTATTGGTTAACCTTGAAGCATCAGACTGACATTTTACTTGTAGCTTTGGTGGCAAATGGTGTGGCTTGTCCTTGAAAGAAGGCAGCAGTTGATTTTGTGCTGAAGCAGGGTGGCTGCTCTGGCTGCTGCATGTTGTGATAGCAAAAAAGGCAGTGGTAGCAATTTAGGGAGAAGAACCAGTTCATCTCTAAGGACAGGTAACAGAGTATCTGACAGTCTTGTTCCTGGCTAAATCAAATGCCAGAAGTTTGTTGGTTTATTGATGAAGAAAAGCATGGAAGTTTAATTTCTGGAAGTCTAATTTCTGGAAGTTTCTCTTTATTAAGGCAATGGCACTATCGACTTTCCTGAATTTTTAACCATGATGGCCAGAAAAATGAAGGACACAGACAGCGAGGAAGAAATCCGTGAGGCATTCCGAGTCTTTGACAAGGTATTGCTAACAGTACAGCTACTCTTCAAAAGCACTCATGATGTCTGTATTTTCCTCAGTGTTTTCTCCTTTGTCTAGAAGGAGAAAGAGTCCTCTAGTAGAAGCAGAGGAATTGGAAACACAGCAGAGATTGTTCTGGATATAAAACCAGTGCTGCTGCAACCTGGTTCTGCTTGCTTTATACAGCAAGGTCTAAGCTTTAGGCTCATCCATGAGGAAAACTTTCTGGCCTTCCCTTGGAAACAGATTAGCAGAACTAGAAACTTTGGGGGTGGGGGGTGTTTTTTTGAGATGTGTGGGTAGAGAAGGAGGATTTTTCTCTACCTTTTGACTTTGGAAGTAATGGGGAAACATTTGCATGGATGCACAAGGTTTTATGCTAACTACCCTGTGGAAGCCTTTGAAGGGAAGATGATGTCATAGGTATTTGGAGGGACACAAAGTACTGCATGTTCTCTTTTCAGAATGTGAGCTTTGAGATTGCTTTCATGAAAACTTAAGGGCTCAGCTCCCTTGACCTTGTTTAAGAACACCTGGGCATCTCTGTTTTCTAGAACAGGGGTTCTCCTCTTTGGGTTGTTTGAACCTGACAGATGTTACAAAAGAATTGTGTAGAGGAGTGCCTGGTGCAGCTGTAAAGCTAATACATGTGCATGTATGGAAGAAGACTTTACTGCTACTTTTTATAGAAAAAGTGTCAGTCTGTAGTACTTCGCTGAAAATGTGGGGGTATTTCTGCAGACTAGATCAGTGTTTAAAGCCACTGAGGTAGGTTATCTACTGGTGATGGCCATATCCTTCTCTAAGTGTATTCTTCAGTGTTTGGAATTTTTGAAGTGGCTCAGAGTGAGCTTTAGGTTTGGATGTTGCAAATGGGGACACTGGCTTAGAAGTGTTGATTTCTCTTTTATAATTTTGCCCTATAACTTTTCAAAACTCCTTATGAGTAGATTTTAAATGCTTTCTTTGATTTTTCTGTCATCTTATCCAAGAAGCCTAACAGCCAGCTGCAGTCTGGTTATAGAGGTAGTGTTAACCCAGAAGAGAGAGTTGACTTCGCTCTTGCTGCTGGGGAAGCGGGTCTCTTTTTGGCCTTGCTTAGGCAGCAGAGACTAAACAAAAATGGTTTTTTTTGGTTTTGTTTCTGTGTTTATTTTTGAAAGCTCTTTAAAAGCATTAGAAATGCCTTATCACCACTCCAAGCCAGGCATGCAGTTGTTATTGCAGCACAGTAATTGTATGGGAGGATGTGGTGTCATGCCCGCCTCAGGAGGCGGTGGGACGAATCCCTGCTGCAGTCTGTGCAGTGTGCCAGGTCTGTACATCTGTCCCAAGTGCCACAAGGCTGCTGCAGAAGCACTTACTGGAAAACCCAGGTGTAGTTTCCAAGTTGGTCAATGTCAGGATTGTTTTTCATGGTCTTGTGCAACTCTTTTCCCATAGGATGGCAACGGCTATATCAGTGCAGCAGAACTACGCCATGTTATGACAAACTTAGGAGAAAAGCTAACAGATGAAGAAGTAGATGAAATGATCAGAGAAGCAGACATTGATGGGGATGGGCAAGTCAACTATGAAGGTAAAAAGATGCTTGTTTCAAAACCATTATTCAGACTGAGGAGAGCCTGTTGCATAGGACATTATTTTTAATACTTGAGACACTCGTGTATTTGCTGGTCTGCTTCTGTGGACAAAACCTCAGATGCAGTGAAAGGTGCTTTTTTTTTTTTAATGCCAACCGTGTTTTAGACATTTTTGATTTGAAGTACGCTGGAGACAGTAAATCACAGTGACTTTTTATCTTTTCAGAATTCGTACAGATGATGACTGCAAAGTGAAGAGACCTCCTTTACACCTTTTTTCCTCTAGAAGAATCAAATTGAATCTTTTACTTACCTCTTGCAAAAAAAAATGTTCATTTATTCATTCTGTTTCTGTATAGCAAAACTGAATGTCAAATTACCTTCTGTCCACAAACTGCATGTAATGGTTGGTGGTCCTGTCCCTAAAAGATAAAGTTAAACATCAGTTTTACAATATAAATAATTGTACTACCTTGAAAATAAAAAAAAAAAGGAAGCACTTAGTGAACTCGAAAGTTCCATTTGCTAATGACTATTACACTGTTTGGGCTGGCCAGTTTTTCATGCATGCAGCTTGACAATTGAGCACAGTCAGACATGTGTATTAAAAGGAAAAAAAAATCTAAAGGATCCACTCTCTTGTTCAACAGTGGATTCTGGTTCAATTTGTAGTATAAATTGTCATAGCTGGTTTACTTTAAAATTGGTTTATACCTCAGGATGGTATGCAGCAAAATGGTTGAAGGATGCAAAACTTAAGGAAAATGCCCTAAAGGTTGAATGGTTCTCCTGTACGTAGCAGTGTGCTCCAAAAATAGAATGATCTTAACAATGGATGGCATGTCTGTGTTAAAATACTGGTTTAACATTGTCTGCATTGCACTATAGTGAAACGGGTGTCAGGCTGTTACCGTTCACAAAATTTTTAAAAGAAACCTTCACCAAGGGAGCATCTTTGGACTCTCATATTTTTAAAACCTTCTGTACCATGACTTGGAGCTGGCGGAGTAGCCTGTGGACTTCAGCACAACTATCAACATTGCTGTTCAAGATACTACAATTTATGTCCATTCCAAGTTGTAAATGCTAGTCTTTTTTTTTCCAATAAAAGACCATTAACTTAAAGGTGGTGTTAAATGCTTTGTAAAGTTAAAATATATATATATAATTGAGATAATAAACCAAAAAAGCAGTAGGAAGGAAGTGTTTCTATGAATGACTTGCTGCTAAATTATAATGCACATGTATGCAATAAGTTATCCCCTATCTTTTCAAGATGGCAAGAACTGACCTCCTGTAACCCAAGACCTTTGCTATAAATAAATGAACTTGTGCTTGCCTTTCATATTACGACAATGTTAATTTAGTTGGTCTCAAAGTCGTGTAATGCTGACTCGTCAACTATCAGCACAGAAGTAACACCTCATTTCACTACAGTGGAGAGCTCTGAGCATGCATGTCAATACTGGGGAAACATGTACAGGTTGCTTATGTTCTTTTGACAGGTTACAAAATCTAGTTGGAGAATTTAAACAGCATGGACTTCATAGATCTGTGATTCTCAAACATGCCAAAAATGCATTTATCTACCCGCAGAAAGAAAACAAAAGGACGTTTTACAATATGTATTTAAAAACCAAATTAAGCCTTTTTTGGAAACTGGGGCTATTATATGTCTTGACTTCTCAAACACTTGCATGAATTTTGTGGGGTGGAGAAGAGGACTAGGGTTAATTTAAAAACAATCTTGTTACTTCTGCTTTGCATGCACTAGCAGTGCTTAGTCATTCCAGTTCTCTGAATAAGTGTTCTGATCCTTCAGCTTCCCCATGAATGAGTGGCAAAGCAGCCATGTGCACTCTTCTTTGTCTGAAAGAGGAATGCTTCTTATCTTTTTTCTTTTTGTTTTTTTTTTTTGAAGCAGAGCCTCCATGTGGAAGGCTTTTTATGCTTGGGAGGGAGGGACTACAGCATAATTACTGACTGTAAGTTTTTGTTTCCGAATGTAATGGGTTGCAAGCTGTAATTGCTCGATTGCATTTGGTTTTTTTGGAGAGTATTGGTTCCCATCTCCAGGAAGAGATGCAGGTCTCCATTCATCCTGTCTAACTGAGGTGCGTGTTAGGAACTTGGTTTGCTCAGTGAGGGGGTCAAGAGCCCCCTCCAGAAGGCAATTGAGACTACCTGCCTTCGGTGATTTTATTTTTTTTGATATTTTTTTTTTTTCCCCTGGGGGGTGGGGGGAGTTTTGGGTGACAAGGGACCCAGACACCTTAACCAAGTGCCTAAAAGTTAGATGGGCTGAATGTAGGCAATTGCTTAGGTATCTGCTTGTTGCAAAGGCTTATTAGTGTGGCTGTGAATGCTGTCCTAGCAAACTGGCCTCAATGCTGGGATGGCCGAGTACCTTTTGGAAGTAGAGAATTGCATAGCAGCTGTGACCTGCTGCTCTGGTAGTGCTTGAGAATGGCTGCTCCCATTCTGTAGACCAGCTTTTAAAGAGAATGTACTCAAGAGACAGGCAAGGCAGGAACAATGGTGGTGGCAGCTCTGAACTAATGACTTCTGCCTGGGTGTGCAGAGATCTTGTCTAGTAGGTAAATGCTTCTTACCATCTATCTGTCGTTCACTCATGGTTGGTAGGGTAGTTCACCTAAGAACAGCTGCTTTTAGCTTACTCAGTGTGCTCTGTGCTTGCTAGCAGAGACCTCATCCTGCGAGAGGTTCTTGGCTTGATTAGAAATTGTCTGGCAGTGTGCAGTGTTGGTATGCCCTGTAACTGAATCTGCCTGGAGGTATCTAATTATTAACTGACTTCAGTACCACATCAACCTCGAGTAAATGTATCCTCTGTACAGGACTTAAGCTCTGTTCCCTTCTGCATAGTGAATAACTAGAAAAATGAAATGGTGTCATCAAGGTCTTTTTAAATTTTTTTATTTTTATTTTTTTTTCCTGTGAGTGTGTGCGTGTGGCTTTGGCTTTTTCCAAATGTGAAAGTGTGGGCTGGATACACTTGGTGCATGGCTTAGAAACACGGGACTGGAAAGAACTTCCTGGGTCATCAGATCCAGTCCCCTGCTATTGCAGGCAACCGTGTCATATAATCCTTTTAATAAACTGATCAAGCTTAAACACCTGCTTGTAAGTGGCTTGTTTTCATGGAAGTTCTGTAACTCATGTTGCTCTCAACTGATGCAAATAATATATGAAATATGAAGTTAATCATAAGGTCCTCCAGCTTTAGCTTTAGGTTTATCATTACATTTATTTAACTGACTTTCTTGAACCTGTTATGATTTGCACAACACTCAGGAAAGTGTTGAGTCTTTACCCCCTCTTGCTATGAATAAGAGTTGGTGTGCTTGCTTATTTTTTTTAATGGAAAAGATGGATGTCTGGCTTGTTGAAACCTGTTAGATATGTTAATTGTCAAGGCAAGAAACAATTGAGTTACTTGTATTTGATACATAAATTTAAGGCTAGAGTATACATAACCATTTTTAAAACACATCAACTTGCAGTGTAGTTTTATATTTAATACTGAAATTGTACTGCTAAAGTTTAAACTGCTGTTAATCATATTCCTCTTCTGATCATAATGAAAAAATAAAGGGTAAGAAAATGCTTAACATAGATTATTTATTATCATGCTTATTTTATTAATAATTCAGGCATCAAAACACCTCCAGGTATGGGGCATTTGTTGTGTTTGCTGGGGTGGGCTGGAGCGAGGGGTGGGGAGGGTTACTGGTGTGGAAAATTCTTATCCCCCAGCCATTTGTCACACTGGCACAGCCTCAGGAGCACAGCCAGTTTACAAAAAGCTGTTTAAGAGAGGACGCTCTAGCCTGTTGATGCCTCAGATGCACGTGTGAGAGGGGCTGGTGTGTGAGCTGTGCTGTGCCAGTGCTGCGCCCAGGGCAGCGTGGAGCGGCTGAGCTCTGTCCTGGGCCCTGGGCTGCAGCACCTGTGGGATGTGAGTGGGACTCGATCCCAGATGGAAACATCCTGGACTAAACCCGCACTCCTGGGGTTTAGAAACGCCGGTCAATACAGCTTGCTTTTCCCCTGCCACGAAACTAACTGGAACACTTGTTTTGCCACAATCCCGCTGGGGTTTGGGTTCTTTTTATTTCATGGTTTTGGTTTTGTTCGGGGTTTTTTGGTTTGGTTGATTTGTTTGTTTATGGGGGGGGGGTGTTTGGTTGGTTTGGGTTATGGCGCTTTATTGTTGTTTAGGGTTTTGTTTTTCAATTTACTAAGTGAAAACTGACCTAGGATTATGGTGGAACCACAGCATGTTCTTCTGATACACAGCCATACAACTGTCAAGTGAACACAGGCAGTGAAGGCTGATGCCCTGGTTCTGCTGGCTGACACTGAGGAAACCAAATACTTTATTTTCAAGTAGAGTGGGTGGATCTTTAAAATCAGCAAGACAAACCTATCAAGTAATGTGGGGATTTTTTTCCTAACAGCATTGCAATTCCAAAATATTAATGATGTTGGGGTTTTTTTAAATCCAAATACAAGATTGTGAAGTAATGAATTACGTGATGAATTGTGTAAAGAACTGGGATTCCAAAGATTCTTGATGTTGTTGGCTATAGAAACTTTGCATAAAGGCTCAAGTATGTGGCAGATTTTATATTTTCTAGGAACCCCTATCAGTGAGTATTCTAGGGTAGCAGTCAGAGGATATTTGAAAGAGTTGGTAATTTCTTTAATAGTAATAAATTGGGTTTTGAACTGAACAAATATCCCAATAAATGGCAGACCTGCTGATGAGGTCGACACCAAGAAAAGCTCTTACAGTCCCACAGATGATCAGGCACAGTTGTTATCCAGCAGTAAAGGAGTGTGTTGCTCTCTATCTGGCTGATGACTGGAACCAGGAGCAGAGCACACTGCAGAGCACAGCACAGCCCTTCTGGCCCTCAAACTATTAAACTCCAGGAGAAAAACCCACACACATTTAATACAAAAATGGTATTGTAGCACGGATTTACATGTTTCCCGCATCCCTGTGGAGACCAGCACCATGTAGCAATGCTGCAGAAACAAACTTGAGCAGCAGGATTACCACCAGTGCCCCTCAAGAACAGGTTGCAAGTTGTCCTTTCCAGCATCCCTGTAGGTGAGGGACAAAGCCAGATCTGCCTGGCAGTGGGTACCACAGCCTCGTTTGTGGTGTCTTCTTGTTTTAATCTTTCATGGAAGTTTCATTGGCTGGGAAATCTTGCACAGAACTCCTCTGAACAGCTGCTTTCGTTTCCGTTGCCTTAAAAGTCATCATCCACAGAAATACTGAAAGAATTATTCAAATTTCCTGACAAAAACATCTCCTGAAGTAGTGGTTGTAGTACAATATGAAAACTGTTCTAATCATCTAAAAATAAATCAAATTGTTTTCTGAATATTATTTACTTCTAGATCTCTAAATATGTTTCAAAAACACATTCTTCAACAAATGTCATGCCCTAAAATTTGCAGCGTTGAAGATGAACACAATATTTGAATAGGAACCTACTGAATCAACTGAGAAATCCTTAAAAAGGCATTAAAAAGCATT
Organism: Bombycilla garrulus; assembly: GCA_013400315.1. Lineage (NCBI taxonomy): Eukaryota > Metazoa > Chordata > Aves > Passeriformes > Bombycillidae > Bombycilla > Bombycilla garrulus. Next base: position 732,676 of record VXBU01005724.1, read on the forward strand.
CCCCATTTTACTGGTTTGCAGTGGGATTGGCAATGATAGTGCTGTCAGTGTAGCAAGTATTCTGAAAAAGGGAATGGTGAAAGAAATGGATGGAGGGAGACTAAAAAGAATAGCTGTGCATGGGACTGCTTTGCAGCCTTATCCTGCCAAGTACTTGTTGTCCACAAGGCTATAAATATTTAATTGTGGGCTCCCTGGCTTTTCTTGTCCACTTTTCCTGGCTCCTCGTAGCTCCCCCCTGCTCCATGCTATCTTCACATTTACCTGAAAATACACAGCCTGGAAAAGCTGTCAGCCTGCTGCTGTTCGGAACTCACCAAATGTGCTCTGCTTATTCTCAGCTTTTTGAAAAAATATATTTAAAACGATAATTTCCTCCAGACATTCTGTTAGGAGACAAAATATGACCACGATTTCATAAAGGTTTTACTGACTATCTTCTGAAGTGAAATTTTAGCCCAGAGTATTTAGCTGTCAAGGAATCTCTGTGCAACAGCAACAAAATTAGTTTCTTAAGGGTTTTGACATAAAATTTGATGGGTATTTCCTAATAACTAATTTTCTTTGTTAGATATTAATAAATAAAAATTCCTACACAAATATACCAGATGCCCTGACAATCAGTGTGTATGATGCTGTCCACCTTACACAGCTGAATTAAAGACAAGTAGAGTCAATCAACAAATTAAGTCAGTAAGTATTTGATTACTGACTTCAACCAGATTTTTAGTATCAAAGAAGATATCTTGCAGTATGGTACAGCTACAAAAGTACAGCTAAAGTGTGAAAATAGCCTTGCTGATTTATTTTCCATCAAATTAATTTATAGGGGAAGTTAATTTCTTAAGTAGCTCAGGTTATTATTCTTTTTGGTATTAAACACTTGCACACATGGAAAATACTATCAGAGAAACAAATGGTCTTAGGGCTACAAAGCTAAGTACCCAAAATTTTAAAAAACCCAAACAATTAAGGTTATCCATGAAACTCGAGACTGGCCTACATTTGAAAATAAATGTGATTGCAAAACGTCATGACACTGTCTTACCTCATTCTGCCCTCAGCATCTTTCCATCAGTGTATTAAACACTTCATGGCAACTTTCCTTTGGAATGCAGCATTCCATCCGTACCCTAAGTCACTACCCACTACCCAGCTCTTGCTCCAAAGTCAGAATTACTGTTTTCCTGTGGCACTTAGCTGAGTGCTTCACAAATGCTGTGTTCTTTTAAGGACACTCAGTGGATTGAGGACATGATTTATCCTCACCGAACAAAAGGAGCCGAGGTGCACTGAAGTCCAAAGCAGTATTTCTGAGAGTTCAGTCTGAGACATTTTCATTTGTCAGAATCATAATCATGCCTTATGTGTGGCGCAAAGACACCTTGTCAGGAAGAGCGTCTTTCAAGTCTGAGAGCCAGTCTGAGCCTGTGGGTCGATCGCACCCCACGCAGGGCTCATGCAGAGACCAGGAGCTCTTGTTTTCCAGGGCAGCCACAGCCTGCCTTGCCCAGCAGGTCAGCTTCCTTCTTTCAGCCCCCGTATCACTCGCTATGCGCTGCCTTGTTCATGCAAAAGAAGAAAAAACTTCAGCTGTGCAGCATTCCTTTCATTGCACCACACCAATTCATGCCCAGAGCAGCAGGGAAGAGTACAAACTGAAGAAATCAGGGTAATTTCATGCTAGGACCACAAAGTTGGAGGGGGGGGGGGNNNGGTGGGGATGGTTTGTGAAAGGAGAGCAAGGGAATAAAAGTGGCAAACCCCCTCAACTGCAGCACTTTGTGCTTTCCAGCATAACCTTGTGCTTTTGTTGCTGTTTCAGTCCTGTAATTTCCTACCACAAAAGGGAAAGCAGAACTACACCCCCGGCACAGGAAGCTCAGTTGTGTGGCATCGTGGTGACACCCCAGTGAGTCATCATCTGAGCTGCTGCCCTTGGGTTCTGCACAGACCTCTGTGACCTCCTGAGGAAGCAGAGGAACAGCAGGCAAAGCTCTTCCTCTTCCTCAGCCAGCCCAGCACGGGGAGGGAGCGCTTTGCCCACAGGTTTGCAGAGGAGAGGTGGATTCAGGATTGTGGGAGCAGCTCAGGGCTCTGCACGAGGCTGTGCTTTAATGGTCCTAAGCTTTTGCACCTGTAGCCATGATCCTGTACCTCCTGTTCTCTTCCTGTCCTGCCTGCTCCCTTCCTCTCCATTTTTTTCTCTACCCATGTCAGGCCCAGCTTGTACCTCGCAGACTTTTCCAGGTTTCCTTGTCCCACAGTCCTTGCTCCTTTTTAATTTCTGCTCTCATGTGCTAACCCCAGTTGGGAACTCAGCCCCACCGGCCACCGGCTTGCTCCCCTCCCCAGTGGGATGGAGAGAGAATAAGAACAAATGTGAGAAAATTCATGGTTTGAGATACAGAGAGTTTGATCAGGAAAGATTATGCACATGCACAAATAAAGCAAAACAAGGAATTAGTTCACTACTCCCCACGGGCAGGCAGGTGTTTAGCCATCCCTAGGAAAGCAGGGCTCCATCCCACAAAATTATTTGAGAAAGCAAACACAATTAACTCCAACAACATCCCCCCTTCTTTCTTCTTCCCCCAGCCTGTATTGCTGAGCATGATACCATATGGTGTGGAATATCATGGAAGGGTTTGGGTTTGAAGAGACCTAAAAATCATCTAGTTCCAGCCCCTCTTCCACCAGACTGGGTTGCTCAATGCCCCATGCAGCGTGGCCTTGAACACTGCCAGGGATGGGGCATCCACAGTTTTTCTGGGCATTCCCTTTGGACAGTTGAGGCTGGCTCTCCTGGCTGCTTTCCCTCACAGTCTCTGTGGGTGGGGTGGGGTGAGAGACCAAAAAAGTCTCGGTGTTTGGTAAGAACTGCTCAGTGATAACTAAAACAGCCCTTTGCTATCAACATTTTTGGTGTCACAAATCCAAAACTGAGCACCACATGAGCATCTATGAAAAAAATGAGCTCTACCCCAGCCCAAGCCAGTACATCAGCCCATCTATTTCTCTCACTGATGAGGGCTGCCAATGATATATCTTCTTCCAGATCTCCATTCCCACAACTTTTGGTCCTAATTAGTTGATTTCTCACCAAACAACTTCATGTTGCCTAGGACAGGGTGATCACAGATGAAAGCTTTGCTGTGCTCTGTTCAGGCCCCAGACTGCAGGTGTGGAACTGAGCCTTGCCTGACTCACAGCAGCAGAGAGCTGTGGTTGCAAAAAACTAACAAACAAAAAGATACAACATAGGCTGCCCCAAGTTTCTAGCTAGGGTGAGGCAGCTGTTGGAATTCTACCTTGGTNCAGGCTGCCCCAAGTTTCTAGCTGGAGATACTTAGGCTAGGATGAGTCAGCTGTTGGAATTCTACCTTGGTCATGAGTGCTGGCTGTGAGGGTCCACTGCTCTGCCTCACCACCTTCCTGAAACACTGCTTTTGTCTCAGAAGTTACTGCTTTTGTGAGCATGGAGTGCACCACTCACATCTTCTGCAGCACTCTCATACCTTCTTTCCTTCAAGAAGAGATTTGCTGTCCACTTCTGAGCAGAATCATACTAGATGTAAGCTCAAGCAGTCACTTCATCCACCACTGATATCCAGCCATCTTGAGCCTAAAATGTGGCAGATTTATGAGATAGTCTTTGCTCACGGGTTGTTCCCAGCAGAGACCAATGCATTCAGATCTGAACTTGGGGCTGTAATGTGGTGCAGAATAAGGCTGAGACAGGGAGGAAAGTGATACCAGGGACCAACACAGAGATCCCTCCCGGCCCTCTCCTCCTACCGACTCTCCTCTCCCTTTGTCTTCCCTTCTTACCGAATCTCCATCTCCTCTTGTAGTCATGACACACTTAACCTGTTCTACAAAGCCCACCTCATTGAACCTGACCCTGGTAACTGGCACCTGTAGATCAGGACATCAGTTACCATTTGCTGAACTGCTGCAGGAGCACCCACACAGAAAAAGTACAAGAAAGAAGCTCTCAATTGCACAAAAAGTCACATAAAGTTTGATTGCACTGATGTTAAATTATTGTGGAAGCTTGAAGTTTTATGAAGCAGTATTTATAAAATGTCATTTTAGTAGTCTGTACTTAAACACATTAGACCCGGTTCCATGCAGTAGGTAGTTGCTGTCTGGGGGAAAATAACCTTCCTTTTCTGATGTGGCAAAAAGCTTTTTCATAGCAAAGCTGTTGCCACTAGTGAGTATGTATAAATAAAAAGGTAGTATCTAATAAAATATATGTAGCTGGGCACCTTTTTCAGACTTTTGCAGCACACTGCTTACTATGAAATAATGGAATGTAGTTTAGTGTTCCTCTCTTTAACAGGCTAGGGAAGAATTCAGATTCTCGTTTACAATTAATGTCCATCACATGCAAGCTACTTCACACTGCCAGTCAAATTATGTTATTAGTTCAAGGATGGAATATGAAGCTATCTGTTTGCAGATTGTTAATTACTGGAACAATAGTGAACCTCACATACAGCTCTAGTTTCTAAGATATACCCAGAGGTTATATAATCCACTTGTATGGCAATGTGGGTATTTTTAGTGATTTACAACATGCCAGGTATTGTCTTGACCAAACTTGAGATTAACTCAATATGAACAGTTAATACAATAACAATTGGGACCAGCATTAGGGCACACAGCTGAACTGGTGAGAAAATGGAACTACTTTTTAAGGGCTGTTGCTGGCTGCACACTGTTGACTGCTGGTTTGGGAATTTATTGCATCTCTTCAGTTTTACTCTATTAGATTGGCAAAGTCCTCTTACCTGCAGATTTTCAAATGAATTTGGTATACTTACTGAGTGAATAGGTTGCTGTTAAATATTTCAGTCTGGGACTTGACCTATTTTGCAAATCTATCACCTTCCAGCAAATTTTACCTCAATTTTATGTTTCCAAATAAGAAAATTTCATCACTCTTTTCAGCACAAACCAGCGATAGCACCACTCTGTGATCATTTTGTTCTGTTCCTGCACTGACAGCTCAGTGCCCGTGAACTCTGGCAATTAGGCATGATTAGCTGAACAAGGCAGGTTCATCATTAGCTCAGAATTTCTTTGATTCTGGCCATCTAGGTCAGACACTGTTTTACAAAATGAGGCTTTGAGGTTTAACTTAATTTTTTTATTATATCCTCTATAAAAAGAGAAGAAGGGTTTAAAAGAAAAAAAGGTGTTGCTGACATAAACAAAGGTAGAAAAGCCTGACGGATGGACTTAGGGAGGAATAAAAGATGAGTGTGTTTGGCAAAGCACTTGCACAGAAGAGCTCTGCTAAGGATGATGAGAGATTTCTGTAGAGCCAGCTCTGGGAGAATCCCTGCAGAGAATAGAGGCAAGTGGGGGCAGAAGTGTGTGAGGGAAGATCTAAAATAGATAAAAAATGTGAAACATGCAAATGGCCCTGGGAATGCAACCTACTACAAATGATAGCAGCCCTGCTGCAGAGAAAGCTGCCACAGCCTGCGTTAAGCTGAGCAAGGGTTTAGGGAACAGTGACTTGGGAGGAGTGGGATGCAATCCTTTGTGTTCCCAGTTCCAGCAATGACTAAGGATGGCTTGGCTTTCTGCCTAGTCTTCAAAGCTGACTCTGTCTCCTGTGCTGCAATCCATGTTTCCAGGCTGGGTACTATTTTTTAGGGTGTTTTCTCTATATCCAGTTATTGTCCACATGCAGTTCTCCTCAATTTTTAAAATAATAGCACACCACAATTTAGGACCAAAGTCTTACCAGGGACTAAGCTTGAATATGAGCTAGTTGATTGAAAACTGTCAGATGAGAGCTTAAAATATATATGGAACCGTTATGAGTGGTTTAAAAGACAAAAATATATTTTCCAGTTCCTTTTTTAACCTCTAGCCCTATTTTTCTATTTCATCCCACCAGTTTTAAAACTAGTGAAACAGAGACTATAAAGAAGGTATAGCAGGTCCCAAATTAACACCTAGTGGCAAAATCAAATGCAAGCACTTTCCTCATTTTGAATAATTTAGAAAACGGTCTAGAGAAAGGAATATGGTGCAGAAACATCCAGCCCAAGTTCATCGGTCCAGATGTGACTTGCAAGTTGAGTTACTGACAGCAAATGTCTTCTCTCAGTCTGCAGAGGAGACCTCCTTGTACTGTTACATTACCTGGGGTTGCTTTTTTCCCTTTCCCAGGTGTTGCCTTGGCAGGGGACCTCATGTCTCCCAGTCTGGTGGTGCTCCAGCTGCTGAGGAGATCTCCTCCTTTCCAGCAGGCTGAGGACACACAGCAGTGACTCTTAATGTTTCTGCAGGCCACCCTGCAAACAGAGCCCGAGGCTCCGTGGGTTGCAGTGGTGAGCAGGGGCTGCTCCAGCAGCAAGGTTGGGCCAAGTGTCCTGATTGTCACCTTTGTGGAGGGGCAGGGACTCGCTGTTATGGTGACACATATGCTGGCCCGCTGGAGACTCGGGCTCAGGTACCTGCTGGGTGCCAGTCACTTGCTGGGCAGGTTTGGCAGCCCGTGCCAAGCCCTCTGCTGCTCCCATCAGCATGGGCAGGCGATGAGCCCAGCCTGAACCAGCTGCGAGAGCCGCACACAATGCTGGCAACCACCTGAACTCCATCCTGGCTGCTCCACGGGACTGGGCTGGCAAAAGGCATTTGTTGTTATTGTCGGCATCATTGTTCAAGCAAACAGGCTGGTGTGAGCTCCCCACTCGTGGCTTTTATTGTCCTTCACAAGGAATTCAGCCGTGGAACCGCTTCCTTCCTGCCCGGCCAAGCCCGCCCTGTGCCCTCAGGGGCGGAGCAGCCTCCAAGCTGGGCCCCGTGGCCCCTCATGGCGCTTCATGGCTTCCTCATGGCCCCTCATGGCTCGCTCCCTCATGGCTGCCTCATGGCTCCCTCATGGCTCCCTCATGTGTCCCTCATGGCTCCCTCATGGCTCTCTCATGGCTCCCTCATGTGTCTCTCATGGCTCCCTCATGGCTCCCTCATGGCTTCTTCATGGCTCCCTCATGTGTCCCTCATGTGTCCCTCATGGCCCCTCATGGCTCCCTCATGGCTCCCTCATGGTTCCCTCATGGCTCTCTCATGTGTCCCTCATGGTTCCCTCATGGTTCCCTCATGTCCCTCATGCCTGCCCCTTTTCCCGGCCCGCTGGCCCTGCCCCAGCTGCTGGGCAAAGGGGACAGGACACCGGCACGCTGGCAGGTGGAAGGACTGGAGGAAGCCGGTCCCTGCTCAGCAGCTCCCAGTGCCGCCGCCTGGATATCAGCACAGCGAGGGAAACACCTTCCCACGGGTGCTGGCTGTACGCAGCTTTGTGAGCGAAACACCACAGCTGAACCATCAAAGCAATTGGCAAATCCAGGTTTGAACTTTGTTAGTGGCCTCTCTCTTGTTAGTCAAATTAAACACCTCTATCTCCCTCTGATCCTCAAATATAGTACATTTGATATTCATGTGCAGAGGGAAATTTCACACCTTTACACCTCCCCGTCCCCCAGCTGTTTATATTGGGTCAGTTATGTCAGCTCCTGGTATTTTTTCCTTTCTGGATCAGTATGAGCATCTTTAGTACTTTAATGATTGGTCCCTATAAAAATTATCAGGAAAACAAATGCCAGAAAGGGATGGTTATTTAAATCAAGGGATAATTCTAGAAGGACAAATAGATAGGAGGGTCCCAGGGTAAACCTGCCTTGGAAATGCGAGTTATCCTGGCATCGAAGAGCACAGCTCTGGAGCCAGCTGTCTGTGAGTAGCCATGGGAAAAAAGATGGCTAATTTTTGATCAAGCCTTACCAAATGGAATAGATTTTTTGTGGTGATCTGGATCCAAACACCAAAACCAAGCCTATGTCTCACCTCCATTACATTGAAGAGACTTTAAGTAGCCAGGACTGTCTATTATAGTGTATTTCAATAAGAGTTTTATGGCAAAATAGTTGTTTTTCTTTTGTCTAACCAATCTCCCTTTCGTAACTGAAAAGTTGTCTCATTTTTTGGCTTGAATTTGGTTGTAGATTTTAAATATTGTGTAGCAATTACAGATCATGCTCATTATGCCCACAGCAAACTAAGCAGAAGAGCTTTCAGTCAAATCCATCAAATTCTGCCTGTCATATGAAGCTCCCTTGCTTTGTTTTGTTGGTTTTTTTTTTTCCTATTAAAAAACCCTGAATGTTTTGCAGTGATGCTGTTAGGGAACTGCCTGCCTGCATATAAACAGCATTGTCACATTATTTCCATATGTCCAAGTGATTAACTCAGCTTCTGCCTGTCTTAATTTTGTCTTTTTTTAGACAACTAACAGAGTTTCTCAAGTGTGTACTCAGGTCAATGAGCTCAAGAGCTAATGCTCAAAGAGGAGGACTCACTGGGAAATCAAAAGAGGAGCTCAATAAGGACTCATGACCCTGTGTCTGGTGAGGCTGAGGGCTGATCCCAGGCAATAGTGACAGGTACGCTATTATCATACGCCAAATATTTAATTTTTTGCTGGAACAAGTTTAGTAGTGACAGTTGACTTCCCCCAGGGCAAGTGGCATCTCATGGATGTTATCTTCACTGTCAGCCTTGTTGGATGTCTTGAAGGACAAGCTGAGACCTAATTGGGAGCTGGATAGCAAAGGGCTCATGCATAGGGATGAGCCCTGGGCTGTGGGTAGCTGGGATAACGAAACCTGGTGCTACGAGTTCCAAGCTGGATCTGTCATGGGGTAATTAGAAGGTTTCAATCTTCAGGGGTGCACAGACTCTGTTATCCAAACAGCCATTGCCTGAATTATTCACAACCCATTTAAAAAGATAAGGAAAATAAATATAAGGTATATACACATAAATCACTGTGAGATCTTCCCAGTACCTGCTGTAGTCAAGGATGAAACCCAGCTTCCATTACAATCTCCTTTTCTCACCCCTTTCTAACTTAGAAAATAAAATTATAAGGGAAACATCAATTTTGGAGCAAATATATTTGGGTTGGTCACTCTCTAAGATTAATACTATGGAGGAGTTTGACTATCACCTTTATACCTTCACCTATTAGTGTTGTTTTTTTTTTCCTTTCAAAGGAAAATTAACAAAGAAATTAAATGCAAAGTGTTCAAGTGAATAAGTTCCAGGATATGTCAAAGAGAAGTTTCTAATCACTTCATTGTGCAGCACTAGGGTTAATATAAAGTTATATAAAACATTTTCTCTAGCTAAACTCATACCTTGCAGACTATCCAGGGACCAGGTTTTCAAAGTCAGTGATATCTCAGCTGAAAAGAGAACAGGAACTGCAGAATGACAACTATTTTGGAAAGAAACCTGGCCTCTTTGCAATGCAGTGCTATTCTGTAAATCCAGTGCCTATTTGGATGATGTTAGAGGATGCAAGGTCACAGACCAAACGAACTTTAAAAATACACTGTGCAATAATCTCCTCACAGTGAAATGCACACGTGTCTAACAAGGATCTTGTTGCTATTAAGAAATTGGTAAAGTAAAATAAGAGAAACAACTGTAATTGGGTGTTATAGAAGTGATCCTAGCATCAAAGAAGGTAATGTATTGGGGTTTGGCTTAGGTCCTAAAGACAGTTTGAACAGCTCTGTGGATGGCTTAGTAAATTCCTAAGCATCAGCAGTATTTGTAGGCAACAAGCTCAAGGGATTCAATGTATGTACATATTTTATGATATGGAAATATTGCAAAATCATTTTACACGGCTAGATCTGCATGGCTGTGATACGATACCTTCATGGGTGGCTGAGTGGGTGCACCCTTTCTGACCCAGGGAAAGAGTGGAGGTGTTCTCCAGTGTTTGGATTAGCCCTCACAAACACTGTATCCCCTCAACTATAATTGGTGTTAAGAGCTGATGTGAACACTGAGTACTTGGAGCTGCACTGATGAGGTGAACATTACCAGGTGCTCTGCAATCCTCTGAGGTGCTGAGAGATTTCTAGTGAAGTCAGAGAGAGGGAGACTGTCAGCCTCTGGCTGGCTTGAGGCTTTGCAGAACACAAATTAGGTCCTATCTACTTCTCTGCACTTTAGCTGGAAATGCTCACTCCTTCGTGCTGGCTAGTTATTGTTCTGCTTTATTACAGCTCATGACAAACTAACAGAGTAATAAGAGTCAGGTTTTTTTATAATCATATTGGAGTAGTGATTTAACAGGACATCATGTTTTTCTGGGGAGATTTTACAAAGGTTGTTTTAGTAATTTGGAATGAAAACACACAAAGCAGCGCAGTCCCATTACCCAGCTAAAGATCATTGGAACAAATACACAACGTCATATGTAATAGAGTTGGATGGCTTATTTATTTGGAATAAAATACTGAAGAATTGCTCCAATTAGACTGATGTTTGTCCAGACCATCTTTGTAGGACTTGAAAAGCAATTACTGTGCTCCTCTTGCTGTTCTTTTCTGGATTTTTCTTGCTCTCCTCACACTTGCTTAATCTCCTGGCTTGCTTGGTTCATGGCTACTGCAAGTTGTGTTTTTTACTGTACATACATGTGTATGTATTCAAAAAAAAAAAGAAAATAGGCAATATTTGAAGGTAGACAGAGTCTGCTGACATCAGAGGTCCTTCTGAGGACCTGGAAACCTGTCAAATGAGGCATGGAAAACGGGATGACACACACTTTTTTTCCCACTCTATTCACACAGAAAACATCAGGGTCTGAGCTCTCTTTGTGTCTGGCAATCTCCTGGACATGAACATTTTGTGCTAAACCACACAGGAAAAGATGGCATGCTCTTGAATCTTTAGAAGCTAACAGTCCATGGAGATGCTGTCCTGCTGGGAGCCTGTCTTGTCCTCAGTTCTTGGTGCCTCTCCCACATTCTTCCTGCTGCAGCACTTGCTTCTGCTGCTGGTTTCCTGGCATGCAGTTGTACTGCAGCTGCAGTGGAAGTGCTTGCTCTGTTTCCCAGTGTGGATTTCAGATTTCAGTCCTGCAGTAAAAGGAGACTTCCAGACTTTTCTGGAAGTTGCACGAACTCAGGGACTGGTAGCGTTCATCAGGACAGGATGTGAGCCCGAGAGGTAACCCCCAGGTACATAATCCCTCAGGATCTGCCCATTCCCATGTAAATCATACCAGGGTTTAGGTTTAATTTTGCTTCCTTCACATAAATTTTACTTCAATTTAAGGCTTACAGCTAACTGCCTCTTTCTGCTTTGCAGCATAGAGGATGAACGTAACATGTTCTCTAAAACACTGAATGATGTTCAGGGGGGCTGCAAAGACTCATGACCTGTTCAAATAATAACTGTAAACCTCCTGAGAGTCCTGGTAATATTTTAACCAGTCATCCTTCTCCAGGCTAGTGAAAAAACCCTGTATCACCCCATGTCTGCACACGCAGCACTGGAATGAATCATCACGCTTCCCTTCTTCCTCAGGAGCTGCCTCATGTGTCCTTTTGCAGAACTGAACTGGGCATCTTTTCAGAATTACAGAAAAAGTTCACACCATATTCACAAGATGGAAGGAGCTTTGGGATTTTTTGCAGGCATTTGGATACATGCATTTGTTTGCTAAAAGCTATTTCCAGATTCAGTGGTGGATATTGTAGTCACAAAAGGGTTAATAACTTCTCTGCAGTTGCTAGGTAATACTGTCTTATCATTGGGACCACTTACTAGTTAGTGACAGCCTTTCTGATGATGTAATGCTTAAATAGTCATTGTGGAGTGCATTAAATTGCATTTTTATTTTTATTGTTTCCTTTAGAAAGCTAGGAAATGAAACATAAAATGATGATATTATGGCTGCATGGATAAATCAACCAAAAGCCAGAAAATATAGGAGCTGAACATTAGTCCAAGGAGACATCTTCAGCTCTGAGAGAGCGAGCTCTTTTTTTAATGTATAGTAGTACAGCTTCTGTTAAAAAGTACAATAGCTCTTGGACCAAAGTAGATTGAAATGATCAATCCAAATGGTAGGTCACGTCAATACTAAACATGGAAACATCAAACAGATTTTACTACAGTTAAAAAATTCTTTGTATGCTTTTTTTTTTTTAAATTTCTGTTTAATTCAGCAATTAGAGTCACTCTTATAAAACAACAAGCACTGTTGGGATTCAAATTGCTTTTGGACACAGACCAAACTTCTCAAACCCACATGCAGACCAAGGTGCAGCCAGAACTCATGCAGTCAGGTCAGTTCAGTGGTGCATTCTTTGGGTTTCAGATCTGAAGTAATGGCTTCTAGGTAACAGGAAAACACATTAAAGTGAATACAACTGTTTGATAAATATTTCATTCTCATTTCTATTCACTCAGCCAAGTGGTCCAACTCCATGTCCCTTCTTTCCTAGACTGGGAAATACCGCAGGAGGGAGCTGAGTCCCAGTGGGGTTTTACACCCTTAAAATCCTCAGAGCTCGAGGGTCCTCGCCCCTGGCTGTGGCAGACCCCACCTGTGCTTGCTCTCAGCCTCCTGGGACCCCTTCCTGCATTCCCTGCCCTTCCCCTGCTCCCTGTGGACCAGGGCTGCTGTGCTGATGTCTTTCACGAGGCAACACCCAACCAAGGTTCTTTAAAATGAGCACAGTGCAGGCTCAGCAAGTAGTCCCAGACCAGCATCCCAGCTCTTCCTCCACATGACCCTTTCTTTTTCTTTGAGAAATAGAAATAGTATTGGGAGTCTGGGGGCTTGGGGCAGTTACAGTGGCTGACCATCCTTTCATGCAAGCAAGGCAAATCCACTTGTGGAGGCTGTTCCTGAGGCAGGACCTTACTCTGGATGAGACTGCAGTCACAGCATGGAGAAGCTGGATTTACATAGCTGCCACCAAACAATGGAGAGGGAAAGGTACAGTTAAACACCAGGTTCTTTTTTTCATCTCTTTGCATGACCATTTGTGAACATTTTGGTGCCTGGGAGAAACTGCATGCTCACTCAAACCTGTATAAATGTGCTGAACTCAGCCCAGATGCTGCTGAGAGGGGCTGTCTTAGCCAGCAACAGTGGCAGCCCAGCATCTTTGTACTTCCCATTTGTCAAATTAAAAGGTCCTATTCCCAGCTTTCCCTTATGTATACTCCTACAGTGGACACATGAAAGGAGACCAATTGCTCCCTGACTGAGATATGTGTGGGACTCGGTGTCAGGAGAGAACAAGAAATCTGCAGGCTTCAGCACCCAGCTTTTGTACGCTGCTGACAAAACCAGAAGGAATAAAATATGCATGCTGAAAGGAAAAGGGAAATAATTGTTTCCTTACATGAGCCTTCCTCTGGGATCTAGGAAATGCAGTCTTAATAATGGTGGACACTACGCAGAAAACAATGCACAGAGTGAGATCATTCTTGTAGTCGGGTTCAGTACAGGCATTATTTAACAGGACTGCAGAGTACAGAGATTGTTTGCAGGGCAAGTTTCTCCTATGACAGGTCATTCAAATGCTCGTGGCAAGTGCACTTACTGCTGATATGACAAAGTGGTAGCAGGAAAATAACTGACTATAGACTGTGAACCACTTTAGATAGAAAGATTTTATTATGCTGAGTTTTAGCCCATATGTAGGTAGCTATAATAAGTAGGATGAAGCATTGCCATAGCTGGGAATGGCATTACCAGTCACATTTTATTCCATTCGATTAGATAGGAGATTTCATCCTACTCACTTGTTTGTCTCATCTCAGAAAACATAATCCTCTAATACAAACACCTGATACAAAGCATCATCCCAGCCGAAGGAGCAGAGCTGTTTTGAAGTTGTTCTGTTTTGCTCTTGTGTTTCTCCCCACACAGAGCAGGTGGTAGGTAGGTACCTGCTGCAGTGCTGAACGTGTGCATGGAGGGCTGACAGACGTGTTTGTGAGGTGAAGTCTGGTGAGCTGATTTGCTCATTTCTCCACTTCTGAATCCTTCATTAACAGGAACCACTGAGGGAGCTGGGGGTGTTCAGCCTGGAGAAAAGGAGATTCAGGGGTGACCTCATCACTCTCCACAGCTCCCTGCAGGGTGGCTGTGCTCAGCTGGGCTTGGGCTCTTTCTCCAGGAACTGACAGAACCAGGGGACACAGTCTCAGGCTGCACAAGGGAGATTTAAGCTGGATATTAGGAAAAAGTTTTTCATGGAAAGAGTGATAAAGTCCTGGAATGACTGCCTAGGGAGGTGCTGCAGTCACCGTCCCTGGATGTGTTTAAAACAGCCTGGGTGTGGCACTGGGTGCCAGGGTTTAGTTGAGGAGATGGGCACGGGTTGGACTCGGTGATCTTGAAGGTCTCTTCCAACCCAGTGATTCTGTGATTCTGTGAACAGTGGTGCCATGTCTGATGCATGAGAAGCATTTGAGAGAGTTACAGAAACAAGAATGGCTTTGAGGGAAGAAGGCTTAGCTCCACAAATCAAGACCATCAGAACTAATCCCAGATGATAATTCTCTCACTGTTTCCTGCATAAGTAATAAAATCACAACAGAGAGTGAAACAGGGCGGTGATTGCACTACATTACAAGTGAAACTGAACTGTCCTGTTGGTACTCTTTGCAAATACTTTTCAGTTTAAGGATCAGTGCTCTCTGCAGTCACCAGTTACACCAATGTACACTTATAACCATGCTGGCTGAGCAATTCTTGCAGCCCTGCCCTCCAGAGACAGCCCAGCATGCCAGCAGTCCTCCTGTTCTCTTCCAAGTATAAACCTTGTCAAAGTATGGCCCAGAATCTTTTACCTGGTCTGTAATGCATCTGATTGCAGATAACCACAGCCTGCTGAACCAATACCTGGGGTAGCTCTGGTAGTGCTGCTCACAGTGAGCAGTGTCTCCTCTTCAGTTTCCTTTGGCTTGGGACAGACAGAACATTGTCCTCGTTCGCTGGCTTTGCTGCAGCAGATGAGCTTTGCTTTAGCTAACATGAGGAATAGACGGATCAAACCAAACAGAGGAATAAACATGTATTTCCAGTCTCCATTTTTCTAAGTGTATCTGAGCCTAGATCAGTGTCTGTCCAAAATGTTTCCCAACACTTTCTGACTTCTCCATGGATCCACAAATCTTCCCCCTTCTTGCAATCATTTTCTTTGACCATGGCTTACTCTGCAAGTGACAAGATTTTAGCTAATATAAAACCCTTCTCCAAATCTGTCTTTTTGTCCCTGCTTGCACCTCGCACCCCTGTGGGGCATGTGCCCCTACACACACACCTGTGAACCAGAGACCTGTGGTTCTGGGCAGAAAGGGGAGACTGAGGGCCCTGTGGGGGCTCTGCTCCATCTTCCTTCACCTCACACCATCCTAGACTGAGAAGGTCTGTTTTGTCCTCCACCCAAACCCTCTCTAGCTTTGTCTGCAGGAGTGGGCTCCTGACAAGTTGTTTCCATTCTGTGCACACGCTGGGTCATTCTCATCAAATGGCTGCCGAGGTTTGTTCATGCCCGTCCCCTCCTCAATAAATCTACAATTTGGGAAGCAGATTTAATTCTGCTGATTTTTTTCTGACTATTTATTATGCTGGATTTATAAGGCACTTACACTCGACTCAATGATTCCTCAAAAAGGGAATGGTGCCTATTGTAGTTAACCCTGTACAATGTCTAATGAATAATTAAATAGCATGTTGTCTGTAGTTCAGCTTTGTCAGTTTGGTCAGTCGATTGCTGGTTTGCTGCTTCTATCAAACAAAAACCTTGCTGTGAAACTTGTTTAAAATTCAGCATTTGCTAATTAGCATTGTTTTGAATGTAATTCTAAGTGCCACTTCTTCAGGCAATTCAAGAGAGCAATGTAGAACTTCAGTGTCTCTATGGAGACCATCTATAATTTCAGAGACAGAAACAAAAGTTTAATGCCTTGTAATACTTAAAAAAATCACCACTAGCTCTTTCCAAAATACCCCCAAAATACCAATAAAGAAAGGATGGGGCCTTGCTAATATACAAAGCATGTTTGTTGAAGATCACTGAATTGTCACAGAGATGATTCAGTGAAACTAGTTAAGGGCTAAGTTAAAGCACCAGGATTAGTCTCAGGGGTGTAAATTAAATACTGAATAAATATTTAAAATGCAAAAGATCAAATCATTAGGCACATGTGCCAGCTGTAGGAAGGTAAAACCATTCTGTTGTATCTATGTAGAGAAACACCAAGAAATGAATTCAGCAGCCCTGCTAACCATCTGGCTCACAGGACCATGAGCCACAGCTGATCTTGCTTTCCAAGGCAGAAGTGAGGAGGGTGAGATTACCCACACTGGGCATCTTGCCTCCAGCAAAGCCTTATTTGCAGCACCTCAGAGACCAGCAGCACAGGGAGGACACAAAGGTCTGCTGTGAATAACCAGTGACCACACAGGCAAGCTCCCCTGGATGAGCAATGCCAGATTTCTGTGCCTCCTCCTGTACAGGATGTTACTGCTGGTCCAAACCCAGGGCTGAGCCTGGCGGTGCTGCAGCCTGCCAGGGAGAGCAGGGCTGGCTGCCTGCAGCAGGGCACCGGGATAAACACAGCTCCTGGCGCTCCTCAGACTTCAGAGAGGTCACTGATTCCTTGAAAACTCTCAAACCATTGACAGAGAACAGCGCTGGGTATGATTTGGGAAAAATACGCAGAGCAAAAGCCGCGTTTCCTACAACCGAGGGGCAGAATAAAGGTGAAAGCAGGGCAGGAGGAAAGGCACCAGCAGCTGTGAGAGCCCTGCTGCAGCTCAGACCTCTGCTTGGCACTGGGCAATTCAGGGAGCTGCCTGAAAAGAGACAGCAGAAGTTAGAGAAAACATCTAAAACTGAGGTCTTTGCTGCTTAAAGGTCCATTCCTTTTTCAAGGTTTCCTTGAAAACTTCTGCTCTCCTCGTGTGAAATATCCTAAAATTAATAATGCTGTCTTCTGCAATGGTGCATTATAATCAGAGTAGGAGTTTTGAAAAAAACCAAACGGAAATGTGTGGTGTAATTTCTAGCTGAGCTGATCAGAGATTATTTTACTTACATCCTTTGAGGTATTTTAATATAGTAGGATTTCTTATTTTACCTTGTTAGATCACAGGAAAGATTTACTACTCAAAATTGTAAAGGAATACATTTTACCATATTAATTGTATTATTTCCCTTGCCCCTTTGGCAATAATGTTCATTAGAGTCTATAAAAATAGACGTTTAATGAGATGTTTATTTCATTTTGTTAAGATGTAATATTTTTTGTCTGGAGTACAGTATCTGCTTAGTCTTTTTTTTTCTACATTAGATACAAGTTAACTACATAACTTGATATTAACAGTGAACAGGGATACAATACAAATACAAATAATTACAATTTTTTTCCTTATTATCCACTCAATGTTCCAGCTGATGCCAGCTCAATGCACTTCATGTTTCACATGCAGCAGTATTTTTCTAGAAGAAACAAATGCTTTTTGCACACCAGTTCTAGTTTTTAGGTAGCTAAAAACTACCTAAACTAGGTTTTTAGGTAGCTTTATGTTGAAGTTCTTTTCTTTTCTGGTGGATCAGCCTCACCTGACTAGGAAAACAAAAATAAAACAAATACCCTATTAAAAATGTTACCTCCTTTCACCCCCAGCTCCAGTGAGATAATATTCCATGATCCACACAGCTGGAATCAGCTGGACTTTGTACTCCTAAGGCATCCTGCCTGGAGCCAAAGAGTCCCCACCTCCCTAATTAGATGTAGAACTGTTTTGAAAACAAAAAAAAACCAAAAAATAGGCTCCCCCCTCATTCCACTTTCTTTCTGTTTGCTGATATAAACAGATATGTGACTTTTCTCAAGAGTATGTGTGATGCCTTCTGACCCACTGCATTGCACTTCAGATTTCTGCTTCAGCTCTCTGTTTAAATATCATGTCTCTTCCACTTCAGACTAGGTCAGCTATTATTACATAATAATATTATAGTTTTATAAGAATATTAGAAGTGTTTTTAAAATTGTAGTAAATTAAAACCTACCATTTCTTACGTGTCTCCTCTTCCTTTCCAATGGCATTGTTTGGGCAATATATCATAAAAAATAGCACACTGGAGTGATGTATGGCACTAATCTATCATGGAAGCACTATCTTTTTGGTGATCTATTAGAACAATGCATCATTAAAACATTATTGATGTAGATAGATATTACTCAGCTACCGACCGGCTAGCAGTAATGTGTATATATATATATATATTTATCTGGGAATTAGATGAGTTTAATGTATTAAATCAAAAAGTGCATGGATTTGAATCTAAAATAATAATACCCAAATGCTATTAAGAGCGTTGTTAGGTCATATATTAATAGCTATAATGAGGGGTGCCACAAGACATTCGAATTAAAAAAAAAAACAAATGCTGTTTTAATGAAGTGATTGAAGCTGCCCTTCTGCCACCCACATTGTTTTCCTGTTTCAGAATGGGCCAGAAAGGAAAGTAAAAGCTGGAATGAAAAGATATAGGGCAGTAGTCCAAAGGCATCACTGCCTCCCACAGTTTTGATGGAAAATAGGAAAAACAACAAAAGCAAATTAAGACATTTAAATTAAGAAAAGCAGTACATTTCTTTTAGGATTTGCTGACAGCTTTGTGTCTTTCTCATATGCCTCATATAAACAGGGTCTCTGGTATTTATTAAACTGGAGAGAGGTGGACCATGGGTGTGGGCACCAAAAAAAAGAATGAAAGGGAAACATGATGTATGTGATTCACTAGTGTCTACCAAATTATGTGATTTTGTCCCGAAATATTTGTTGAATTCCCAGTTTTTCTCTAGGATGATTTCCTCTGCCCAAATGAAAATATGGGGTCACATCTGCTGAGGGAAAGCTGTGCTGACAGAGCCCTTTCCAGACTATTTCCACTTGTGCCAGAACATGACAAACCTGCTGTTTCTCGATGTTGTTTGTTCTTCCTGGCCCCTCATCTTTTGGGAGTATTCAGGAAACGGGGGTTAGGAAAAGGCCATTGCATTATTCTGTAGGAGTTATTTTTGCCTCCAAGCGCAAGATAAAGCAGAAGCTGTGTTAACAAACCTCTGCCTGCTCTGGTTCCACTGGGGGATGTTTTTGGTTTTGTAGGAATTCTCAATGACCTGAAAGCCAACTTTTTTTTAAATCATCTGCTTTTCATTTTACAGGGTAAGGATATTCTACATGGTTAGTAATTCCATTTCATAACCCACCTTTGAACCATAGAAAAATTAACTGATTTTTCAAAAGCTTTTGTCGGCAAAGCATAACAACCCCTTCATCCAAACTCAAGATGCATATAGTTGTCCCAGCTGGAATTACAGGTAGTGAGCTCCCTCAGTGTCTTCCTAGAATTTAAACCATATTTACCTTCCAGAACTTCCAACAGTCCTTCACATTTGTTAACTATTTTTAGGCAGTCTGATTTCTTGAATTGCCACATTACAAGCATAAACAAATTTTCACTGCCTACTGTCATAGCACAATAGATTAATCTCAGTAATATAAAATATCGCAAAGTCATAGAATAATTTGGGTTGGAAAAGACCTCTAAGATCATCAAGTCCTTCAGTTCTACCAAGTCCACCATTAAACAGTGTCCCTAAGTGCCACATCTAGGTGTCTTTTAAATAACTCCAGGGATGGTGATTCCATCACTTCTCTGGGCAGCCTGTTCCAATGCTTGATGGCCCTTCTGCTGAGGAAATTATGTGGACAGGGTTTGGAAAGGATAATCCAAACTCCAGAGTAATCTCTGTGGTGCAGATGTACATGATATGCAGAAGGAGAAAGCTACATACTAATATTAGACTGAAATCCTGATGTGCTGTGGTTCAGTGATGAAGCCACAAATTACTCAGCTCAGTTAACGGAAGGAGAGAGACAGAGGAGTGAGGAGAAGCAGGCCCAGCACCACGAGGAAACCGCTCGGTAGCGTTTTGTACTGGTGGGGGAGGAAGAGAGAGCGTTTCCGATGCCTGAGGCATCATTTTCCACACAAAGACCTTTCCCAGTGTGCCGCCTCGAGTACATCCTGCACTCCCCCAAAGCCCTCCACATTGCCAGGCACTGGGTCATCATATGCCCTATAGCTTCTAATAATTAATTTCCCTTTCCGTGGAAAGACTGTTACATCAGTGAATATCATTGACACAGTGAGGTGGCAGCAAATATCCTGGTTCTGCTCTTAGGAATGCAATACGGGACCCAGAAAATAAAGTGCCTTGTAGTTTAAAGGTCTGGGAACATGATGTGGATGTAAAAAGTCAGTAGTACAAACTCATTTGTTTTTTTGCAGTTTGGGCCATATTTTTTCTGTGGTTTTCAGCAAATCCCTCAGGTTTTCTGAGCTCAGTCTGTAAAATCAGGCTTGTAGTCTTTTGTCATGTCCCACATAAGGGACCATTAAAGATTGATTCATTCGTGTTTGAAAATTGCTGTGAAGATGAAAACCGCAATATAAATTCTGCCTATTGTTCCAGTGGCCTCCTAATTTCAAAGGCTGCCGGGGTTAAAGTGGTAGTAGGCTGATTCAAGTGGAAATCAAGACACAGTGTGGCTGATGCAGGAGTCAGACAGAACATGTTCAACCAGCAGCAGCCTGAGAGGAAATGATACCGGGAGATGATACATAAAGCTCTGGATGATACATAAAGCTCTTCAATATCATAAAGTCGCACATAAAATAAAACTCATTACTGAGTTTTGCACTCTCCGGCCGCTGTTCCTACAGCTCTGTTGGGATCTGGCAGTAGTGAGAAACATATTAATGAAACAGAGCAGTATCTGGGAAGGATATTGTGTCAGGTTGTATGATGGGATACACAGGCATCGTTTGGAGTTTACCAAGAGTGACACACTAATATGCACGCCCAGAACAAAACCCTTGCCTTCGCAAGCAGGGAGCAAAACATCAGAGGGGCCAAGAGATAGGAAGAGAAGCTCACACAGTGACGAACAGGGGCTCTGTCAGAGTGCATGAAAGGGGTAGTGAATGCTTCACCAGTGCCTTTCACAAAACCTGCCAAGGTAAGGAAAGAGGTGAATACCAAAGCAGGGGATACCAGTGTGCTCGCCTTGATGAGAGCCAGAGCACAAACCCGTGACTCCACCCCACAAGGGCACAGCTGCTTGTTGCTGCAGACAGGAAAAGGTCCAGAGACTTTCATTCAGATTTTCTGTCTAAGAAACGAAACAGCAAAATTAACAGGGTTAATTAATAACCTTAGAAATCCATCATTAATTAAAACCCAGCACCGGCTCATTGAAGTCCAAGGATATTGGCACTCACAGTGTGGATGATGATGCTTGAGATAGAGCCCTAATCACCTAATTGAACCTGCTGTTGATCTGTGCAGCCCCCGTGGCACAGGAATAGGCCTGGAGCGGGAATGCCTCCCACTGGTGTGTTTGCCCCTGCTGCCTGTAAGAGCTCTGAAATCCAGGGGGAAACCTGGGGCAGCGTGAAAGTGGGAGCTGCCTCTGGGAGCTGCCCAAAACCCAGAGATGTCTGTAGAAAGAGCCCCGTGTGTAAAAAAGAAGATGTTCTGACTGGTGTTACAGCATTGTTACCATCACTTTTCTCCTTTCTGGCTGTGTCTGCCGAGGTGACCCACGGTGGCAGGACCCATGGTGCCATACACACCTGCCCTGAGAGCCCCGCCCCACAGCTCCGGGCAGGACTCAGCCCAGCCCCGTGGCCTGGCTCTTTATCGGCCCAGAGACCTGCGATAAGATGCAAACAACGCACAAACATGGGGAAAAATGCTATCCGAATGGTGAGAAACTACAAATGATTAGGTTATGTGACTCAGTGGTTCCTGCTGAGTGCAGGCTGCCGTGTGGTGACACAGTGTATGGGAACAGCTTTCCCAGCATGTGAGGAAACAAATTCTCCGCTGTACCTTGGAGCAAAGCAGCCCAGCACAGTCCCGTGAGCTACCAAGATGCCACTGTGCTTCCTGCAGCAGCCCTTTCCCTCTGCACATTTCATGGACCAACAATAATTTATTAAAACATTGCCTTTCTACCCCGCCTTTCAGTCATGGAATTTTATAAGGGTTGTCAGACAAAGCTTCCCAATCCCTCTGGAAGGTGATTTGCTATCCATGTTTTATGTCTGGATAAGCAAAGTCCTGGGGAGATTAAGGGCTGGCTGCTCCCAGCCTGGTCCAAACAGGCAAGGGAAGAGGCAGGGGCCATAAAACCTCCCCTTTCCTCTTGCACGGCCTTGCTTACCCCAGCCGTCCCAGCAGGAAAGAGCCTGGGAGTTCTGGTGTGTCTGCCTGGCCCTGTGACACAAGGGGACTTCCCAGAGGGGTGGGATTGTGCGTTTCACTGCATCCATTCCAGCAGCAAAGGGATCTCTCACTGGGACAGAGAAAACAGCACATGCCACCGGACAGATCCTTCGCTTGGCACCAGCAGGGAATTATTTTGTTGGTGCGAACTTGCACCCAGGACTTTCAGGGCTGACTTTGCCCCTGCCAGCATGATGGCATGACTTGGCTGAATGTCCGTAAGTGAGCAGGCCAAGCTTCTCATCATCTAAAAAAGGCAGATGATCAGGGTCAAGCCATTGGAATGACTGCTCATAACCAAGCTGTCTTATTAGATTGCTAGTTACAGTTTTGTTCCCAGATGTTGTAGCATATAAAAACTGACATAAATTTATGACAGAAAAGTTGCCTTTGGGCTCTCATTGTGAGCAGTGCACACAGTCATTTAATATTTCCTCTGGGCATCCAGCATAAACACTGCTTTTATGTAACACACCTACACACATGCACATATGTGCAGGAGGATTTGGGAATACCTTCCCTGAATTCTGAGTGGAAAAATTAGTCTACCTGAATGCCATGTTGAATTGCATTTTGCTCATATCACCACACATCTGGCCCAGCTGTGGCTCTCTCCGGCAGACCGACAGCCTGTGCCTCCCACAAGAGCTCCATGGAAAAGGCCTTCTGTTTGTAATGCTGCCTTCTGCAGCCCTTTCCCTCCCTCAAGAATCTGAAGATCTTATAATACCTTTGTTTCAGTTGGTCCTTTTTCATCCAGCGGAGAAATTATTACGAGGACCGATTTTGCCTTCCCCTGACCACAGCCTCCTCCATATAGTGAAAATAAAGATTTGGACAAGCCTCTCATCTCAAAAAACATCCAGGAAAGTATCCACACTATTTTAAAAACTCCCTTCCCAACATCGTAGTGGCAATTGTCACCAAAAAATCCCAAACTATAAACAAATACAACATCGCTGAGAACCAGAAGAAAGCCATAGTAATGCTTGCTATTCTGCAGCCACTTCAAAACTCAAAACAAACCAACTAAAATTTCTTTCCTAATTCTCTTTTTATCCTTTTCCCTAGGCCTTTTCCATAAGGTACCTAGTGGAAATTAAAGCAATAGTTTTATATAGATGAATCCATAGCATTGAAAGGAATCTGATCCCTTTTCCCTAGATGCTCAAAGACTGCACAGTCTATATGGTGTTTGAAAACCATGTGTGAAGGAGATCATCCTCTCTTAAATTCAATAGGCTTTTAGAAACACATTTATTCACTTCTACATAGTTTTTCCATACGGGATTTCAGAGCCTTTTGTACAAGAAGGTGCCCCCTTTCCTCCTCTTCTCTCCTTCCTTTGTGCTTGTTCTTTCATCGGCACAAAGCTGAAGTGAACAATAGTACACACTCCGCTTTACATCCCGCAACGTCCAGCACTCTGAAGAACAAAGAAACAAACACCCAGCCGGGGGACTAAAGATAGCAAATTCAGTGTGATGGGTAACTTCAGCTACAGCGGAAAGTTCTGGTGCTGGTGGAAGAAGGTTCATTTTAGGAGCCAAAGAAGATGAGTACTGAAAGCTGGTTCTGATGTGGGCTGGCTATAAAATCCCAACTGAGTCACTCTGCCTCTCCAAGCTGCATTTTCTACAGCTGCAAAATGGGGTTTTGGCCCAGAAACCCGGACAGGGTTTTTATAAGGTGTTATAAAGGACTGCTAGGAATATAAACAAATAACTATTTTTTCATGTGGGAGGGCAGGAGCTAAGACAGAAGGGAGAAAAGCAGATACACTGAGTGGGAGTGTGGGGACAGCAGTTGGGACAATTTATTAATTTGGTTTCCATCTCATTCTCATAAACAACCCACAGCTGAGTGAATCTGCTTGTTGATCACTCTCTGCCTGCTGAGTGTTTCCCTGCACCGAGTCCTTGGTCCTGCTCCGTGCTGCAGCTGCCCTGATGCACCCAGCATCTCCACCCTGCCCGAGCCTGCTCCCACCTCCAGGTGCTGAGCCCCACCAGCTCCCCTGCTTTGGTCCGTGGGGACAGATGGGCTGACTGGGGCTCTGCACCCTTCTGTCGCTGCATCTTCCCTTGGACTGGAAACCAGGCTGGGGAAACACATATCCTTCCCCAGCTGACTTGATCCAGAAGGAGAGAGAAAACTGTTATTGTGTCCCTAACTCAAACGTCCCTCAGAGACATCAGTGCAAAGCAGGTGCCACCCGTGGGACTTGGAGCAGGGAGAGGAGTGGGGAAGGTCAGAGCCTCAGGTGATGCTGTGTAGGGAAGAAAAGATTTTGCATTTATGCCATTCTCACAGAATCTCTGGTAGATCATGTCCTTGCCTGCTGCTATAATCCCTGATTTCATGCTATTCGCCTGTTGCATTAAAGCTGCTTTCTTAATTAATACCATTTTAAAGGGTGGGCTTGGCAGGAAGGAGACAAGCTGTTTTGAACTCCAGTAAACACATTTTGTGTGTGATCATCCTAAGCAGCTCCTGCAGCCTTTCTAGGCTGAGCAGGCAGAGAGCCCCACGAGTTAATGAACTGTGTTTTACCCACCTGATGCTGGTCAAAGCTCTGAGCCATCAGGTTTAGGGCTGCGTGGAGGAGGGGAGGCAGACTGCTCTGCCACGCTCCCCAGTACCACCGAAACTGTTAATCAGCCTGCTCCGCAGTCTGCTGCAGAATTTGCTTTATTAAAGCTCCCTGCTGCCTGCACACGTTCACTGGCACAGACACCGAGAGACAAGCAAACACTTCCCCAAGTGCAGAGTGCTCGCTGCTGCATTGCAGAGTTTACTGGCACAGAATGGTGGGGGTAGGTAACCGCAGGTGGAGACGCGGGTCCTCCCTCAGCCCGCCTGCATCTGCAATCTCCTGCATTTCTGTAACACGGGCTACAAGGAGAGCTGGCAGCTAAACACGGGTTTTAGGCTTCTCTATCCAATCCCTGAATATCTGGATAGCTGCATTGCTTGTGCTAGTCTCAAATGTAGGCTGTACTGCTTAATGTGGGTTTTGTTCAGTTACTTTAAAAACCTAGAAATTAATTTCCTTTGAGGTACTTGAAAGGGTAAGCATAATTTTATTTATTATTGGTATAAACTAACCTTGCCTCTGCCTAGAGGCCCCCTCTGAGGCTGAGGATGCCGTTGTGCTGTTGAAGTAGTCAAATTAAATTCAGCCTCCTTTCAAGGACCTGGCAGCCTGAGTATTAGAGGCTTTTTGGTTTTCCTATAAGTTGTCTCATATAGAAGGTTGAGCAGTATTAAGGAAGGGAATTTTTTTAAGGAAACTTTTGGAGGAAATTGTAGGTAATTAAATCAGTTCATTTCCTTTGTCCTCCCCTCCCCCCCCCCATAGTTATGCTTTTTTTTTCTTTATTTCTTTTGTTACAGCACAGAAATATTTATTTCTTGAGGAACAATACCAAATAGCTGTTTTGTAATATCTGTAACCACATTGGATTTGTTGTTTATAACAGACAATTTTTCTGGAAGAAAGCTGAAATTTGCTTAAGAATTGTTATGCATTGCATTTCTAATCTGTAAATATGCATGTGGAAATTTGATTGTAATAATTTTGTTCTTTGTGAGCAGCTGATTCAGGATTTCTGAGTTCCCCTTGTATTTCTCAGGTATGTATCTCAGCTGCCTTTTTTTTTTTTTNGGTGATACAGTACCACAGTCTCTGCCTTACTCAGCTTATGTCTAATTGCAGAGTATTTAGCAAAAGAATTCAAGTTTTAGATTTGGAGCTAGCCATCTATTGTACTCAGCTTTGTTAGAAGAAGATCTGAACAGCAAAGATGGTCTAACAAGGAGAAATTCATCTTCAGGCCTATGTGAAGGTGGGCTTGCGTCGGTCTGAATCGACATCTTGTAGCTTGGTAGAGCTTAGGGAAAAGGAAATTTTCTTTCCACTGAGAAGCCAGGATATGTCTGTGTGAGTGTGGCATCTGTTGCAGCACTGCTAACTGACAGTCTTCTGGGAGAAGCTGGCCAGAAGGACTGGATATTGTGAGAATTAAAGCTCGGTGCTCGTATGGCAGCTTAACCGCTGAGTGCACACGTTCTGAGGGAAAAACATGATTTACCTGAAAGGATCTACTGGGGCTGGATTTCCGAAGCTGTTAAAAAAATCTCTTGACTCCCACAGGATTTGGTGGGAGTCATGGCTTCCAGGTGCTCCCAAAAGCAAAGTCTCATTGTTTAGATGAAGGCTATGACAAAAGAAGCCAGATTTGATTTCATTATTGTTTCAACCTTCCACATCAGAATTTTCACACCAATGAAACAGGGATGACATTTGACTACCTTTAGGGAATGGCAAGGGTTAACACAATATAATCTTCCTGCAAGGAAGACATTGGTAAGTGACTTAGCTGTTATGCTGTTAGAGCCATTTTTGAGCATTTTTTCCTCATTGTTCAGAGCCTACTTTAATGCACTTCTTCCAGTGACCCTTTCAGTGTTAATCCACCGCACAGAAGCGTTGCAGTTTTAATTAAAAAGGAAATCTCTATCTCACTAAGCTTACTCTGCCATCTGATCATGCAGTATGGTTTACAGACAGTATTATCTGTCTAATTTACATCATAAAACCATGACTTAAGCAAGGCAGAGCACACTGGCAACCCTCAGCAGATGATGCTGCTCTAACCCAAACCAGCCGTGTTTTAAGCAAAACTCAACTGTAAGGATGGAGACGTGTGTCCCACGTGGAGCTGCACACAAGGAGGGTTACAGGGGCACAGAGCTCAGTGGGATACCTCTTTAAAATAAAATCTGACTCAGTTTGGAGCAGCTCCTGAAAATATATGCTCCAGCTTGACAACAAGATAGGAATTTGAGGCAGGATTTACCGGATTAAATTTTTTGGCTTCTGGTATAATGAAGGCTCGTGGTGCCTACTGACCTTTAGAACCTGTGATCTTAAATACCGGCAGTTATGTCCCCTGTCACTTGGAACTTCATTAATCAAATTGTGTGGTAAGCTGCAGAGCTATGAACTGTCCTGAGGGCTCACAAGTGCAAGCACTCACACTGGGCTGGGGAGCACCCCCAGATCCATTCCAGGAGGTGATGGGATCAGCAGAACTCCACGACTGCGCAAAAATCTCCCCTTAGCTGTTCTCACATTTGGATCGAGGTAGAACAGCTGTCCCAGAGCAGTAAAACCTCACTGCTCAGCTCCCCACTGCACCAGCACGTCAAGGTGGCAAACATAACCTGGGAGCTACTGAGTAAAAACAGAACCCTACCAAACTATTTTCCATGTTATTGTCAGATTTTTAAAACATTGTGGGAGGAGAGCAGTGGGGGAAGGGAGAGAGAAACCGGATCTTGTATTTCTTATTAGCAGAGGAAGGAGAGAGGTACGAGATCTGTGTTACTCTGTAAGCCCTTTACCTCAGAGGAAGGTGAACCCCACCTGGCAGAAATTAAATGTTAATGTATCAAATTATGTCCAAAAGCACATAAAGCTCAAGGGACAGCTTATAATACCCTTTGAAAACGAGATCTAATTCAATTCATTTGCATATCCTGATACCCAATACTGCAAATTGGCATTGGTGGGTTAATGCATTGCTTACCATTAGGCTCCCTTGAGCTTATTGGAAAACCGTAGTCAACAAACTGCAGGCACTGAATTGAAGTGTCTGGTCAGGGAAAACCAGATCAAACTACATCGTCTTAATTGTGACCCATTTTGGGATGCAGAAAGGTGGCAGCAACCCTTGGTGGAAAGAAACAGTAAATTGATTTTGCTGAGAACCTCATCAATCACTGGTCACAGTGACCCATGGATCATTAATCTCATTAAAAACCTCAGCCTCGTGGCAAAAGTAATAGCAGGCACACTGAAAGTGTGCAAATTAGATATGCTTTCACAAATGAGAATGGGTCTGGCTGCTGTCCCTGAGGAGAACTCCATTTCTAAATTGGGCAAACTTTTCACTGTCTCCAGCTGAACTTCAGCCATTTGCTCTGTGTCAGGTGCCGCCTTTAGGAGCTGTGAGAACTGTCCAGAAGTGTGTGGTCTGTTAGTGAGGTGTGTTTATGTGCTCAGTCCAGGGAAGGAAGAGCTGAACTGTGGCCATGGGACATCCCTTAGTGTTGTGATCTTGACAACCAATCTCTCTGCTGCCTGGGCTCTTTAGGCGAGGTGGTTCAAACCAGTCTGGGAAACTGTGCTGGTTCTGGCCCAGGCCGGTGGGAGGGCATGGCCAAGGCACTGTGTTATTTGATACCATCCTATCTCGTGGGCTGGGGAAAAAGAAGGGACTTCTGAGAGGAAGGGATGTGGTTTCCAGTTGGCAGCAAGTGTGGCCAGTGGAGAAGCTGGAGTGGGGTGCCACTGGCTGTGGTCACGTCAGGTTGGGCTCAGTGAGCATTTTGTGCGTAAATCACCCTCTATTTTGCACACTTTTGTATTAATAGTGTTGCTGTTACTGTTCATTTTCTTATCTCATTGCCGTTTCCAGTAAAGTCTTCTTATTTCAATGCATGTTTTTTCTATTTTTTTCACAATTCTCAACTCCAGCCCTGGAGCAGGAAGTGGGAGAGAAAATGGGGAAGCGAGTGGTTCGCATCTCATTTGAGTGAGTTTCAAGAGAGGCCGTGACTTTGGCAGTACACACTGATTTTCTGTGTGTCTGTGAATCCACGGAGTTTGCATTTTCTCGGAGGATGATGTATGTCAGAGAGTACAGTCAGTTGGTCATGTTGGTCCTTTCAAACACAGCAGAGCCCATTGTATCACTGAGGTGCAGGTTTTGCTGTCTTCTCTAGAGTTCCAGAGCATGCATGCAGTTGCAAAAACTGCTAACGTGCACAGGACAGCTGCAAATTTTTACTTGTTCCTCTCAGGCCTTGTGAACACAATCCATGACCCTTGAGCACATCCCTGCAGTCCCTCTGCAGTCAGATGGTGCCTGGCCCTGGTCTCATCCACATGCAGCCATATCAGCCCAGCTGAAGCAAGATAAATAGCTAGCTCTGTTTAGAAAGTTAGTGCATTTGAGAGGGCTGTTCTCAGGCATTTCCACACCATGGACACCACCTACACAGACCAGGAGACGTTCACTCCCTCCTCTCAAGAATGTTCTCCAGTACCACCAGACCTGTGCACACAAATCTCACTTACCAGCCTCCCAGCTGGCCCAAAAACCTGGGCAGCTCTCTATCAATTCTATTATTATTTGACTGCTTGGGATTTTTACTGAATCTTGTGAATAAAAAAACCTAAAAGCTTTTTGGGTGCAAAAAGTATTTCAGTGCTGCCATATTCAGCACTTCCAGGATCTGGGGCTAGTTCGTGTTGTGGGTTTGGCCTGCAGCGGTGAGGACTTTGACTTCAAATTCATCAGAACAAAGGCTGTGCACGCAGAGAGCTGTGATGCCAGTGATTCTGCTGGAGCAGCTTGGCAGACATGCCTCCATTGACCATGAGCTGCACCAGCTCGGGACTGATGTGCCAGAACAGTGAGCTCACCAGGACCTGAGCATCTTGCTGGGTCTGGGACCTTAACAAGCCTTGCAACAAATGAGCTTCTCTGGGGCCATTCACTCGCCCCTTCCATCTTCACTGCCATGGACAGCAGAAGTGGAGGGGCCCAGGCATGAAGGCGTGCTTCTGGCACTGCCTGTGGCTCTGGTAGGTGTCTTGTTGGGGTTTAACTTGCTGAAGAGATGAGAGCAGTGGGATGTGTTCAGGTACAGCCGTGCTTGGGAAAGATACGCTGGGTGATTCAGCCATTCCCCAGCAGAGGTGGGCAGCTCAGGGGTCAGGCTGAGCTCACCCTGTGCCTTGGGTACTACTGACACACACACACACACACACACAATCACACACACACGCACTTACACACACTCACACTCACACTCACACACACACACNACACACACACACACACGCACACACACACACACACACACACACACACACACACACACACTCACACACACACACACTCACACACACACACCAGCAGCAGCCTCCTACCCTTGTTTGCCAGCAATGACATCCAGGCCCTGCCAGCACTTCCATATAACAACTTGCTATGTCACAGCTTGGCTGACAGTTAAGAGTCAGGAATGTAACTGGGGCAACAAACACCATCTGGCCAGGGCTGGCTCTAGCAGGCATCTGTGTGTAGCCATCCACAGCCCCAGTTTGAGCTGGCTCGTCAGCACCCCAGTGTGTGAGGTTTTCTGCGGTGGGACTGGCATCGTGGGCCGGGGAAGCAATGGCAGCGGACATGGAGCAGAAGCAGGAAGAGTGTTTTTGTAGCAGCCTCTGCACTCCTTTATTTGACTTGGTCACTTTGTGAGGAGGATGCTGGTGTGGTCATCTGCCATGCCCGGGGCAAGCTCTGACGTCAGTGCTGGGAGAGTGAGGAGATGTCCCCTCCAGCTGCAGCAGTGGAGGCTGGCAAGATGCCAGGTTTGCCCTCAGAGCACTGCAGCGTGGTCACGGTTTGTGTGCTCCTGAGGGACACAGGCTGCCAGGGCTCGCTCCAGGTGAGAGCTGCACAGACAGTGCAAACAGGGGTTTTGTCACCTTCGCAGCAGTGTCACAGGACGTACTGGTGTGTTTGAACACTGTACACGCACCCCAGGCTCAGCCAGGAGTGCAGGGGAACATACCAGATCATTGCTTCTCGGCCTGTGGAGTTAAATGTGCAATGCCTAATGTTAATATTAACCTATATACTGAATGGTTTGGAAAGTACCTGTTTGTACCGAGCTCTCCCAACTGAAACATTTCAACCGCTGAGTTCTCAGCACAGAATTCATTATTCTGAGACTTGCTTTCCAGTTAGCTGGAAAGAGCCTGATTGTTTTCACCCTTTCGATCATATTTTAGCTCCTGTAATAGCTTTACCTGAGATAGATTGATGAGCAGATATTTCTTTTAAAATGCTGTGATTATGGAGAGGTTACACATTCTCTGTGAATGAAACTTCTCATGTAATTGGGTGTGAATTGAGGGAGAGCCTTTTCAAACTTCATTAGTAATGCAGCTGGGTGTCTCTTGTGACTGATGCAATGTACGTCTGTCACGCAAGTGTCTACCACTGAGCTGTGTGTTTTATTAAATGGGAATATGTAAACATGAGCTTAGACCAAACTGAACATCCTGACTTCTGCTGACACCTCAGCATGAACCCAGGGCCTCTGTCACGTCATTGTGGCTGTTCCAGATGCCCGTCACGATGCCTCCCTGATTACAGAGCAGATAATGTGATCCCAAACTGTTGCCAGCAACCTGGACAGAAGGTGCACAGCTCACAGGTACAGCACGACTGAGCCTGTGGTCAGACCCGTGCCTTCACCTCAGTGTTATTGGTTTTGTTTATAGCCTGCGGAATATCTGCCCTGCTTTCACAGACAACATGCCGTGGAGCTAAAGAGCTTAGGGAAAATATAATTTGTGAGAATAGATGGAGAAGGTTTAGGTTGGTTTGTTCAGAGAAAAGTTGACTGAGGAAGAAAGGAGAACTGTTTTCAAATATATGTAAAAGCACTGCAAAGAGGAAGAGATAACCTGTTTGTTATGCATGCTGTGAACAAGACAAGAAGCAAGGTTCGTGAATTGCAGTAAGGTTGAAAAAGGCAAAAACTTCTTGTCAGTATCCAGGTAAGGGGTGGAACTCACTCATAAGGAGGGCATGGAGCTTCCACCATTTCCCCAAATGCCATTGGCAAGGGCAGGGCGCAGGCTAGCACAAGCAGACTGAGACAGGCAGGGTCAGAAAGGGGAAGAGACCCAGCAGCTCTGAGCAGATCTTGGGTCACCTGAGCAGAGAGACTCACTCCTCTAGCTCCTCCAATAATGGGGTTGCATAAATATCTGCCACAGATACAACTCATTCAATTTTCTTTTCAAAGCACAATCATTAAGTTGCAGAGTTGAGAGCAGAGGACAGGTAGTCTGGTTCTTAGTTATCTGTGCTGCCCACTGGACCACAAATACCCCCATTCTCCTGACACTGAAACTAAGCCAGGCTGAAAATGACTTTTCACCTCAGTACGGTCTAACACAGAGGTGTTAGCAGCAGCAGCCCCAAGTCCTGGGGGACCAGAGGAGACCTAAATTAGGAGGTGTGGCTTTTTCTGGGGAGAAGAGATTTGGCAGGCTAGAAGAGCATTCTAAGGGTCCTCCCATGGATGCCATCATGAGCAATAAATGATCTTTGTGCCCCGGGTTTGTAAGCAGGTCATATTTTTACGATGTCAAGCATGCTGCTGTCTTTTCTGCAATAAAGCTCACCTAATCAAAACAAGTCAGAGCTTATCTAATCCCCTAGCCAGAGATATTTCTGTGGTGGCTACAGAGCCAGGTTTCCTAGCAACCTAAAAGGCATTA
The DNA here is from genome assembly GCA_013400315.1 of Bombycilla garrulus. Lineage (NCBI taxonomy): Eukaryota > Metazoa > Chordata > Aves > Passeriformes > Bombycillidae > Bombycilla > Bombycilla garrulus. The sequence goes on from VXBU01005724.1 coordinate 765,275, forward strand.
GACAGGGCTTTGTCGACATTTATCTGTTACACACAAAACCCCCCGTTTGAATAATATTATGGGTGTAACATCAACTGACAAAAGCCAGGAAATTCAGAGCTGGGGCTGATTTCTATCCTTGCCTCTCATCAGGCTGAAAAACAAAAGGCACAGTCATGTGAGTGATGAGCAGAGCAAACCAACCTTTCTATTTCCTGGCTTTCTCCCAAATGAGATGCCATTCAAATGAGGTGCTTGGTATTAATTTCCTCCGTTTAAGACAGGTTCAGTGCTCACATTAGGTAGCGTGTTGGCAGCTGTCAGTTTCTCCATGGGCTACCTTTTTTTCCTTGGAGGGGCCGGCTGGAATGAAGAAAGAGATATCCCATCCCCTCTGTAACCTTTGGTTTCTCCCTGGTGAAACCAGTTTTCAGATCCCTGGCTTCACAGGTGAAGGCTGCAAGGCTGCTCTGTGCAGGGCCACCATGGCATCCTCAGGAGATCCCTGCTAGCCCAGGGTGGAGCCAGTGGGGACACATCGGCTAAAAACACCTCATCTTCCTGCTAGTGCCCAACTCTAGATACAGGGAGAAGAGTTTTACAGGTTTCAAGGGATTCCTGAGATGGATCTTGGAATGGACCTTGTTATCAAGCATTTTGAAAACAAAAGCTCCGGGGAAAAAAGGATTTAATGTAGGTGGATTTTTTTTCCCAGACCAAAAATATACTGAGGACTGATGAATGGTCTGAAAAGTGAGACTTCAGTAACGTCTTTTATTTCTTCACTTGTAGCAATAGCAGAGTTTAAAATCTTACAGTTTGGAGTTTGTGGAAGAGACTGATGGAGGAAGGGATGGAAGAACTGCCATTGCTGCTGATTGTCACTTCAGATCCTCAGGGGAAGAGGCTTCTGGAAGTGAATGGGAACCGATCACCTCTCTTCAGATATCTTGAGTCATCTCACAGAATTTAACACAAAATAATTCTTTTGCTTCAAATTGATATAATGTGGCTTAAAAGTGCTCGAAGATAAAAGATGTGCTCATTTCCACAATCTAAGTTATTAGCTGGGATAAATCAACTCTGTATTCTGTGCAATTCTGTACGTGTATCATCTCTAAACAGGTAGATTTTCATATGTGTATTTGCACTGCTTTAGCAGTTCCACCTCTGGGGCTTTCACAAAAAGATAACAGCCATTTTTACATTTGCTTGAGGCCTGACTGAAGGGTTTATCTCCACGCAGATTTTCCAGCCCAGTTGTGAAACCTCTGAAATGCACGGTAAAGAAAGTTTTGATGAAATTTGACTGTAGCTGGGTCCTTTGGTGCTGTGAGGGAAAATCCCCGAGTCGCTGTCAGTGCTGAGCAGCCGGGCTTTCATCCCTCCATTCTTCGCTGTAATCTTCATTACCATAAGAGCTGGAGTGTTGCTCCCCACACATGGATGCCAAACTGCTTGAGCTCCAGGAGCTGCTGGGATAAAGGCAAGTGCACAGGCCTCTCTGCTGACCACGGCCAGCGTTTCTTTAGCAAGCACGGCATGAATATAAACGTCACACGCTCCACAATGGAGAGGAATTACTATGCGCACTATCACTTTCAAGCCTTTGAGAGAAACAGAAGCAGAGGAGGTTCTTGCACTTTCTGCCGACATCATCTCTACTGTCCGTCCATTTGTTCCCCATTTAGCCTCCCCACTGGCAGAGCCCCTATTGTGTGCTGAAAGAGCAGACAATGGGAGCCCACAGTGCCTGGCCAATTCAGGCATTGTTCCACGGCTCCCTATAGAAATCCCTGTGTTCGCATGACCCGTTTTCCAAAGTTTGGGGTTTTTCTTTTCTGAAGGGGGAGGGTGAGAGGAAAAGGGACAGTGTCTCACAGCTCTCTGCAGATTAGTGGTACGTTCATGCCCATATATTGAGATGGATAAAATAGCCATAAATTTTTCCCAAAGTGCTTATTTGTGATGCGTGCATGAACTCACTTAACAAGCTTAAAATATTTAGTGAACGCTGAAATGAATGGAGAGTGTGGGAGGGGGGACAAAACTAGCAGAGATAATTGAATACACTTAGCAGTCATAGCAGCTTTACATAGCTGTATCATATTCTCTGTGGGTAACACAGCTGGGACAATATGGTTAGAGTTTTAAAATATATAGGGATTTCTGTCCTAAGATAGTTATCAATAATTGCAAACTTCAACACCAGATATTTTTGGCTTAGTTAAAATATATACCTCTTTATTTAATACATGATAAATTTTTGTAAGATAGAGAACATTCTCCCCTTGGCATTTCTTCAGGACTCAGGTAAGCAGGAAGGGTCTCCGAGCGGGGCTGCCCAGGAACTAAAGTCTGTCTTGGGGAAACCACAGGCTGCCAAAGACAGGTGATTAAAACACAGAAGACAGAAGTCCCTCAGGCTTGACAGCGTTTAAAATGCCAAATGAGAACAAGGAGATGGGCTGCTATAACACAGGTTCATATCACCTGTGAAACTGGTAAATTCCTTCAGCACCGGAGAAAATCTTGCCAGATTAAACCAGAAGTTTCCAGCTTCATTTCAACTGAGCCAAAATTTGCACTTTTACCCTGGTTCTGAGTGGGACTAGGACCTCACACACGCAGACTGGAACAACACATCCATCTCAGCTCACACCTAATTAACTGTTTAATTAGAGCAGCCTGGGGAAACTCTGCCCTTTGTTTTCCCTTTCTCTCTGGTGCCCGATGCCACTTGTAGCAGCACAAAGCTCTTTGAGTGGCTGAGCCTTGCTGGTGAGGGGTGGCAGGTTCAAGGTGAAGGTCTCTTCTGCTGGGCTTTTCCTCTCTCTTCTGAGATAATTGACCTTGATGCCGGCAAGAAGCTCCTCCCCAGGTCACAGCACTCGCACTGCAGCCAGTAGCTCAGCTGGAGCTGCAGACTAATGCACGGCTGCTTCATTTGGAGGAGCAAGATGAAGGTCACTGAGGAAGGTAATGCGGTCCTGTTGATTGAGCGTGTGGATAAGGGCACCACAAAAACATAATCTACTTTGTTGGGAATGCGATAAACCAGGTTTATGTATGCACTTGGCAAGCAGTACTTCTGAGTGTTGCTCCATCAGATAATCCAGGAAGCAGAGCACTTATATATCCTCCTGGTCCCCTGACGTGGCTTGAATCTTATTTGTAGGGTTTTCTAATGCTTATTATTTCTTTCCTACTAGTTTCCTGATTTTTACGTATGAAATAGTTATTTTTGTGACCAAGCAAAGGTAGTCTAAGAGGAAGGTTTTTGATATACCAAGGGAAAAACCCTCCTTTTTCATCCAGGGTGAGATGTCCAGAAACTCCAGAAGATCCACTGGGGTTTGCAGACAGCCTCAGCAGCTTTGGTGCGTGTGAGCATGTGGTGATCCTCGTGTGAGACTCATCGCACACGTGGAGCCCAGGCAGTGTGTGCCTGGGCAGCAGGTTTGCTGTACACATCTCTCCAGCCCAGGTGTCACAGCACATACCAGGGGCTCTGGGTCCTGTCAAACAGCCCTGCACAGCATTTGCACCCCCTTCTCTGCACCAGCCCTGCTGTGATTGGGAAGGAAGGAGGTGGCTGTGCTGTTAAGGTACGATGGATGTGATCCAGGACAAGCTCTGGCAGAAAACCGCCCTGTATCTCCTTCTGGCTCTTGGGATCAGGGTCCTGAATCAGAGCTGAGAGAGGGTTTGTGTGACTCAGCTGCTAGGCAGAGGGACACCTTTCTGAGCAGGGAATGTCACATCTGTACGTCTGTTTGTCATCAGGTCAGACACAGAGACAGCTTAAACTAAGCACAAAACCAGAACAGTGAGCTTGACATCCAGGGACAGCTACTCAAGCTGTAGTTAAGACTATAGCTCAAGTTCCACAAGAAGATGTGGACATATATTTGTGGATAAAATTAGGCTGGAAGTTAAAAGGATTCTAGCTGTGAGAGGAGTGAGATAACAAAATTGCTTTCCAATGAGAATAGAAGGGTTCAGAAGAAGTCAAACAAGTCTGAGATTGAGATTTGCATGATACAGTTGCTGAAACAGTGAGAAATTTGGCCCAAAGACTCAAAGGTATATTTCCACCCTGTCTTCCCTGCTTGCTTTCATTTTGACCCTCTTTGTTACTCTACTTTCCCCTTCTCTTTTTTCCTGTTCCTTTTCTACTTGGATGACAGGCCGGAAAATCCCCTCTGTGCATTTTTTTCTGTCGCTGTTTGGTAGAACAAAGCAAAGGCAAATCCCATTCTGGTACATGTCGGTGGGGTTACTGCAGTCTGCAGGCAGTGCCAGCGTGGGGCTGACCCTGGGGGCTCAGCAGAAGGGGCTGCAGGGGACCGTGGGGCCCTGGTGGCACAGCAGAGTCCTTGCTCCCCTTGCTCTGTGCCACAGACCCGCTCGTGCCTCGGCAGGGCACTCGCTTTCAAAGCACTTGGTTTCTGCTTGGGAAAGCTGATGATACAGTGTCTAACCAAGAAGACTGTTGAGGGGTTAGATTCATTTAGGGGATGGCTGCCATGTTTCTGTGGAGCAGAAAGGTCCGAAATCCAGGTACAGCTGTAGTGAAAATCACTGTAAACAGAATATTCTGTTTAATTGGATGTGGAGAGGCTGACCAGATAGAACTTGCTGGGGGAGGCGGCGCCCTCAGGACCCAGTGCAGCTTGACCTGCAATTGGCACGAGCTGTGAGTGCCCATCGTTTTTGAAATCCAGTCCTCCCGTGGAAGGCAGGGCTGGTCTGAGGAAGAACAGCAGTGTCAGGATTCCTGCAGCATACCACTGGCACTGTCACAGTATGCCAGTCAATCCTGCCCCTTCCTCGAGACTCTGAAATGGAGCTTGCAGAGAGCAACTTGTTTTACATATAATAAATACAAAGAGGCTCTTTGGCAGGGGGTAGAATGCTTCTTGGTGCTGGCTGCTTCATCTGCGCTTCTGCCCCCTTGCAGTGACTGTATTTTGCAGCTTGCAAAAGAGGTGCTTGTCTTTCACTACATGTTTTTCTGAAAAAATTGAGCATGTCTTGCAAGCAGTTTGACCATTTAATACAAAAGTGATTTAGATGCCAGTCAGACCAAGGCACTTTTTTCTTCTGTCAGTGTGTTGCAGCAGATGTTTGGGTCATGGGCAGCCACCTGAGGAGTTGCCACAGCTCTGTTAGCTGGCATCAGCACCTTCATTTCACAGAAGGAAAACTGTTGGTTTTCACTGTTCGGGCTGTAATTTGACAAACACCTCAGCTGTGGTGCTCTTCCTTACATCCTGGCCATGGGAACTTGCTTCCTTCCTCAGCTCCAACACCAACCAGCTCCAGAGCCCTGGCATTGCAGTGTGCCTAACTGGCAGAAGGATATTCACTTTCCATTTTAGCAGGCCAAAGGGGAATGTCCAAATTCGCAGGAGCTGACCAGAGAACTCCCAAACCCGAGGGTTCTGCAGTTAGATGGGCTCAGGCTGGTGAAGAACCTGCAATTGTGTTGCTCACAATTTATGGGGAACAGATTTAAGGCATCCAGTGGCTTAATCCACCTTGTGTGTGATCCTGCTGTAGCTTTCCTTAATTGTCACAACAATGAATTCAACTTCTTTCTGTGAAACCTGGTCATTAGAGATGATATGCCACTACAAACATACCCTTCTAAGTGCAGTACTAACAGCTGAGTGAAGGGGACTATTAGAACTATTGCAGTTTTCTTCTCTTGATCAGTGCTCTGTGGGTTTTCCCTTGTTGGAAGAATAAGTTAATACTAATTAAGATGAAAGCAGAATACAAAGTGGAAACTTCCAAAGTGTCTGTCACTTGCATTTGTGCAAATTAAAACATCTCACACACGGCAAACCCAGGGCCTTTCTTTTCTTCCTGTAGATTTTGTGTTCCACAGTCAGCCTGGAGCAAGATGTGGAACAAGATGTGCGCTGTCCTCCTGCTCCATGCAGCCCATGCTCTGGTGATCCCACAGGACCCAACAGCAGGCTGCTATCCTATCCTGGCAGCTGTTTCCCCATCAGGCTGCCAGCTAGAAGTACCTCTAATACAGGCAGGAGGATGTGAGCAGGTATCCTTTTGGCACCATAAACGCTCTGAGTGGCCAGGCAATATTCAGAGTTTTTAAATTCTTGGGATTTTTTTTTTGTTGTTGTTTCTTTTTTTTTTTCCTTTGGAAGTTTCTGATGAGATTTCATCTTCAGAAAAAGCATTTTATTTACAGCTAATGACCCCAGCATCTTGTTTGCCTAATTGTAATAGAAATAAAAACCACTCAAGCCATTTTCACAGCCCCAATCTCCCTGGATTCTGTGGCCATAGACCTTCCTGCAGACTCCTTGGGGATGTTCTTGCAACGTGGCCTGTTGCTGTTTGGGCAGGTTTTGCTGGTTTTTTCCTCACAAAGGCGCAGGTCTAACTTGTGTTGGTTTTGACTGAAGAATCCCTCTGCTCAGCCCATCACTGAGCCCAGTGGTTTGCCCATTGCATTGGATGGCTGTTACTTTTATCTCACACCCCAGAATTATAGAATGGTTTAGGTTGAAAGAGACCTGAAGTGTCACCTAGTTCCAGCCCACCTGCCATGGGTAGGAACACTTTCCAGTTAACCAGTTTTGCTCAGAGCCCCATCCAACCTGGCCTTGAACTCTTCCAGGGCTGTGGCATCCACAGCTTCTCTGGGCAAGCTTTTCAAGTGTTCCACCACCCTCACTGTAAAGAATTTCCTCCTAACATCTAATCTAAAACTCTCCTTTTTTTTATTTTAAAACCATTTCCCCTTGTCCTATCATGACACGCATTTGTAAAAAGTTTCTCTCCACCTTTCTTGTAGGCCTCGTTTAGGTACAGTTTATTAGGTGTTTCACTCTACAAAGGGTCTTAACTGAGCCTGAAGGACATTTCCTTAGTGCTTTAATCAGAACAATTTTGAGTTAGACAGATCAATGCCTTCCAGTATTATTAGTTCTTTTGCAGCAACGGGTAAAGTATCAGATCTTAGAGAAACACTTATCAGCAGTAATGCACTTCTCATAAAAATCTGAGCCTATAAATAATGAAGCTCTTCCCAAGAACATCCTTGATTATCATAAATCCAGAGGGATAATTACAACCTGCAGGACATATACATGCACATAACAAAATTTTGCATGGTGCCAAAATATTCCCTGTAGTTGGAGGGATCATTTAATTAAAAAAAAAAAAAAAAGAAGAAGAAGAAATTGTCCGGCATGGTGGAAATCATCTGCTTAAAATGAATCATGATTGAATGAACTGCCTCAGGAGCAGAAGGAGCTCAAGGAGTCAGCAGAGCCCATGTTCTGGGTGCTGAGTGATCCTGCCTACTGATCTGGCAGAAATGCAGGCAGTTATATCTCTCATATGTGGAAAGGCATGTCAGCTGAAGAGAAAAAGCAGCTGGTATTCTATCAGGTTAGACCTGAGGAACACGTGCCTAGAAGCTAACACAGTACCTGTGTGCTGGATACCTCTACGTGTGCCCAGACCACAGAACACTCTGTAATAGCCTGACTTTGTGAAGGACTTTATTTAGCGAGGCAGATTATATATTGTGAGACAGAAGAGCGTGGGGAAGAGTTCAGCAAATGTTTGTGGTAGCTCAGTGAACTACAGATGGAGTTTTCTGCAGACCTCATTGCTGCTCCATCCTGTCCTCACATTCATGGATGCTCTCTCTCTGCATGCTTCCCCTCACCTCGCTGAGCACTGCTCACACGGCAGCAGGGTGAGGTGCCTTTTCAGTCACCAGCCTCTGGACTTCCTGCATAAGGTCACTGTTTTAGCTGGAATAATGTGGGTTCAGAATGAGCCGTGGATCAACAGAAGGTTTCCTGTGCTCTCCTGCCTATTCCTTATTGGATTGTAGTTTCACAAGTGCAGTTCCATTAGAAAGGCCTGGAGCAGAGATTGCCTTCCCACTCTTTCCTGTTTACATGATAGTGCTAATGCATGAAGGGCAGAATAGTCTTTTTCCTCTCTGCATTCCCAGTATAAGACATTTATAAATGCACAGAGACCACTTTAGTCTAATTTTATATTGTCTCTGTAGGAGGGAATGTGGAGCTAAAGCAGTCCATTGGGGCCTGAGAACACTGGGATCAATTCTTCACCTAATAAATAGCTAAATTGGGTAATTCGGTTAATTTCCTTTTTTATCCTAGGTGTCTGTCCTAGGTTTCAATGTAAATTGTGCCAGAGGGTCTGTATTCTATCTCCATCTTCATGAACTGTTAAAATCAGGAGGGGCAGTGTTTTTCTTTGCCTCCTCCCCTGGACTATCTCCTGTTAATGGGCCATTGACACCTTGCCCTATGAGTCATAGATAACTCCCTCC
>VXBU01005724.1:773697-804124 GCA_013400315.1 Bombycilla garrulus
ATTTTACTTTTTTCTATTGAATTGTATTTCTGACTTGGAGCCTCACTGGTTTTGCTTTCAAACCAGCACAGTGTCTTTTGAAACCGGGGCTGATGACATTTAGGTAGGATCAGAGCAGGCCAGAGCTGACTGCTGCAGCAGTGGGTGCCGCTATCACACTCTAAGCTCAGTAGCAGTATCAAGGCAGGAGATTTCAGCCCAGGCTCTCACTCTGGAGCTTTTCCAGTGCCCAGGAGGTGCAGGCTGTGGCCGCTGGCTGTGCTGGCTGCTCCAGGCCGTGTGCAGCTCTGCCACAGGCGCTGGTGCAGCTGAGCCAGGCTCGCTGCCGTGCCCTGCTTGTCCCTGTGGGGCTGTGGGCAGCCTGGCCCAGAGCCCCCCTGTGCTCCTGTGAGAGAAGAACCACTGGTTAAAACTTCCTGAGCTGTCTTTTATCCCTTCCTCAAAAGAGAGAGGAGTGTTTTGAAGAGGTAGAGCTGCTGCAGTCGCTTGGTGTCTGTGACCTAGATTAGCCTGGTATTTTGTCTGGTGAGGATGCCCACCAGGATCCAGGAGGACAAAGCCAGAAGAAGCACAGAAGGGCGACAGCAGTAATCTACCACCAAGAAAATCTCATTCCCGTGGTGAAATATTGCATGGCACATGATTTATATTTGAGTTTGTGCTTATGATGTACTGTTAACTCATGAAAGTGCCTATTCTTCCCCTAAATCTGTGCTTTGATTCAATTCTCCACATGGATAACAGTCTGTGACACTGTGTTTCCCTGTCTAATTATTCACCACCAAACATTCCATTTGGTGAGGATCCTCTGAATCTCTACTAACAGTATTCTATCTTTTCTGTATCAGTTCTACAGGACTTTGGAAGCATACCATACGCTATATGAATATTTCAGTATTTTATTTTCCTTTGGAGCCCTCGTGTTGAAATTATATATGGTAATTTAAAAAAAACCCCACCAAGTAATATACTTTCTATCATGATATTGCTCAAACTAGAAGAAAAAAAACCTAAATTTATTTTGCTTCAAATCAGACTCATAGAATCATTTAAGTTGGGAAATGCCTAAGTGGTAAACTCTCCTTTTTTTTTCCTGAGTTCCAGACAATGCTCTCTTGAGCAAGGTCACCAGCTCATCTTTTGGCACATCTGAATTTTTCCTCTGGTGAAGCTGCTTGGCTCCTTCCTCAGCTAACCTATGTGTGCACATACAAATGCATATGAAGAAATCTATTCCTTCTGATAAGGCTGGTGCCATGTTTTGGCAGTTAACTAGCCCTGAAGAGTCACATGATGAAAGTAACTAGTTTTGATTGATTCACATAGTTTTATGTTCTTAAACTTTGAAACTTTTCTGAGACTGAAGACAGAGTTGAGTGCACTGTTAGATTTTTACCTGATTGATCTTCTGTCTTGTCCTAACTGTTGACTTCTTTGGTGTTATATTTAGTCCCTGGTTCAACCACATGCCTACTTACTATAGCATTGAATCAGTTCCTTAAGGAGAAGATTTCATTCCATGAAACATTTCCAGATCTAGAATTAAGTCAGTGTGACTAGAAGTGCTTGAGTATGTACTGCATTTGGATTTCATCTGGGTTTGCTTCTCACAGGTTTCCTTTTCCTTTTCCTTACAGGTATATAGCTTATTCACTCACATGGGCTGGATATTTTCAGTAGCTGCTTGGCAAACAGGGTGATTTAGATGGGCTGGAGCAGATCTAAGCTGAGATTTAAGAGTTTAGCAGTACATTTGCCTAGGGAAGACAAGGAGCTAAAGAGCAGGGACTAATTTATTCAACAGTGATTATAAAAACGTTTTATTCTCTGCCCATAGTTAACCAATTCATTCAGAAACCACAGAGGGAGGAATTTCTGATGTGAAAACCGTTGGGTCCCCTGGGCGTCTTATGTGCAAACAGCAGGGCGGAAATGAGGAAAAACTGACATTTGTGGGAGAGTTTCAGGTACTGACTGCCACACACACTTCAAACCTAAATGACCATATTCTTTCTGCTTCAGAGGCTGACTTTGGACGTCCTTGAAGTCTGGTATTATGCATTCTGGCAGGCAAGTAGAGAAATGAACCAGATGCAGCAATTTAGTCATATAGGGAGGTTTCTAGTAAATTTCGCACAACGGGGTAGTGACAGTGTACTTAGTGAAGCTGCATGCCTTTGTAAAAATAGTGCTATTGATTCTCTTAGTGTGTGTATCAAATGTTAGCACATTCATTAGAACAGCAGCCTTCCAAACACTGCTGTAGAACAAGCAGCAGGCCCAGAGTCAATATCCATCTGAATACTGGCTCGCTTTCAAAGGGCGACTTAGAATTAGGGCATTGACTTTTCATGTTATGGAGGAAAGATTTTAAAGGGAGCATTTATCAAATAGAGTTAGGCAAGATTTAACAAATACAGCTAGGCTGCAGGTCCTATTTGAGCAGGCAGAGATGTGTGCATGCAGCCATGTACAGCACCAGCAAAAAAGGGCAATACATGGTTTTTATATACATATATATATATAAATATAAAATCGTTTAGGGTATTGGTCTAATACAGTTACATGATGAAAAAAAAGTGGAAGATACTTACCTAAGGAAACTTTCAGTTCTAAACTCCTGTGTGAGTATATTGAATTATCACTGAGTGGGAATGAAATGTATTACAGTGATTGAATAAACAGTGTGTCTGTGTCCTTATAATGTAACTTCTTGTACAGTGCTGTGAACAAAGCAGCACCTTAGTACAAATATAACCTTTGCTGTCAGTAGCTTTACAGGAACAAAACACAGTCCACTGTCTCTCTTGAAAAAGAGCTAACATATTAAAATCAACCTTTTTTTCTCTCTCCTTGTAAGGATGAGAGATGAAGGGAAATGAGTAAAGACTGTTCCACTTCTCATAAACTTACTATGAATTTGGGATTTACCTGTTCTTAGTGTTTCCTTCTTGCATCTGTTCATGCAATCATTCAAACTTTTATGGTCCCTGAGGAAAGGCCCCGTGGAATGTGTTTGGCACTTGTTGTGCCCATCTGTATTCTTAATTAGGTTCTGTATTCTTAAACACATGAGGATGAAGATGTCTCTGGAGAGAAAACGGTCTCATTATCAGGGCACTGCTTGTTTCATGCACTAAACTGTGGGCTTATCAAATTTCTGTGGGGTTTATTTGGTCGGTGTGTTAGTTGGCCGGTTGGGGTTTTTTGAGTTTCTTGTAACCCATTTCACCACACCGCTCCACTGTCACCTACCCACCTGTGCTGACGTGGGTGGGGAGAAGAGGAGCTGAAGATCACCTTGCTTTAGCTACCAGCAAGAGTTGCCCCTTGGAAACAAAGCCAAAGCCACCTCCTGAAGGCATCCTGCTTCTCTTCCTTACTTAGAGAGGGGTACAAAAGCTTCAAAGGCTCTAACTAAAGCACCTGAGTTAGGTGGAAGAGAACAGGCTTGTACACTATCAGGTGGTTACATACAGATTTTAGCTGTGTTGATTGACCCTTCAGAATGTCCGCTGCTGCTGTGACTGCAGAAGGATCCTTTGGTGGGTGCCTGATGCTCTGGTGGTGCCTCACAGCAGTCCCAGTGGTGTTGTGACTGAGCTGGGACTGCTGCTACAGACACTGAATTCAGTGAAATCTTCAAAAATCCCAGGCTGCTCTCTTCCTGCTTCCTAGCCACATGCTGCAGACACTGAACTGCATTTTCCTTCATTCTGTATTTTCCTTGCTTTCTCTTTTGAAATGGATTGTCAGTCTAAGAGGATGATTTGGTTTGTTTTATTGTTTACAGGTCTTGTTAATTTTTAACCTGCTTGCCCCAGTGAGTTGTTTTGTGAGGTTTGGGTTTTGCAACTTCTCGAGTCTCAGCTGTCACACACTGAGAAGTACCTTTGTGGTGTTATTTTGTGGCAAGCAGTCAGAGTAAACAAACATTGTGGAAATACTCTGTATTTCTCATGGAAACAAAAGGTTTCTGTCTCTGTATTATTTTCTCCATTCCACTGTCCTTGTAGCCGGTACTGGATGTCTCTTTCCAGTGTGTATCTCATTTTGAACCAGATGCAAGTGTTCTTGCATGATGAGACTTCGTTTTTTTCTCTCTTTCATGTTGAAGGCATTATTACTGCAAATGGATTTTATTCTTTGCTCAAGATGCAGAACCCACATATTTTTGTTTCCTGCTCCAGGAAAAAAGGCCGTGGCTTTGGGCAGTCGGCCTGTGTAAAGGACGGGTTCAGCAGTTTTATTGTTCCCCACAGAATATCACCTCTCTGAATCCTTTCTGAATTCCTGAATCCCCTCCTACCCTGTACCAAAGTTGTGCTCTGGAGTCTGAGGGGTCACCCAGAAATCTTTATCATTACGATGTATTGCATTTGTCTGGTCTTCTTTGATGAATGCTGAGCAGTAATGTTAAACCTTTCTTCCTGTCCCAGCAGGACAGATTTGCATTTGGAGTTCAGTGTCTTCAAAATAAATCTGAAATAAAATCATCAACAGAACTAGGGAATGGAGCATTGAGGAGTAAATATGGGGCCCAGTGGGGGTTTGAGTCCTTGTCATTATGTCACCAAAAAGAACTATTGTAACCACTGAAATTAATTCAGGAGTTCTTTTCCACTTAAACCACGAGGTCAGAGGGTGACTTTAAATTCGTCTTTTAGAGCAGTAATTCACAGGTGGCAGCAGATTCAGGATGGATTTAAAAGGCTGGTTTGAGAAACTTGACCCATTTGGCAGAAAATTTGTGCTCCAAAATGGTGAAGTGCCCAAAATATGGACTCCTCTCTCTGCCTGATTTTATTAAATAAGACAGAAATTCTTTGCCACATTTTTAAAGTACTCTGGATCAAGGCTGGCACGGATGTGCAATATATTAAAGTAGACTTATTTAGGTAACCTTTCTCCTTAACCTTCTCTTTTGGAGCACCTTGTTGGTAGCTGTGGCCAGTCTGGGATCCGCAACAAGGATTGCAGAGTTCTGAGATGTGGTGAGCTCTGAGAAACACAGAGTGTGGAAATTAACCAGATTACCAAACTCTGATTATTTATAAATGTTAGCTTTTTATGTCCTTTCCATAAAAATTTAAATAAAATTAAAAAGTTCCTTTAAGAACAACCAGACCCTTTTGGAGCATGAGAAACAAAAAATGTAGCATTAGTTAATCCCATGAAAATTTCCCTTAGGCAATGCCTTCCTGTAAGTAAAACACAGTCCCCTAAATCTGCGTTCCAGAAGGAAAATGTTCTCAGATGGCCACTGAGATGATATGAGAAAATCCTTTTTGGAAACATTTGCAGCCAAAGCCCCTCAGAGGATGTCCTTGCTGCTTTGGTAGCTGGACACTTCCAGTGTGGAAGGAGGGAACAATCTGGTTTTGCCCACGTTAACCCCAGTCACCCTGAGCCTACGGCCACAGCAAAACCTGTGCCCATTTTTAGGCTGGGGATGAGAGCTTCCCAGCTGGCACAGCTCTGCTGAGGCCACAGCTCACTGTCTGCCTTCTGCAGGGATGAACACATCAGGAACGGGGAGGTGAGCCCCACACACATCCCAGGGGTGAATGGGACGTGGAGCTGAAGGGGAAGGAATCGTAGAACACTGCTCAGAAATCAGGAGGAACTCTGTTTTTTATGAACTTGACTTGTGAAATTACCCCCAGATTTTATTTTTGTTCAAAAATGGGCTCCTTCCTGACAAGAAAACTATCTGTTTGAAGTTTAAATTACTTTGAGATCAAATTAAAAATTAGATTTCTGGATTTTAAAATTTCATTTTAATTAAGTGTTGCAGCTCTTTGGAATTTAAAGAAATTGAAACTCTCTGAAGACAAATGGCAGACACAATATTTGAAATTTGATGACAAATTTTTCCTTCATTTTGTCCGATTATAATAAGAGGTCTTTGAGTTACAAAGCATTAAACAGCACTACTGAAGCCAGAGACATGCTAGTGAAATATTGTTTCTGTCATGTGGAGCTCTGTACAGGATTGTGTGGGTTTAAATAAATGTATCTTGATAGTTTACCTTAAAACTCTGTCCTTTTCCTCAGTTCAGCTGAATCCTATGAAATAGATACGCAGCTTGAAGAAGTTCTTCACACCCCCACAAATGCTAAAAATGGCCCTGATACAACATGTATTTATGTAACAAAATCATCTGCATTAATATCTTCCTTTCCTTTCTGCAAGAAGCACAGGAGGGACCCAGGCTGACACATTTTCATGCAGCCCCTTCCAGCCTTCTCCTCGCATTTGGGGCAGCAGGGATGAGCTGTGTTTTCCCTTAAAAAAAGGCCACCAAATAAACAGGAATTTGATGTGGATATTAATAGGGCTGGCTGCAAACCTGCAGCCCAAGCTTTTGGGTTCTCTCTCCTTGAATATTCCTGTTACGGATCAAAACCATGTGATCGCAAGAGTTCTGGTCACTGCAGTTATCCCAATCCTTCAAAACAAAGAGGGTGTTGAAACCGACGTATTTCCTCCTGTTTTCTGAAAAGGCGAGAGCCTGGCTGATGGGATCGAGTGTGATGTATGGAGCTGTTGACTTCTTATTCACATCTGACAGAACAAAGAGAAGAACGGCCCCACCCGGCACCTGTCGGCTGTCCCATTTGTCACCGTCGTGGTCAGGTGGCTGGCTGCTCTCTAGAGCACAGCTGAGCCCCCGGTACCTGGGCAGGTGTGCAGCTCCAGGAGAGGGCTCAGGTGCTGAGGGGACAAAGTGAGGGCTCTGTGTTGGCCTCCCAGGGCTGGCTGGAGGGAAGGAAAAGTGCTTTGTAGCTACTGCTGCTGCCGGTAGGCTCGGAGAAAGTCTGGGTGACCCCGCCATGTTTAGCATCACCAAAATACTCGGGAAAATCACCAGCCAGCGAGCCTTCTCAATTTTCACAGGGGGACTTTGCCCTGGCCCTGCTGTTCCTGTCTGATACTGAGAGCTGCAAGTGTCAAAGCCCTTCCTCATGCTGCAGCTCCCCAGGATGGCTCCCAGGAGCCCGTCCTGCAAGCTGGCTCCTTGCACGGGAGTGCTGCTCGCGCAGGGCTGTCCTGAAGAGTGACCTCCTGAATCTGCTAAACCAGCCCTCACCGCCCCAGCCTGCTGCCTGCTGTGGAAATGAAGCCTGAGCAGCAGTGAAAATCCAACCAATATTCTCAGCAGCAGCTGTAAACTCGATAAGCTCTCTGTCCTCCTTTCTCTCCCCCTGCCCCATCCCTCCCTTTGGCGTTCAACTGAAGGCAGACATGCTGAGAGAAGCAGTGCAGTGCTCTGTTTGCAGGATAAAACGCAGGCCACATGTATGTATTAAAGACTGCATGGAGTTATAATTGAGCCAGGAGCTTTTAAATGCAAGCCAAGGGGAATTTGCTATTCTGTGTGGGCAGATTTCAATTGTAAGGTTGGCAGCTCTGGTATCCTGTTCTCTAATACCATGAGATGAGAAAAAACAGGCTTTTCTTTCAGAGCAGTTGATTATTGAATCCGCACCAGCTGTTCACCCTAATCCAAGCTTTCTGTGCTCGTTCCTTGTAATAGAGGCAGCCATCCATCCATCCATCCATCCATCCATCCATCCATCCATCCATCCATCCATCCATCTCCCCATCCTCATTTTCACGGATCTTTTGTAATCTTTCAGAAAGGTGGTTAGCAGATATCAGCCATCTAAAGCAACATAAGCATCAGTACAGGGCAAGGGTTATAACTAATTAACAAGAGAAGAAATCCCCCCCACGAGCTATATATTGAAACTCAAATTATATTTCACATCCATTGCAAGATAGAAAAAAAGCCACCATGACTCAGAAGGCAGAGAACCAATTTTTAACAGTGACACCTGACTCTGTGCCCGGCACACCGTGTGGGATCAGAGCTGGACCGAGTCCTGAGCCGGCGCAGAGTGGCAGCTGTCCCTGCTGCCCCACTGCCAGCCAGGGACCTGCACCCAGCCGTGTGGCGGCAGCAAAGGAAACAAAACTAAGTGTTCTTTCTTTTTTTTTTTTCCTTTCCTTCTTTCCTTTTTCATGATAAAGGGGGAGAAAGGGGTGAGATTAGAAGTGAGTTCCTTCTGGGTGCTTCTCACTCAGCCTGCAGTGTTATGTAAGGTTGGTACAGCTAATGCCTGCTCTGCTTCACCATCAGCCTGGCTGCTTCATCCCCACTACACAATTATTTCATCCGTCTCTCCTACTAGACATCACAGTGCTGTTGTGATTAGTCACATTTATATGGGGAGCAGCTGAAATAAAATCAGCAAGCACAGGGGCCCGACTGCGCAAGGGCCTGGGTGAGCACAGCTCCAAGCTGTCCCTGCCCCAGAGCGATCCTAATCCCCTGAAGGAGAAGGACCAGGGACAAGAGGGGGACACAAAGGACCCAGAGGAGGGGTGTGAAAGCAGCAGGAGGAACTGTTTCCATGAAGAGCTTTGGCAGGGGAGGGTGAGTCTAAGTCAGAATGAGTCAACTGGGAATAAAAGGCGGCAGGAGAAGGGACATTGCAGGGGAAAGCGGGGTGGAGGAGAAGGTAATGCAGTAATTGACAAGCTGAAGAACAGAGGTTGATGGTGGGGAAAAAAGAGAGGTTTATGCAAAAAGGCAACCAGCACAGCAAATCCTCCTTGTCTGCCTGTCCCCTGCCCATTTTTGCTGCTGCTGCTGCTACACACTTCTGCCCTCTGTCCAGTTTCCTCGCAGTGTTTCTCTGTCTGAGGGGCGCCTCCTTCCCTGCTCCTCCTGGGCTCAGAGGATTACCCCACGCCCTGTGTATGGGCAGCCTGTAGCATCCTCTCTGGAAATCCTGGCTGATTCACAGAGGCTGTGTGTCATGCCAGAACCATGCAAACCGAAAAGTGGCATTAGCAGTACAGATTGTACGTACAGATTTGGAAAGCAGAGACACAGAATGTTCTGGGCCATGGTGGGGAAAATGGACTGGGTGACCTGAGAGAGGGCAGACAGACAGGCATGTACAATTGCATTTCTGTATGTTGTGTGCATATGGATGGAAAAATGAGCCCTTGAAATGACTGCTCTCAGGAGCTGGAGATGCCAAATGGAGTATGTCATTTAGCTATCAATTGAAATCAGTGTATCTGAACAATTAATAGATAAAACTCCATAAAGATTTGGCTTGGCGAGATAACAGGCCTTAATATAAAAGGAGGTCTGAATGTGATTCTTGGATGAGTAGAGGGAGGAAAAATAAAGTGCATATTTGTCCTTTGCAAAAGGCATAGATGATACTTCAAGTGGGTTGCTGGATAATGCTCGAGCTTCCGCATTTTCAACAGAATAAATGATGAAGTTTCAGAAAAGAGTTCCAAAAAGATTTTGAGAAAATAGGATTATAATTTGATATAATACTTTCTATTAAAAAACTTGGAATACTTAATCTGTTGTGCTTATCGAAAAGAAAATCAAAAAGTGTCCTGATTATGGTGTGTGTAACTTCACAGTGGGAAAATACCAGATACTAAACTGCTGGATACTAACCCTTTAATTTAGTGGAGAAAAGCATAATAAGAAATAATAGTTGTAAGCTGAAGCTGACCAGAAAAAATTAAGAGAGAAACAGAAAATAATCATCCTTTTACCAGAAGGAATTATTTCTGAATGAAATTCTAATTCACCTTTCTGTTTGTCAGATGACGATTAAACTCCTTTCAGAAGGGTTCAGTCAAACACAATCTTTCTGATTTGCTGCAGATGGTATTGGGTGAGAGTTGATGGTTTGTGTTATAATTTGGTGGTGTTTTGTTGCCTAGAATTCTGTGAACAGCTTATGCATCCACCAGAGCTAAAAGCTTTGTGTTCCGCCCACTTTATCTGAATACATGCTTTGTTACCAGTTCATAGGTAGAAAGCTGATGGATCTCTACACATTTGCAGAGCAGTTTGCCCAAATCCTGGACATCCTCCCATTCACACGGTGAATAACTGTAATTGAAATTTAAAATGCTTACAGCCTCAGTTTCAATCAAGACTAACTTCCAAGGGTATTCTTTTGAGCTGAGAAACAACAGGAAGGCAGATACGAAGGTTATATGAGTTGAGGGAAAATTGGACAGAAGAGAGGTGTTAATTTGTCAAAGTGGAATGTTCCTTAAATCTGGCACTCAGCAGGTACCTAAAATGGTTAAAACTGACACACAGTTCTTGGCACGTACCGTCAGAGGGTGGCTGCTATAGAGCTGGAACCACTAGTGGTGTAGACTAGATGCTGTCTGGACCCTTCTGGATTAAACAAGTACTGCATGAAGTCTGCAGTCAGGACTGGATTCAGTAACTCGATTGCTTCAAGTCATGTGGTCCTAAAACATCTGCTGCTGGGCAGAGCAGGTGTGCACCAGCAGGAACACGAATCCAAACCCTGCAAACACGTTTGTGTCCCATTGCTGAGGACGCTCCCTGAATAGTCTGACAAGAGAGCTGGCTGGTATGAACCTTGGTGTCAACACCAGATAAGGGCAAATGTGTCCCAAATTTAGAGCCAGCAAGTTTAATAGACACAGTACTTCATAAGACAGCTGAAAATGAACCACAGTTGCCAGGCTACTTGTCTTACTTCTACCACCCCATGAGTCCTGTCAAAAAACTGGGAAAGAACATCCCAGTCAAACAAAAGCCTGGTACAAGCCTGCCCAAACGTGGATCGATGCATCGCCCTCAAGTTCCCATAGCCTAGCCCCACTTTTGGCAAATTTACCCCATGATGAATCAGGACTAAAGTTGTCACATCTCACAAGCCTGTCTTTCTGAGCCGGCTCCTTTCTCACGCCTTCAAATGCGGAGCTGGCCCATTTTGTACACAGCTGCCACAGTTTGATTTGCTTTGTGTTTATGCCTTGAGCTTTGCCTCTCTGTTTCCATGTCCACAGCCCCAGCCTATTTTATGTCATCCTATCTGGAATGCCTGGAAGATAAACGTCCCCTTCAGTCAGGGGTGAGGGCATCGGGGCTGCAGCGGCACAGAAGAGCCACCCTTCATTTCTCTGCTGGTGCTGTGGGGTGGGGCGGTGCCCTCGCACCTGCCAGCCTGCCCGCTCCCATCCAGCCCCCATCGGCTGCAGGCGGGCACCGATCTGTGCCAGCTGCGGCCCTGCCGGCCGTATATCAGCCGGGAGGGTGCTGCTGCAGCACGGCAGAGGGCGGGCAGAGAGCCGGGCAGAGAGCCGGGCAGAGGGCCGGACAGAGGGCCGGACAGAGGGCCGGACAGGCGGCCGGGCAGAGGGCCGGACAGAGAGCCGGACAGACGGCCGGACAGAGGGCCGGACAGACAGCCGGACAGACGCCTGGCCTCGGCCCCCCGCAGCTCGCAGCCCTGTTTGGGTGAAAAAAAAAATAAAAATCAGGGTGCGGGCGTGGGCGCGATCCAGGAGCGGCAGTTCTGGAGTGGGTGATGCGGCACTGGTGTGGAGTGACGGCGTGGGGGCTGTGCTTTGGTTCCAGGGAGGGAGGGAGCGCTAAGGTAACCACAGAAACACGGTATCCTTGGATATTAGCAATCCTGACCTACTTCTGGGTGTTCACTCACCGCTGCTGACAATAGAGGAGTAAAATGGAGGGCTTAAAGCTCCGAGGGAATAAAAAGGGATCTTTCCATAATTTTCTAGGTTCAACACTATTCATGATAATACTCAGCTAATTAAAATCTTTAAGCTTTATTCCATTGCAGATCATACTGTTTTCATTCCTGCTTTACATAGGATAGAAAGTATTTTAAAAATACATTACTGAAGTATAATTGACAGAGATGCATTGTTATGTATGGGGTGTAGATCAGAGTGACTGACGGGGGTGTCATTATGCATGTATAACCTAGCTGTTGTCAGCGGTGTTAATCTGGCTCTGCATTTGATTTAGATCCGTGAGAAACCCTTTTCCACAGCTGCAGGGCTGTGGTGATCCAGGTGCAGCTCTCCGCTTACATCAGTAAAATCATACCATTGTAATTGCAGGAAAAACAGGCCCTGGACTTCAGTGAGATATGAGAATTTATACTAGTAAGTAACTGGGAGCAACTGAGTCTGTCTGTTTTATATTAGATTAAATACCTGTTTCAGACCAAAAAAAAAATGACAAGGAAAATGGCTGTGGGATCCGCAGTCATTCCTAAACTAGCAAGGGGAGGTTTTTTTGATAAACAAAACCAGCTGGGAAGACAAGAGTGCTGTCTGGTGCTGAGCTCTAAATGTCCATTGCACGGCATGGAAAATACATAGTTTAGGCCTTCAGCTGAACCCCATTAAAGCTTTCACTTCAATGGACCATGGACAAGTATCTTGCAAAAATCTGTACCTGGTGTGTTAATAAAGACTGAAATTTGAGGTTTAAAGCCACAACTTAAGTTTCTAGTCTTTATTTGACAGTTCCATGGGAAAAAAAAAATAAAAATCAGGGCTTGTCAAGGTGTTTTTTAATATTTTAATATTTTTCTCAGCTGAAAGGAAATGGTAGCCGAAGTGGAGCTTTCCAGCATGACGTTTTATTTACTGCTAAATGAAAACCAGATTAGGTAGTAATGCTAACATAACGATTGTGTTCCTGTATTGGGTATATATGCAGACCTGTCCTCTCTACAGATTGAAATGTACAGGTATTTACTTATCTTCAGCAAAGCTTGCATGTTGACAGCATGGCACTGACTGAAGACTTGGCTGGAAGAAATCCCTAGTAGCCTTTCCCCTGCATCAGACCTGGTTCAAGTCTCATTGTTAGTCCTCAGATCTGTAGATTGTGTGCTCAGAGTCTGCAATTCTCACTTTATTGGTGGAAAACTTGCATTAGATAGAGGTTAAATAATCTACCGAGGGCCGCTCGGTTGTTTTTGCAGGATTGACTGAAAATTCATTAATTCCCAGTCTGCAAAGCGCAAGACCAAGCCCTTGCCTTTGTAGGCATTGCTCCAAATATTTTCACTATTTCTTTCATCTGTTCAAGAAGGATTCATGGATATTTTCTGCCGATAATTCAGGTGTTGTCTCGTGCAGAACTGCTTTGATCAGACTTAGAGTGTCTGGATTGAAATCTTGGCTCCACTGAGACCAGAAAGAGTTTCACCATTGACAGCGGTGAGTTTTGATAAATGGTGCTGAATCTCTGCCAGTCGCTCTGACCAGGAGCCTTGTCCACTCTACATGGAAAAACCTCACAGACACAGCACCGCCTGACAGTAAGCACTGAGGGAATTTTGGTGGAAACAACAGCAGATTTGGAGCACGCACTGCACCCTGCCCCTGCCTGTCTCTCCTTATCCCCCACTGCCAGCACGGACCTGCTGGAAAGGGTGTTGAACAGGCAAGTATGGAGTGAGGAGGAATGTGCTGGTGGGCTGTGGATAATGCTGTGCAAAATGTGCAGTTTTGCAGCGCTGTCTAATGCCTGTGTCCTCAGGGAAGCAGACTTTCTTATCTGAAAAGGGCTTGTGCAGCAGGTTCATGAAAGATTTTTCAGAAAAAGCCTCAACAACCCATTAGTAACACAGCCTTATGAAAGACTCAGATGTATTTCTAAAGCTGTTAGCTTAATTTATTGTGGTTGGACTGCGGGATCTGAGACTTTATTTTTTGAAAGGAGAATTTATTTTCTCTGCTGCACTCCAAGTCTTGTGTTTTACAATTAAAAATACATGACGCAGATTGACTTTCTGGTCAGATTTCTGAATCAGCTCCTGCACCATAACTACAGTGTCTCTGCTAGTGGGGTCTTATTCATTGAATAGTATTTCCCACAAGCCTGCAAATAATCATTTTTCATTTAGATAATTACTTAGTCTTTCTTTACTCCAAAGCTGAACTTAAATGAAATGTAATTTACATAACAAGTCACTCAGACCCGCCGTATTTTATCCTTTCCAGCTGACAAGTAGAAAGAAATTTGTTGAAAGGGATATACCCAGTTATTAAGGGGATCTGACAGTATTTTATTATTTTATTTTAATTTAGCAAATTGTCCTTGCAACAAACTTGGATTTTTAAACATAAAATATTTTGAAATAGTAGATCGTGCTATCTGAAGCTCATTTTTAAAAACAAGCAGGATCACAAAGTAAATGTCTTATAGGAATAAGCTCCAAAAAAGAGGCTAATAAGCCTCTAAATAGCCTCTAAAACTAATAAGAAATCCTTGATGGAGTGGAAACCCAGGAAACTGGTGCTTGCATACCACACATGAGGAACTCCATTGACTTAAGTAAGGCATTGCAATACTAGATCCTGTAATTCTTACTCATCTTCTTGAAGATGTGCTTTGCTGTCTGGGATTCTCAGTGAACAATGGCTTGGAAGAGTGAGCTGTAGGTGGAGTGTGAGTTTACAGTTGCCATCAAATACCCGACGCTGTGAGGAACACTTGGGCAACACTAAAGCTTTATAAGCTATGAAATGCACAACAGAGGTCATGGCCACCCAAGGGTGTTAAATATCCAATGCAGCGTTCTCAGTCTAGAAATTGGGTTTGGTGTACAGGACACATTTCAAAGTGGTAATAATCTACCTATGGCAGTTTTACCCACCTCCACTGTTGTATTCTGTCCCAACCCAGAGCACAACATGCTCATCACTGACAAAAAAGCTCCTGCTCTTCAGCACAGAAGTTTCACAGTGGGCAGAGATAGCGGTGCCCTGCAGACAATGTGACAAGGGAATGTCTGTGTCGAACAGAAACACCTCAACACCTTTTCTTTGAAGAAGCTGTGGTCTCCTGGGGTAGATCCCACCCATGAGCCCCACGGGCTGGGAGTTCTGAGATGGAGCAGCACCAGGGACTGAGGAGCTTGGTCCCAGCCTGCCCTGGCAGCAGCCATTCCTTCCTGGTGTCTCCATGGCAAAACGAGCCCCAAATCTGCAGCTTTTTGCCAGTGACAGGATTAGTGGGAGCACTGGGTGTCCCGCTGAGAAAAACCCAAGAATAACATGAATAATGCAATCCTGACGAATGTGAGTGCCCGCCAGTCGTTCAGAAGCAGTGGGAAGGACAGGGAACATCCTGCAGCTAACACGGCAGCTTCAAAGAACACGGGCAGCGTGTGCACAGTGCCACTAAAGGATAGAAATCCTCCTCTTAGCACTCCTTGCTAGGCTCCCTGTTGATACAAGCTGTTCACGAGAGACCCAGGCTACACCTCTCCACAGACAGAAGGAACACAAAAGGATAGGATGTTTTAGATAGAAAGTGTGTGAGGTCTATAAGCTCCCAGTTACTAATTACCCCACACTTCTTGAAGGCATAGTTTTCTTTTCTGAGCCAATCTGTGCATTTTAAATTACATATTTGCCCACCAGGGACAGCTTAGTTTGGGAATGATGGGGTTTATCCTCACCAGAATGATGCAAAACTTTGTAGGATCCTTCTGTGCCATATTCCCACCTCCACTACACAAGGACAGCACACACGTTAGCACTGAGCCCAGCGCTGCATCTCACTGCACTGAGAGGTGCCCACCATGAAGGGGGAAGAGCACTGTGCCTGCACAACACCCCTGAGCAGGGATACCCAGCAGCCAAAGAGCCTTAGAGCCAAGCACAGACCTCAGGCAGGACATAATTAAAAAAAAATTAAAATAAAGGTATTATAGAACTGCCTGCAACAGCATCAAAGTCATGGTGGAAATGCTGCCGTCAGAGGATCTGGCCACACGTGGCTCCATGCTGGCCTGGGGAGACAACTTCTTCCCTCAGAGCAGCTCAGCAAAGGAGAGGCTGTTTCTGCCGTTTATTGCAGTGCTCAGTGACAGCACTACTGCAATGCACTGTGCAGGCAGGATGAGTGAGAATGCTGGCTGTGCCAGATCGGGGATCTGGAGCGGCCACCATTGCATCCCTGCAGCACGGTACAGCTTGTGTTGCCTAGAAATGGAGCCACCCCAAAGGACTTGCTGGATAGAATGGGTCAGCAGGTGGCTGGTGATCACTGGGTGTTGCCTCCTTCTCCTGAAATTCCCTACTTTCCAAATACCATGTTTGTGAGGAAAGTAGCTTACCTTTACCTTCAGTGTGCCCTTAGTTCAATGACAAGTGCAGTGCGTCTGGCATAGGACTACCCGATTATTTCTAAAATGGAAAAACAAAGTATTAGCATTCAAAAAGACCACTATTGTGCTGGTGATTTCAGCAGAGGGGTGAATTTGAATAGGAAAGGAACGTTAGTACAGCAACACATGATGTAAGCATAAAATCATAGCTTCCAGAAGCTCCTAGAAGCTGCACAGGACTCATTTTCCTTTGGACAGCTCTTGTTTACCCTAAAACAGATTTTATGGAAAGCTAGTTGCAGGGAATCTACATCTGCTTTACCTGCTTCCATTACTGGTGACAGAGAACAGCAACTGGAGGCACTTGCAGATTATTACATCTTGAAAATCTGGTTTTTCACAGCTTTAGAGTCTATATGCTTTTTTTAAAAACTGCTCATTGATTATAACGCTGACTTGGATGCTCAAAATGCTCCTGGCCAGCTGTGAAGCTGGGTGACCTTGGATATGTTACTTAACCACTTAAGTGGTTATATATTGCTAAAAGACATGTTTCCCTTACGAGGTTTTGTTAGGATAAGAATATGAAAGATTGCTGCTCAGTGTGGTACAGGGGACGATATACGTTTGAGACAGATATTTTTGTATTGGTAAAGCAGGGGTCTTGGGTGGCTTTGTTTAGTTTGCTTAATCATACAAACACCGAAGTAATCAGGGAGCTGATTAAAGTGTTCTGCATAACTTTGTTGGGAACACAGCAAGTTGTGCTAACTGTAGTTGTTTTGGAGAGTGTCTTGACAGCAAGGGACCTTGCAGTTCAGAGCCAGACACTTTCTGTATGGCAGCCAGATCTCACAGTGTCTATTCCCTTTCTGCTTTTATGTGTTTCTGCATTTCCTGTTCCTTCCCTGCCAGGATTTTTGAAAGTGACTATGCAGCTTGGAAGCCTCAATTTCTAGAGAGCTCTGAGGTGCCCAGACCTTCCTGCCACTGGCTGCAGGTACAGGAGAGCAGGAGGTGCAGACCCAGAAGCAGGCTCAGAGTTCAGCCTCTTCTCTCCCTCGAGCTGCAGATGTGCAAGGCAGGCGCTGTGCAGGGCTGCTCCACGTGTTTGTGTGCTGCTCCTTGGATGCTTCCATCTGGGAGGAGCTCTAGTGCGCCTGGGAATACGTACACATATATATATATTTATATATAGGGTGTTAGAATACATAAAGATATGCGTTCTGCGTTTTCTGCAGTCCTGTAACATGTTAGAGACAGACCCACAGCAGTCAGAGCAGTTGGGAAGTGTGTTCAGTTCACCCCTGGGTGCTGGAGGTTTAAAGCAGTGACCAATGTGCCCGTGTGACTGCGTGGCCACCAGCCTGATGAGCTGCGGGGTCTGGCTTACGAGCAGAACAATGCAGACAGAAACAGCAGATAAGTAACGAGATCCCCTTTGATTTTGGGGATAAAGGCTTCCACTCTCCAGCAGAGCTGGTGCTAGCCAGCACCCTGCTTCTGGGACTTGCCCCACTCAAAGCTTGGTTCCCTCTTGGCAAGCCACAGGAATATGTATTGAAAGGCTATGGAAAACTTGGCTAACAGTGGAGGTTTCTTCTATGCTTAACATTAAGCCTGGACTAAAAACATGGGAAGAAATTGCCCTTTGAAACGTTTTTAATCTTGTCTAGTAGAATCATGGATATTTTTGTCATTTATATCAGAATGCAATTCATCTTCTCTGTCCTTTCAGGGTAAAATTCTACTTCTGGCATTACAGTTAATGCCACTGCCTGTCCTTCAGAAAATGTGGGGCATGGCCCTGCCTTCAGCTGCTCATTCTTGCTGTGCTGTGTTGTTTTCCCCCATCCCGAGAAGCTAAAGCACAAAGCCCGACTGTGACTGCTTGCTGCAGGGAAGGGTGATGCTCATGGGACGGGAATGGGACCAGGAGTGGCAAAATCTGGGAGGGAACTGAAGTGGTGACAAAGACACAGGTGCAGGCTCCTGAAAGACACAGGTGCAGGCTCCTGGTCCTCTCCCGCCCCCGTGTGCACCCTGGCACTGAGCTGTCGGGGCAGGAGCAGGCTGCAGCATTCCCTGGCCAGAGCCTCTCCCCCCAGGTACCGTGAGCCTCCAAAGGCCTCGGCACCTCCTCTTGCCCCAGGAGAGCTGATGCTGCTGTTCCTTACGTGGTGAAGAACCAACAGACAGAGGTCCAATGAGACAAAGGCCCCATCTAGTCCTGTATTTTACTGCGTTTATTAGTTTTATATTGAATTCTTTTTCTGTAGGAATAGTGTTTTCTGGAAATTAGGTAAATGAGCAAAGGCCAAGCTGGGCTCCCTTTGGCTGCTGCTGTTGCTGATGCAGTACAAGAGCTCTCACAGCACTCTCAGCTCCTCACAGCAGTACCCTCGGGCTGTGTTTCACACAAACCCAGGTCTGAGGCTCATCTAACCAGGCCTGAATAATCTTGTCTCCAGGTGATGAAACGAGCAAAAAACAGACAATCTGTATAATGATAAATTCAGTATAGAAATATAAAAGCACATATATAAATGTTTCCTCTTGTTATTCCTCCCCCCGCCCCTTTTATACCGAGCTGCATTGAGATTGGTCTTCTTTTAAATATTTTTAGAAATATTGAAATAACTGATGCATTGTAATACCAGCAGAGGCCTCACCATGGTACCCTTAGGCACTGCTCTGCTATTTCAGGCTCTGAAGCAGTGCAGTTTGATAGAGGGAGAAGATCAGAAGGCTTTGTCTTTGTCCTAGCTTGATGTCTGAGTCCTCTAGGATCTGCTCAAATGCCCTGGGACTTTTGCTTAGCTCTTTTCAGCATTATTCCGGTGCTGTAGCAGGAGCAGAAATCATGAGCTGGGACCGTGCTTCATCTCCAGAGGCAAAGAACCTTTAGGGTAATCATTTCACTGCCTGGGGATTTGGGGGAAGCTTCAGGCATCATTGTGCCTTGGGATTTCAAGCTGTATCAGGGACCAGAAAAGCTGCTGGCACACATCAGAGTGGCTTCCACAGCCTAAACCAGCCCACAGCCTCCAGAGCAGCATATGCTACATAATATTTTCTGCTCTTAGTGCTTTTCCTTTCATCCCTGCCATCTTTTCCAGACCTCATATGGCATCAGTATTGGAGGCACAGCAGGGGCTGTTCTTGTCTCTTAGTTACTCAGCTCTGGTCCTTTACATGTGCCTTTAGAAATGTACACCAGAACCAAACCTAGGGCAGAATCTGCCTCTGTTCAGCTCGATTTCCAATTATTTTCAAATCAATTATACAAACTCACTGTAGAAAAAAACATCTAGCTGGATTTCATATAACATGAATAATTATTTAAAGCAATGACTCAACAATTGTTACGCTGTGCAAGTGGCTGCACATCTGTTTCTGTCTTCAGGTATTCAAACCAAAGTCAGAAATAAAAATATATAACACATAGGTAATGAATATAATAAAAAATTCTCAAGCATAGTCATTCAGATTTAAATTAATTCCCATAAATTCTGTTCATTCCCATCATCAATGAATATTCAAGAAAAGGGTTCATGGACAAAAACGTTCACAAAAATAGCCTGCTTTAATTAAGTGATGCAGCATATTCACAGAAGTGAATTTCCCATTCATAACTGTCAAAAGCACACCAGAAACCTTTCTTTAACGATTTTGTCTAGTCTAGCAGGGTAGAAAGCCCTTCCACTGCCCCTCTGTGTCCCACCAAAGTGCTTGAGCTTTCCACATGGAGGAACAAGGTTCCCATCTAACCATTTTCTCTGTGAAGTTCTGCTTGATGCTGCTGCATATGCACCAGAACCCGAGGTGTTTTTGTAATTTCACCCTCTGTGTTCTTGCCCCTCGTTTGTCATCAAAGCCCCCTTGTTGAGCAAAATGATTTAAGCAGCTGAAGCAACTGCCCAAAGCAGTGGCTAAGGGGAAAACATGACTGAGTATTTGATTTCTGTGAGCAAGTGTATCCACTGTACACAGAAAACCCCAAATTGAGGGTTACCTATGGCAGAAAGCCAGAACCATGCAGGAGTTGTTTGTGCAAGAAAACTGGTAAAACTGATTTTTTATTAAAATGTACTGTGATGGTACATTTTGTGGATATCCTTTGTAACCAAACAGGGATCTGTAAATCGCAGTTTCCATGGACAACCCACAACCAAAAAGCATGATAGTTCTTGTCAAAAAACACAGGTAGGTGTTAAAAAGCTGTTATTTAGCTGACACATCTCAAAAAGAAAAAAGAAAAAGAAAAAAGAGAAAAAACATGACAGGGGAGTCAAGACATGAGAGGCTGGAGTGGGAGGCCAGTAGCCACGGCTATGGAGTCTGTCTGGAGGGGCTGAGCTGCTGCCTGAGCCGAAACAGCAAATGGAGGAAGGAGAAAAAGCATTTTCTGGTCTAGCTAAAAAAAGCTTGCTGAGTCTGGAGCTGCCTGCAGGATGGTGTGGCACCCTGGCACAGTGCAGGGCACTGGGAGCCACAACAGCCACCACACATATGCCCAAAACCTGCTTGAGGTAACCTAGTAAAAACATTTGATTATTAGTAATAAATTATTCCCTATATAATCACATATTTCTAGGTCAGTCCTAAAGAAAATGTTACTGAAAACTGTGCCAGATCAATGCATAGACACTGAAAATTGATTTAAATTCTTAGTGTTTCTTCTTCTGCAAAACGTCTCCCAGAGATCACTTACAAAGCTGGAGCAGAAGGCAAGAAATGACTGGGTCTGAATGGTTTAGTTATGCTTGAATGGGCTGCACACAACATGACCTGCAATGGATTGTAATGGTGGTAATATGTATGATTTGCTCTACCTCAAGAAACCTCTGAGCTAGGCAAGTTATTCATATCCAGATGCTGAAACATGCCAAGATTAACTCTGTGTCTCACGTATATAAAATTTGCAGATTTTTGGGATGAATTACTTCATTTTTTTGGCTGAAGAGAAATAACATGTGAGCAGGAACAATTCTCAGAAGAAAAGAGTTTGTGTTTTGCAAGGTGTCATGTGAGTCTAATCTCAAAAATGGCACTGGGTGTTGCAAGCCATCAGTTCAGAGGAAAATAAAACAACTAAACACAGAAAACAAACTGAGGCAAATCCAAAACTTTCCTGTCCAGAAAGAAAAGGATTTCACCAAAATGAAGGCATTTATGTTTGAAAAATTCTTCACATGTCTGCTCAGGAGGGAGCCCCTCTGGGACTTCTGTGTGTAGGGTAAGTGGAAGAGCCCTAAAGGTTTATCTGCAATAACAATCTTGGCAGTACCTACCACTGCTTCCCCAGAGGATAGCAATTAATTTAATAATTAACCCAAAGATAACCAGCATTTCTCTCCTAACAGATGAAAGGTGTGGAGAGTAGCCTGTCAGAGTGTTTGCTGTCCTCATTGTTGACAACATACCCAAACCCTGGGTACAGCTGGAGAGAGACAGCACAAGGTAACACTGACTGCAAGCAGTTGGGAGGAGGGAAAAAATCCCCTGATGGAAAGCTGGGAGCATTTATAGCCAATTGGTATTTTTGAATGGAGCTAAGAGTACAGTTTTCCTGCCTTTTTGCCTATAAATAAATCACCAGGAATAGATTCAAGTGCTGGTGCAACTGTGCAGTCTGTTTTTCTACCTTTCAGCAGGATAACCTGGTGAGGATATGGAGGACTGCCACTGCCCTGTATTTTGTCTCAGTGGATTCAGAAAGCAAGTTTAGACTGAGTAAACTTCCATGAGTTCATATTTTTGTCTCAAAGGCCAAATTCAAATATTGAGAATTCACTTGACAGTATGCAAACTTCCAGACTGAAATCCCAAAAAGTTCCTGCCATCAATTGTTCCTGCCCAGCTCCATGGAGGGGCTTTTCTTTCTTAGGATGGTCTCAGCTGTTCCTGAAAATCAGATGTTGTTGATATGCTACTAATTTTGTTTGTGCTCCTCCAAACCCTGGCTCAGGTTCTGCCTGCCTGCAGTAGCCCAGCTGCCAGTATTTGTTGGGAGTCAGACGAGGATGAAGCCTTGCTTCTTGACTTTGATGCAGTGCTGCAAGGAAGGGCTGACAGTTAAATAAAATTTACTGATTCAGCTTACTCAAGGATCTCTACAGAGAAGCTGCCATGCTCTTGACAACACATCACTGTGGTGTTATGCTCCTGAAGGAGCTGAATGCATGCTAGATGAAAAATGCTCTTCATTTTTCTGCTTCAATCTACGCAGCTTCCATGGGGATTTTTCTTAAGCTCGCTGCTGTTCTTGGTCACACCGTGTGTCAGCAAAAGGAGACAAGGTTTGTGCTTGGTCCTGCTGAATACAGATGACTTTCCTTTGGCCTGGGTCCTGGTTGTCAGGGCTCTGCAGCAGATGAGAGGAAGGAGAAGGGGAGTGAAAGCTACCGGCTTTGTCTGTTTGTGCACAGAGCACAGCGGGATGGAGCCGTGGCTGCAGGTCACTCTGCCAGTCCAGCTGTCACCAGGGGCTGCCACATGAGCTGTGCTTGCTGGAACACTGTGGTGCCCCAGCGATGGCTCTCCTGTCACCAGTGCTTGCTTTAAGTCATCTTTAGTCAATCCTACAGGTGGGGCCTCGTTTGATAGAAAACCAGGTGTGTTGATTCCCGTGTTGGACCTGCTGGACTGGCCTGCTCGCACAATCCTTCACAGCAAATCCCTTCTACAGCAAATCCCCCTTTAATTAAGCACAGATTCTTTTCACTGTGGCATCTGAAAGGATATAGTTAATTGAAAGAGGGGTGACAGCTTGATGCCTTGCAGTGAAACCTGTTTAAGAGTCTGTGCTCTTGCACTAAACCAACAAAATCAAGTAGATTTTTTCCCCTGGTCTGTATTATTTTAACTACTGTTATGTTATCAATGCTTCTCAACATTGTATGGAGGAAGATAGAAAGCCTGTTTATACAAGCAAAGACTTTTAACAGATATAACTAATTGTTTTTGTAGCTTAGACAAATGTGGACTTTTATTGGGATGCAAAGGATTACCCTTAATGCCTCAACATCCAAAGGTGTGAGCAGGCAAGTATAATCTGTAACTGCTCCAGTGCCTTTTGCCTTGATTAGAAACAGAAGGATTGAAACCTGACCTCTGGGTATTAAATGGCCCTTGGGAGTCATCACTGATGACCAAATAAATGTGATTTCCTACGAAGAGCATAAGGAAAAAAGCCTAACCACAGTACACAAAGAGAGAGAGCAGCAGGGCGTTTTGTTCTGAGTGTGGCATCAAACAAGAACCCAGGATGCAATCTGTGATTTTTCAGAAGAATCAGGAAATAACTGGAGATGGTAAATGTGTTTGGTTAAGAGACCCCCAGTGATAACCTGATGTATTTTTAACATCATGCAGCCATGGGCTACTAATCTGACTGCAGCCTGGGTGGAATTGCATCATCTGTGCTGGTTTAGGACAGTTTAGAGACAAGTTTAAATTGCTCTAATAATCTCACTGGCCTTTAGGAGTGTTGTGATTCCTTCTGAGTGTGGTTTCTGTGATGAGCCTTGTGTAAGTCATGACAGGAAAATGAGTGCCTAACTGCGTGCCAGGGCTGTTCTCTGCCTGAGAAGCAGCCAGCAGCTATTACCAGACAGTACCCTGCCCTTAAATATTCTATTTTGGCTGTTTTGTTCTCTCCTGAAAATAATTGAAATCCGATGGACTGGGGTAGAAATCAGGAAATATTCACTGAAGTAGTTGGGTTTTGGCTGTTGCTAACTGTATTAAACAGTTAACTGTATTAAACTTTTTTCCAGTGCCAAGAATTGGGATCTGTAATTTTGAAGTTATAGTATTTCTTTAAAAAAAAAAAAAGATGTAAGCAATCCTCAGGTTAAGGAAAAAAAATTTCTATGTTTAGATTGGGTATTTACATGACAGACACTTTGGTGAAATATGGTTGTCAGTGGTCCTTGTTTAGGTTTCACTGTGTTTTACACCCAAAACTAAAGGTGCAAAAACCCCTTGCAATGAAAGAGTTCCTCAGACTCTGTGCATCCTGAACTTCCCTACTTGGGAAAAACATGGAATGGACTTAAACATATGATGAAAGAGAGTCCTCCCAAGAGGACTCCATTTTCCACTTCCAAAAAATGGAAATACATCTGTTAAGTGACAGTGGCAGGAGATGATTAGGACTTGCTGGAGCCCAAATCTGATTTGTGACACCAAATCTTCTCTGATAACAAGACAAAGATGAGATATTTAAAACATAGGTTTCTTAAAATGACTAAAAAGTCGGTTCTTAGCTTTCTGCCCAGCTTGAGAAAGAAGTTGAAAGTTAATTTGGTTTCCAAAGGATAGTTTATAAGACAGCAGTTTTCAGAAATGGCTGAAGCATCTTTGATCAGCAAATCAGTTTTTGATTCTTGAGCCTTCTGCTGTGTCTAGACTTTTAAGAGGATGACCTTTTCATATATAATGGCAAAACCATCCATTAAGTTATTGGGAATTAAATATTGGTGAACTTTTCTTTTTTAAGATAAAGACTTATCTCCTCCCCCAGAGGTGGGGGAAGCTGCAGCCCCTTCTCACAGAAGCCTCCCCTGCAGCTCTGCCTGCTACCCAAACCTGGCCATGCAAACCCAACAGAAATACAGCACGAGGAATGGAATGTTGAGCGTTTTGACCAGAAAATCATTGTGATGGTTTTGGTGCCCTTTGCACTATTGCAAACCGCACTTTTGCATCTTTTTCTAAGGAATATTGTAATAGCTGGGAACAACATGGCTTAAGTTTTGGTGGGAGGTTAACAATTCTGGCATGAGTGAAATTTAACACAGGAGTGCCACTGCTCCAACTCCTTCATCAACATCCAGTAAGCTCTGATTTTGCTATTACAGGTTGCATTGGGCAGGCTGGCAAACCTAGATATCAGCTGGATTTGCTAACTAATAGAAGGTTGAGACAGGTAGGTGTCTGTCTTTTATTCACCTTGTCTAGCTTTCTAATCCACATCTAACTGAAGTCAGTGTGACATGGCTGGCGTTGAATTTAAATGTAATGAATTCTTTATGTGATTTGTCATACAAGTAGGGGCGAGAGACACTGGTAATGTCTCCACTCAGAAGAAGGAATGCATGGTGAAACCTCCAATTTTATACACCAGAGAATTCACACAGGAAAAAGCAGCCATGAATTTCCTGCAAGTGGAGCCAGCTTTGCTCAGAGTTTGCGCCGATTAGGCAGGACTTACATCAACCGTAGGGCACAAATTCCTAGGAAATTGTTTCCTTATCTTTGTGTTCTAGAATTCCTCTTAGTTTTGAGTAGTAAAGCAATGATCACCGTAGTGTTCTCCTCTGACCAAGGAGTTGCTCCAGACAATGTTCACAAAGTTGTGTTTGAGGAGAGAGTAATCACAGGTGTAAGCAGAGCATGATGTTCCACTGGCAAGAACCCCAGGGGAGGTGAGAGCCTGGTCTGCAGGGTGTCAGAACCAAGGTGCTGAAGGACCTTGCCAAAGAGAGATGGGAGAGCGTGGAGAAGGGGGGGCAAGAAATGCAGGTGGTCACTTTAATGAAATAAGGAATAAATATAGAGGCCCTAGGAAAGAAACAAAAAATTCTGCCCAGTGACAGAGTTAATGAAATCCTTTCCATCCATGTTCTGCAGTCGAATTCCCTCGTACCAAATTTTCTAGTACAACCTGATAACATTTTTTTCCAGCAGCTGGGAATTCACAGCATCCCTTTCCTGTGTGGATTTGCTGTGTCTGAATAAGGGCTGAGCTTCAGTTTCAGCGCTCCTCTGTGGGAAAACTAACAAGGTTTAGAAGGGTATTGATAGGAACAGGTAGTGCACTGGCGTTGGTTTTCTTTGAGCTGTTAATTTATATTGAGTCACTGGATGGCTTGGGCATTTTTGTGCAGACCACAGTTCACATTATGCAGACTTTCTCTACAGTGGTAGCTGTGAGAATGCATTTTCTCACTTCGCCACTCATTTTGCCCACTAATACCAGGTCATACGCACAGAGACATAATCACAAAAGAAAGAAGTATCTAAAATTTTAAAAATGTATTTATACTTAGTCACACTGAGTTTCAAACTTATGCAGTTTCAGTAATCATCAGACTCTCAAGGCTACAGATGTGGGTTGGTATAATAGAGAGTAGATGAGCTTTTATAAATTGTTTACCCAGATTTCAGTCTTATGCACATGCTTTGAAGCAAATGTATAGTTTTAAATTTCCATTACTGTGGTTAGATGTTAATCAGAAGTAAGAAGAGGGAGTAAAAAATAACTTCAGTGAACCTACATACTTTTAAAATGCATTGTCATAGCATCACACAATCATAGAATTATTTGGGTTGGAAGGAACCTTAAAAATCATCTAGTTCCAATTCCCCTGCCATGGCAAGAATACCTTCCACTAGGCCAGGCTGCCCAGGGCCCCATCCCAACTGGCCTTGGATCCTTCAAGGGTGGGGCATCCACCACTTCTCTGGGCAATCTGTGCCAGGCCCTCACCACCCCTCCTTACTAAAGAATTTCCTCCTAATATCTCATGCAAATCCCAACCCCTCCTTAGTTCAAAACCATTCTCCCTTGTCCTGTCACTTTCTGCCTGCTGGAAGGTGCTCTGAGGTCTTCCCAGAGCCTTCTCTTCTGCAGGCTGAGCAAGCCCTCTGATCATCTTTGTGGCCCTCCTCTGGACTCACTTCAGCAAGTCCACACCTTTCTTCTCTCGGGGTCCCCAGGGCGGGGAGCAGCCCTCCAGGTGGGTTCTCACAAAAGCAGGGTAGAGGAGCAGAATCACCTCCCCTGGCCCGCAGGTCAGGCTGCTCCGGATGCAGTCCAGGATGTGGAATTTCTGAACTGGAAATGCACATTGCCGGGCTGTGTGCAACTCTTCATCCCCCAGGACCCTCAAAGTCTTTTCCGCAGGACTGCTCTCAATGAGTTCATCTCCCAGTCTGTGCTCATGTCTGGGATTTTTCTGGNAGTCCACACCTTTCTTCTCTCGGGGTGCCCAGGGCGGGGAGCAGCCCTCCAGGTGGGTTCTCACAAAAGCAGGGTAGAGGAGCAGAATCACCTCCCCTGGCCCGCGGGTCAGGCTGCTCCGGATGCAGTCCAGGATGTGGAATTTCTGAACTGGAAATGCACATTGCCGGGCTGTGTGCAACTCTTCATCCCCCAGGACCCTCAAAGTCTTTTCCGCAGGACTGCTCTCAATGAGTTCATCTCCCAGTCTGTGCTCATGTCTGGGATTTTTCTGGCCAGGCGCATCTTGCACTTAGACTGACTGAACATCCTGTGGGCCCAGGATTATCTGAGAATTATCCTCGTCCTCCTGGATGGCATTTCATTCTCCTGTTGTGTGGTCCACACTGCTCAGCTTCAGTCTGCAATCTTGTTAGGGGTTGGCCCGGTGTGTCTGTGATATTGGTGAAGGTGTTAGAGCAGCAGTCCCAAGACAGAGCCCTGAGAGACCCCGCTCATCATCAGCCTCCACTGGGACCTAGAGCCACTGACCACGACTCTGTCTGCATCCATCCCACCAGCTCCTTACCCACTGAATGCTCCAGCCATCAGATCCATCTCTTTCCAATTACGAGATAGGGATGTCATGTGGGAACGTTTCAAAGACCTCACAGAAGTCGAGGTTGATGACATGGGTCAGTCTTCCCTTGCTGACTGCTGAAGTCACTCCATCAGAAAAGGGCACCAGATTGGTCAGGTATGGCTTACCCTTAAATCAGCTAGTCATACCTGCCAGAATTGCAGCAAGGAAACCAATTTTTTCAGAGAAAGTCTGGTCTTGCTCAGCTTGGCACGGTTTGAGTTTTCACATTCGCTCGGAGTTTTTTCAGGTGCGGTTCCCCACACCGTAAACCCCTCGAGGCGGGTCAGGGTGAAGGCAGCGCAGGTAACAGGCAGCAGGACAGCTGCTCCAGGTGCCTCCATTCCTGCAGCTCCTCCATCCCTGCAGCTCCTCCATCCCTGCAGCTCCTCCATCCCTGCAGCTCCTCCATCCCTGCAGCTCCTCCATCCCTGCAGCTCCTCCATCCCTGCAGCTCCTCCATCCCTGCAGCTCCTCCATCCCTGCAGCTCCTCCATCC
Organism: Bombycilla garrulus; assembly: GCA_013400315.1. Taxonomy (NCBI): domain Eukaryota; kingdom Metazoa; phylum Chordata; class Aves; order Passeriformes; family Bombycillidae; genus Bombycilla; species Bombycilla garrulus. The sequence goes on from VXBU01005724.1 coordinate 801,763, forward strand.
CTGCAGCTCCTCCATCCCTGCAGCTCCTCCATCCCTGCAGCTCCTCCATCCCTGCAGCTCCTCCATCCCTGCAGCTCCTCCATCCCTGCAGCTCCTCCATCCCTGCAGCTCCTCCATCCCTGCAGCTCCTCCATCCCTGCAGCTCCTCCATCCCTGCAGCTCCTCCATCCCTGCAGCTCCTCCATCCCTGCAGCTCCTCCATCCCTGCAGCTCCTCCATCCCTGCAGCTCCTCCATCCCTGCAGCTCCTCCATCCCTGCAGCTCCTCCATCCCTGCAGCTCCTCCATCCCTGCAGCTCCTCCATCCCTGCAGCTCCTCCATCCCTGCAGCTCCTCCATCCCTGCAGCTCCTCCATCCCTGCAGCTCCTCCATCCCTGCAGCTCCTCCATCCCTGCAGCTCCTCCATCCCTGCAGCTCCTCCATCCCTGCAGCTCCTCCATCCCTGCAGCTCCTCCATCCCTGCAGCTCCTCCATCCCTGCAGCTCCTCCATCCCTGCAGCTCCTCCATCCCTGCAGCTCCTCCATCCCTGCAGCTCCTCCATCCCTGCAGCTCCTCCATCCCTGCAGCTCCTCCATCCCTGCAGCTCCTCCATCCCTGCAGCTCCTCCATCCCTGCAGCTCCTCCATCCCTGCAGCTCCTCCATCCCTGCAGCTCCTCCATCCCTGCAGCTCCTCCATCCCTGCAGCTCCTCCATCCCTGCAGCTCCTCCATCCCTGCAGCTCCTCCATCCCTGCAGCTCCTCCATCCCTGCAGCTCCTCCATCCCTGCAGCTCCTCCATCCCTGCAGCTCCTCCATCCCTGCAGCTCCTCCATCCCTGCAGCTCCTCCATCCCTGCAGCTCCTCCATCCCTGCAGCTCCTNCACAAAAGCAGGGTAGAGGAGCAGAATCACCTCCCCTGGCCCGCGGGTCAGGCTGCTCCGGATGCAGTCCAGGATGTGGAATTTCTGAACTGGAAATGCACATTGCCGGGCTGTGTGCAACTCTTCATCCCCCAGGACCCTCAAAGTCTTTTCCGCAGGACTGCTCTCAATGAGTTCATCTCCCAGTCTGTGCTCATGTCTGGGATTTTTCTGGCCAGGCGCATCTTGCACTTAGACTGACTGAACATCCTGTGGGCCCAGGATTATCTGAGAATTATCCTCGTCCTCCTGGATGGCATTTCATTCTCCTGTTGTGTGGTCCACACTGCTCAGCTTCAGTCTGCAATCTTGTTAGGGGTTGGCCCGGTGTGTCTGTGATATTGGTGAAGGTGTTAGAGCAGCAGTCCCAAGACAGAGCCCTGAGAGACCCCGCTCATCATCAGCCTCCACTGGGACCTAGAGCCACTGACCACGACTCTGTCTGCATCCATCCCACCAGCTCCTTACCCACTGAATGCTCCAGCCATCAGATCCATCTCTTTCCAATTACGAGATAGGGATGTCATGTGGGAACGTTTCAAAGACCTCACAGAAGTCGAGGTTGATGACATGGGTCAGTCTTCCCTTGCTGACTGCTGAAGTCACTCCATCAGAAAAGGGCACCAGATTGGTCAGGTATGGCTTACCCTTAAATCAGCTAGTCATACCTGCCAGAATTGCAGCAAGGAAACAAATTTTTTCAGAGAAAGTCTGGTCTTGCTCAGCTTGGGAATGTGGGGTCAAAAGCTTGGCACAGTTTGAGTTTTCACATTCGCTCGGAGTTTTTTCAGGTGCGGTTCCCCACACCGTAAACCCCTCGAGGCGGGTCAGGGTGAAGGCAGCGCAGGTAACAGGCAGCAGGACAGCTGCTCCAGGTGCCTCCATTCCTGCAGCTCCTCCATCCCTGCAGCTCCTCCATCCCTGCAGCTNTAGAGCAGCAGTCCCAAGACAGAGCCCTGAGAGACCCCGCTCATCATCAGCCTCCACTGGGACCTAGAGCCACTGACCACGACTCTGTCTGCATCCATCCCACCAGCTCCTTACCCACTGAATGCTCCAGCCATCAGATCCATCTCTTTCCAATTACGAGATAGGGATGTCATGTGGGAACGTTTCAAAGACCTCACAGAAGTCGAGGTTGATGACATGGGTCAGTCTTCCCTTGCTGACTGCTGAAGTCACTCCATCAGAAAAGGGCACCAGATTGGTCAGGTATGGCTTACCCTTAAATCAGCTAGTCATACCTGCCAGAATTGCAGCAAGGAAACAAATTTTTTCAGAGAAAGTCTGGTCTTGCTCAGCTTGGGAATGTGGGGTCAAAAGCTTGGCACAGTTTGAGTTTTCACATTCGCTCGGAGTTTCTTCAGGTGCGGTTCCCCACACCATAAACCCCTCGAGGCAGGTCAGGGTGAAGGCAGCGCAGGTAGCAGGCAGCAGGACAGCTGCTCCAGGTGCCTCCAT
>VXBU01005724.1:804293-835999 GCA_013400315.1 Bombycilla garrulus
CCCCGCCCTCCAGCCCCTCCCCCCCTGCAGCTCCTCCATCCCTGCAGCTCTCACTCCTCCCAGCAGCCCCAGGCAGGGCAGGCCCGGGGCACCTGCAGGCGCTGGAGCCCAGGAGCCCCTGGCAGGGTCACGGCAGTGGCCGGCTGTCAGAGTCACTGACACGGGGTCCCCTGACCGGGGATCCCCTGGGATGGTGCTGTGCTGTGCTTAGAAATGAGGCAGACGGGACTTGCTGGTGTTTTGGTCTCAGGATGGTTTATTACCTTTATCAGTTCAAAGCCCTGGGTGACAGCAGGTTCCCAGCACCTCGAGGCCATGTGGCAGCAAGACCCCAAAATGACTCTTTAAGGCCTTATGTACAAGATATGCTATCCGATTAACTACAGCCATGTATCTAACATGTAGTTTATTATTCTTTTCCCACCAATTCCTAACTCTCTATCTGTCCCCTCAGTGCCTGCATTGCGGGCATTCTGTCGATGAAATTGTGTTCCCCATGCTGCAGGAAATGGAGTAGGTAGAAGAAGGAGGAAGGAGGTGGGGACAACACCCAAAATCCTCCATTTTGGTCTCTCACCTGCATCCATGCTAGATCAAACCCAAAATCTAAGTTTTTCACCCTGTGGCGAACTACAACTACATTACCACCTATTTCACACACTTGTTGATTCAAAGTCATCACAAAGCTTTGGAAGCTTTCTCCATNGGAGGTTGAAGGCAGTGTTTTCCTGGGGATCTCTGTCTCTCAGGACAGGCAGAGACACATTCCCTGTGTCCAGGATTCCCACAGCAGGCAAGCAGGGCAGCGGTGGAGGCCGGGGGTGCTGCCAGCACAGGGTGCACGCCGCTCCTGCTCCCGGGCCGCCCGCAGCCTGGCAGCGTCGCACATCGTTCAGCGTGATGCCTTGTAGGAAATGCTGCTTCCCCACTCAGGGTTGCCATGGTGATGGGGAAACAGGCGCCGTTTCAGGCTCTTGGCAGCAGCGTCTGAAGGGAGCGGCCAACGCGTGGGTGAATGTCAGCCCTGCTCCACACACCCTCACTATAATCGTGTATATGTATATATATATGTGTGTGTGTGTGTGTATATAAATACATATATACACATTTTTTTTCCCAGAAAGCCCTTACAGAACCTGTCTGAGGAAGTAAGTTAACGATTGATATGAACCAGAAAATCAAAAAGGCAGCTTATGTCGGGGAAATCCTAATTTTGGAAAAAACGCCCACGCCAACATTCACCATTCAATGCAAGGCAGCATTTAGTTCTTTGCACCGCTGCCAGCTGTGCAGCAAGCATGGGAGTATCCCAGCACCCCGGTGGCAGTGGGAAGGCAGCCCCAGGCTGAAAGGGTCCCCGTGGAGCTCCTTAGCCATGTGCAGGAAAGGACCCTGTGCAAACAAGAGGGGCTCTCCAGTGAAATGCAGGACCCTCAGCCCCTGTGTCTGGCCTTGCAATGCTCACAGGAACAGGGAGCTTTCAGCTGTCAAAAGGAGACACATCTCACCCCAGTGAGGTTGAAGCACTAACAGTGACTTCCTCCATTGACTACAGGCAGCTGCATATAAACTATTCATGTTTGTGACCTATGCATCCCTCCAACTAGCTCTTGAAGAATTAGTACGGTGAGATCTTGTAGTTTCTCTTGTTAGTTCTGTTCCTGAAAGATCTCTGTATATCAGCAGTGATATACCACATGTACAAGTGACCCTGCAAGAGCAAAGCAAGTTGTGCTTCAGCAGGAAGGAGACTGTGGGGTAACAGCTGCTCTGCAGTGTCGGGACATTTCCCTTCTGCAATGCTGTGCTGTTCAGCTTTGCTGTCGACTGGATTGCTCCAAGGATTTCTCTAATCCGGAATATAGTGAACTGTGAATCCTGAGATCGTTTATTTTGCCTTTGTTCAGTGATAAAGTGGAGATGGGAATAATTTTCCATTTATTCCGGCATAAATCAAGAGCATCCTGTTGAACCTACCAGAGTTTTACTGATAGAAAGCTCTCCAGACTTTCTGGCCCCAAAATCAATACCAACCCTTGCAATTTCTATTTGATAACATTCACCTTTGAAGTAGGTCATAACTTTTTGTCATTTAATATGTCTCAGTAGACCGGTTCCAAGTAAGCTAACACAGGATTATGGACTACTTGTAGGTTGGAAAGCCACTAAAATCACACCGTAATGTAGGAAGGAAAGTAGTTGGTGCTATGACAACAGTAATCAAGACCACAAAAGCGAGATACATTTAAGCTTAATAAAAAAGAAACTGTATATGTTGTAAATTTTTTCCCCTGATGTTTGTCTTCTTTACAGATGTAATTTTCTTACAACACCTCTGAGATACATTCTCAGTACTGTAGGTTTCTGCCTAGTAGAAATCTGCAGCTGTTTCAGTTTCTAGAAGAAGAAATTAGAAACACAAAAGAGAATTCCTCAGTCGGAATTCAGCCAAAATTTCAGCAAAGTCAGGTGGCAGAATAAGTGAAGAATTTAGCAAATTCAGAAAAAAAGTAAATTAAAGAAGAAAAGGAAATACTTTGGTCTAACGCACTGCATTATGCTTCTCAGATGTTGCTGATATCTCGGAACAGTAGGAGATACTGTGTTCATGGCATCCCCTTTAGAGCAAATTGAATTTGGGGCACTCTCACCCTCCTGGTTTGGCCTTCTCTTTGAACATCCTTGATTTCACCTGTCATGGATGTTTTCTTAGCATTGTAATCCTCAGAGTCCCTTCTGTGGGAGTGTCTGAAATACCATGTAAATATGTCCGTTGATATTTAAATTACCACTAAAATTCATTTTGCATGCCCTTGTGATCACTTGCACTAGTCACCAGTTATTTCTTTCCAGCTGAGGAGCATCTGTCACTCCACTCTGCCGTGTTTCTGTGCAGGATCAGGCGAGGATCTGGCTTCTGTAGAAGAATTGCCAAGGAACAGGACGATGTGTGTCCTCTTTCATCCTCTGCCCCGTTTTCCCAAGGGCCATTTGTGCTGCCTCTGAAGCGATGTTTGTCTGGCAAGCTCGAGCAGTGAACCTCAGACAGCGCTGCCTTTTCAGCAGCGCATCGCCCCAAATGCTGGAGTTGTTTGACAGGTATTTCTGTGATTCCAGGCTCCCTGTGCCACGTGTCTCCCTTGCCAGGGAAGGATGTGTGTGCAGAGTCAGCCCCTGCTTGTGTGGACAGCACAGTGAAAAAGCCCTCAGGGCTTCTTTCGGGAGAGGCAGAGAGGGGGACAGAGCAAGAGCTGAGGGCTGGGCAGGGATGACTGCGGTCTGAGGGTTCGCAGGGATGGAAGTTGATTCCTGCTAAATTACTCAACAGACAGTTAAGGGTACAAAGGGGTGGAGGCAAAGCGTGCAGAAGACAAATCCTGCCTACAATGTAGTCACGTAACACTGGCATAACTGTAGCGATTTTGGAGGCAGTCATTACTTGGGTCTGAATTACGACTCTTAAATTTTTAAACCACTGACTGTTATTTACCTGGGGCAAAATATGCTTCTCTGTCATTGTGCTGAGCTCTCATTACAGACTTTGGCCAAATTTAATGTTATACTTTGCTCCTTTTTCTTAGAGTTTGCTCTCACCTTATGTACAGAAAGGTCTAAATTTGCTAGAGCTTTATCACCTGCTTCAGAAAGAAACACCTCATTTTTCTCACTGAATCTGCAAGTTGGGTAGCAGTGAACTCCAAACAGCCAGGGCAAGCTGAGCACACTTGAGACCCACGAAGTCAGAATGTCAGTGCATCTAATAATTAAAAAATATAGTTCTGTTAGTTACTGTTCCCTGCAGAGTTTTAACTTCAGTTTAGTGCCACAGAGCACATAAACTAAACTCCTTCATAGATTCGCTTTGCCTCTTTCTTTCCTAGGTTTCCAATTTTGCTTTGATATAGTTTTTTAATTGTGAAATATGTACCATAGGGAGGGTGGGAATGTTTTAATTATTCAGATTTTATTAAGAATCTTTAAGATGCAAACCAAATGAAGGCTTGTTCATTGCCACTCACACTGCTTGTGGCACTAAGAGGGCAGCTCACTGTGTCCCAAAGCCTTGTTGTCTCAGCAAACTGTCCTGGACCTGCCACGGTAATACAAGGCATACAGGGCAAGAGGGGCCTGGGTTGTACCAAACACTTCATGCTGTCCCCAGTTCCCACCTAGATGGACAATGATCTGCTTTTGTGGCTCTTTTAATGTCTGGAGTATTGTCAGCTTGAATGGCGATTGCATGGTAACGAATGAGAACAAGGAAGAGGAAGAGAGCCGCTCTCGTTTTGTGGTTTAGGCATAACAAAAACAGATGAAAGCAAGCAGGCAAGCAACATAGATAGCTAATTTTATTAAGGTGCCTATGAAACATATGCAAGCCTGTGTCCTATGGAATTTATGATCTACAAGCGTTAAAAGTAAATTGGATGTTTCAATCTAGTGATTGTGATCTAGGGTATTTAAAGGACAATATATGGCACCTCTGTGTTAAGAAGTATGTATATTCCATTTTAATCGTCTGATATCTTGTGGTTTGACAGGCAAAAATATTTCAGTGACTTTATATTCATGATATCCCATTAAACTAACAGATGACTTTATTCACTATTTTTCTTGTTGCTATTCAAACTGGTTTATGTTCTTGCTGCAACTGGAAAACGTCTCTCCCGCCAGCCCATACCTCAGTCACTCACCTAACTCGCTATCCAAACAGTCTGGTTTGGCAGGGTGAGCCAGCTCAGGCACATTCATGGCCGTTTATCCGCTATTGAACTGTCACACTGAAGGTTTACTAATATTTTGTGCTGCGCTGCCATTTTCAATAGCCGTAAAGGGATTCCTGTGACAGGCCATCATTTCTGCCTTCTCACATGTAATTAGTTTCCCGTGCCATTAAACACAAACATAAAATGTTTGCTTTTTAAAAGTATTCAAGTTGGTGTTCTATTTGAGCCAAAAGTAGAAGCAAAACCACTGGATATCTTGAAAGCATATATTTCAGATCAGTGAGCTGTTCCAAAATGTGTTTCCAAAAGGTGTTCCATCCCATTTCTGTGTATTGTACACCAATATATCAGAATATATCAGAAAGGCAACACCTTGAACAAGACACAGCTATCAATTAAAAGCTGCTTCATTGCAGAAAAAGACCCTGGTGAGGCACCCCTCAGTTAAAGGACAGCTTGGCAGTCTCCTGGATCACACACTGGCTCTCTATAAATGCACTTCTGGCCTTATGAAAAGTCAGTCAATGACTTTTCCTCTTCTCCTGGAGTTTTGGGCATGTTTTCAGTGCATGTTTAACTTTGCAGAGCAAAATGAAGCTTTAGACAATGCTTCTGAACGTGAAGAATCGAAGCTAAGCTGCCAATGTAAAGCTAAGTGTGAAAGAGAGGGGCCAAGTAAAAAAGATTCCTCATGGAAGGAAGGGTTCCCTACTCAGCTTCGGAAGACAAAGCTCATCTGAACTGGCAATATTATGGCTTGCCTCTGCTCAGTCATGCAGTTTAGGTCTCTCACTCACACAGTGTCTCTAGGACAGACAAAGCAGATATGGGTGAAACCAGTTATAAATGCAAAGTATTTACTGGAGATTTGGCTTGAATTTAATGTATTCTCCTGTCTCTCTCAAGTGTCGCTGTTCTTTGCCTTTCTCATTTCCCACGCCTCTCTCTTAGAAGAGCCTTCCCAGATAAAAATTCCCTCTTGGCCTCTATATTCTGTGGGGCAGTGCAGGATCTCAGCACCTCCTTTCTGTCTCCCCCTTCCACTCTGACAGCAGCAGCCTCTGGTAGAGAAAGATATGGTATCTGCAGCTCCCATTGTTAGTGCCATTATTAAGTATAAAATCTTTTCCACGTAAAGTCACCACAGAAACAAGGAAGGAAAGAGGGAATGTGGATTCTGCTGTTGCAGGTGTAGGAAATGCTGTTGCAACAGGAGGTTATTCATATTTGAGCAGCATCTTCAAATCCAGTAGGCTTCTGACAGCCTCCTTGTGGAAAGAAATGCTGAACCTTTTCTGGGGATTAATTATTCACTACTGCAGAATGATTTAAAACACAATTTCTCTTAGCAGGCAATCCCCAGTAAATATATATGCCATGAAATCCCGAGTTGGTTGTGTTGATGGCAATATCTGTAGAGATTTCAAGGGGCTAGAATCTAATCTGGGGTACTCAGTTTAATCAAGACAGCTTGGGCATCAATAAGTTAATTATCATGTTTGTATTGGACTTTTCATGGGTCTTAATTTCTCTAAGTACTCATAAGGCTCCTATCACTACTGCATGCAAATGTGATGTAGATCTTAAAAAAAATCATAAAATCAAAAATCCTAAAACCAACTTAGTGGAGCTGTTATTGATTTACAATGGCATCAGTTAGAATGGAATCTTTCAAATATGTCTCTGCAGAGTGCTTTGAGCATTATTCAGAGTTGTAAAAAAACCACAAACAAAGGTGTTTCTTACAGGAAGCTGAACAGATTTACTGAACTGTGCAATGTAAACACAAACTCCTTACAGCTGGGGCATGTTCCCTCAGACTCACTCCAGGCCTGGGTACAGAACAAGGTGAGATAAATAACATGAATGGAAGGTCTTATTTATTCTTCTGACTTGTTGCAACAGGGAGAATTACTAGAGTGTGTTGAGTGACAGTTCTCTTAAAAGGATTGTCTTGAGAACATTTTAACACTGATAAAAGGGTGACTAACATTTCAGAGCTGTAACAACACTGCAGAAAGGCCACTCCTTGGGAATCAGTCCAACAGAATAAGCTACAGGAGGGAAAAGACCTGCAGAATGAAGGGACAGGAACTAGTGAGAAACTGTTATTATGTGAGGAGTAGTCCCTGTACCTCATGTCAAAATCCATGCTTCCTCCACAGGCCAGTCAGGATGTGTGAGGGCTGGGTGCTCCTCTTTGTCCTTTTCATTGTTCTGTGGGTGCCATGGCGTTCTGTGCAAGACCAAAGGTGAATTGATCTCTGTAAGAAGAAATGAAATAGGTAGGGGTTGCACAAAATGAGTGCACAAATCTTGTCCTGCTGAAGCCAGCCTCTCCCTCCCCAAGCCCTCAGTGAGGCAGTGTGCTCCTGATTCACCAGCTGACCTGCAGCTCCTGTGCTTAGCACCCCTGCTCCCACTTACGCTGTGAAGGAGTAAAAACCTCTCCTGCTGTGTGTGACAGCTTTCAAACTCCAACTTGCACAGTTAAAAATGAAAATCCCAGGGTAAAGGCAGAGGGGAATGTGAGAACAGGGCTGGAAGAAAGAAGGCCAGTGTTTAAACCCTCAGCAGCCGTGCTTTGAGCTTGCCCCACACGACTGTAGTGTACGGAGTTTGCAGGGCCTTGTAGTGTAGGACTCTGCTGCCTTTGGGATGTGATTCTTAAAGTGGTGGAGCCATTGCACCTGTACCTGCTGAGGTTCTGACTTTGCGTGTTCACAGCTACAAAATCAACCGTCTCCCAGAGAAGTTGAGAGTGGTTTTATTTTTTTTCCTGACTACCCTCCTTACCAGTTTTAATTGGAAGAAAGCTTTTTTCTTTATTATAATTGCCTACCCTAAATGTAACAGTAATTTTCTATGTGTTTTGCTGTCCACAGAGATGTTTCAGAACAAATGGTCTCCAAACCTTAAATATATCTAACTACTGTGTAATTCACCCACCTGTCTGTGGGTAGGGAAATTACCTTCAGCCTGCTTTGAACTTTCAGCAGGAAAGTGAAAATTAAACATCCAACCAACAGTCTAGTTCTCAAGGGTTTTTTAAATTCTTTTTTCTTTAATGATGTTTCCTTACGTCATGCATTGACATTATCTATAAGAATGACAAGAAAATTTCCAAGCCATTGAATTTTGGACTACAGATTAAAAAAACAAATACAACAACCTGAATATAACATAAGAGTAGCCTAAAACCTGCTAGCTAAATGCTGTCAGTGTCTCCCTCAATGAAACAGAGAGGGGGATTTTAACAGCCTAGTTGAGCTATTGCAGCAGATGCTGCAGTTGGGAGGCCTGAAGCTGTGGATGAGCTCTGCCAGTCATTTATGCTATGAAACCATCAGTCAGTCCACAAGTACAGACACGTTAGCAGGCTTCAGCTGACAAGCTGTCAGTGCACTGCTTTCAGACAATACACTCACTTTTTGCTTTTCGAGCTTCCAGTTGGCCTTGACTACACAGTTATGTATGAAAGTCATAGGTTTGTATTTTATGGGTGATTCTTATCAAATAGATACTTGACATTATTGCAACATAATTTGACAAGCTATTACATGTGGCCAAATGCAGCACATGCTGTCCTTACCTGTGACCAAAGTATGAAGCCAAAAGAAAGAATTTAGAAAATATCTGATAGCAAACAGGATGGACTAAGGCAGACTACCAGAAGAAAAAAACCCCAGAGGATGTAGAGAAGGAACTGCTCTAAAAGGTTTTGGAGCTTCTTTTTTCCACAAGTTGAGCAGATAATTTGATGTAGGCAGCAGCAGGCTGAAAAAATACAGGTTTGGGGGGACTTTTCCAACTCATAATGTTCTAGTAACCTGGAAGTGCAAATTATAAATCCTTGAGAACAAGCCCTGTATAAAGCTGTTCCAGGTGTCTGTTAGCAGAATAGTTACCAGGACTCCAGTCTGGAAGAAGTTATGCAATAGAGCACGTTGGAGTAATCTGATTATGACCTGAAAATAACCACATAGATTGATGAGGCCAGGAGGGATGAACCTATCCATGTTCAGATCAGGATACTGTAGCAATACAGCGTTGAGAGATGTGGCAGCTCTGACCCGGGCTTCATCAAATGTTGTTGATAATAGCACCGGACTGAATGAAAACAACTGCTGAAGTGATGAGTGTGGCGGAGTTTGGAGGGGTTATGACTGGGTCATAACATGGTTATGATAATGAAATACCAGGTGTGTATTCAGTAGTGTCTTTCATTACAAGAACAACATCTCTTTAAATGTATTACTCTGAATAGGAAATTACAGTGACTGTCTCTGGAAGGAGAAGTGGTTTGGTGTGCCAAGTTCAGAGCACTGAGGCTCTACCCATAAGCTGAAAACCGTGTGCAGGTACCTGAGAATTAATGTGCAGTACCTGACAATATAGCTGTGAAGTGTGCTCTTGGGTTGAGCTGTTATTTACAAGTCTGATTCCCTTGCCTTCACCCTTAAAAGGGCAAAATACCTTTTTGCCACGGGAATGTATCTTCAACATGTAGCAACTGGGATTGAGTAAGGATGATAAAATACACAGCTAAAATAAATAGCTGAGACAGGCTAATAAATAGTAGATAGTAAAAGTTCCTTGCCAGGAACAACACCACCTACCTGGTGATTTCAAAATCCCAGAGGAGCCATAAGGGGATATCCCATTTTTGATTCTCAGAAAAACCCCAGCTGATATACAAAACAGACCCGCCATGTATGGTATATATTATTTCCAAGTGTATCAGTCAGTCTGGCTAGATTTTTATCTAGATGGTTCTTTCTGCAAAATCTTTCCTAAGAAATGACATCTGCTGAGTTTAGGTCACCTCTTTGTTAGCATTTGCTGAGTCTGTTTCTCCAGGTTGTATTCTTAGTCAGCCAGTGATGTCTGGATAGCTGAAGTCAAAAGTGTTAATAATGGTCGATCAAACAATGGCAATTCTGAGCTTGCACAGAATGAATATGTAAGAACTGCCACTTCAGTGTACGTGTTTGGGTGTTTGAAAAAAGGAATACTTATTCCACTCACTGGAATTTCACAACTCCCGTAAATAAATCTGCCGGTAACCTGTGCTTTGTGTTAGTAACATTCAGCGGAATGGAAATGGAAAGTGCTTTGTGTGTGTCCAGCAAGCCGCAGAATGTTGGGTGTTGCACAGAAGTGATGATTAGTGGCTCCTTGATTTTTCATAAGTGTGACTTGTCAGCTCTTCTGTGAATGAGGGATGGAATGAGCAAACCTTGTTGACATGTTTTGAAGGCACAGAGGAAGTTGAAAATTACCAAAACAGAATATATTTTCAGTCCTTCTAAGCTACCATCCTGTTTTTTGATGAACACATGTATCAGGCAGTTTGTATAGAGGTGAAGAGGGCAGAAAGGCACTCTAAGAAAATGGGAGTTTAATTTCTAATCTGGATTTGCAGTAGTAAGTTATTTCATAGAAAAATCCATAGTGGTCCTACCTTTACATTTTGGACACAATTAGTATTTTGTTTATACTTAATATCAAATGTAAGTTAATATTTTAAAGTGCATGTGGTGTGTGTGTTTGTGTGTGTAAAATAGGAACTTTAATATGGATTTTGCATTTCAAATTCTGAGGGGAGTCCCAGGATGCTTGTGGAATGCTGCACCTTGGACTTTATTGGCAAGAGGAGACCTTGGAAGGTGGAGGGAAAACGACTGACAGCCAGTGGGAACAGTTTTATCCATTCCTGTCTGAGCTAAACAGGGGAGACCTTCACTGAACTGTGGGCTTTAAAAAGATAATCAAAAAGTCCTTCCAATTGCAAATGAAAATTGACACTAATGCTGCATATTCAGAAAGCTGGCATTTATGAGAGACTTCTGTTGCTGTTTTCAAATGAAAGAGGTCACTCCTTTACTCATTTGTTTGGTGTTTGTCATAATAACTGTAATTATGAGGCACTACTGTGATAATTTAATGTAATTTAGCACATAATTAGTGAACAAAAATACTACACAATAATTCTTCCGCGGACCCATGCTGCTAATAAATAGTGGCATTCAGTGACATCTTTCCTGTCATTTTTCCTCATCAGGCTTATGTAGCCCATAGTATTTTTATTTGTCTTGCTTTTCTTTTTTGCCTTTTTTTTTTTTAAGAGTATAAGTATCATAGCAGAATTACTGAAATGAGAGCTGCAAAAATTGCTCTGCCCTTTGGCAAAGAACACTAACTTATTCATTATCCAGTGAGTGCAGCTTTAAAAAGAGTGTCCTCTGAAAGCTTCATTGTCCTTTCCACGCTCCGATGATGCTCAATAATGTCATCACTGCTGATTCCAGGGAAAAATACTTCTATCAGTGGGAGGGGGAACAATAATTTCAATAGGCTTTTCTGGTGCAAACCCTTTCCAGTTGATCTCTAGCACAGGAGACAATCTCTGATGTTTTTCTCTGCATGTAGAAGAGGCAAGGCTGGAACTGTGGTGTGCTGGGACCGCTCGGCACGCACACCGGAGGAAACTCAGACCACGCAGTTGACACATGTCACAATCACAAAGCTGAAGGGAAAGAACTGAAAAAGCTCCCTTTTGAAACCCTCCTAAATATTAATGTGACTATGGAAGCACTATTTTGTATACCTCTCAGATCCAGTATCTGAAGTGACCAGTTTTCCGATTCAACAGCTTGTCTTAATTTCGATTTTAAAATTTAAGGACTTCCTGGAACTAATCTTTAGCCTTAAAGAAGGCTTATGGGAATCTTACCAGCATGTATAGACAGATGCCTGATGTGAGGGAATGAAAAATCTTTCCAGCTGTGCCCGCTGACAGCTCAAGAGGCAGTGGGCACAAGTGGAAAAGCACAAGATGTTCAAAACAAAAGGAAATAGGTTTTTTTTGCTGTGAGGGTGGTCAAGCACTGGCACAGGTTGCTCCGAGCGGTTGTGCATTGGTCATGTGGGGAGATACACAAAGCTCTAATGGATGCAGCCCTGAACAAGCTACAGAAGCTGGCCCATCTTGAGCTGAGTGGTTGGACTGATGGGCACCAGCAGCAAAAGGAAATTTGAGGAGAAAGGAAAAGGATGTCTCAGGACTGGGGTGCCCACAGCCAGATGCTGAGTGCATTGATAAAGAATGGGGACAGCACCGTATTTGCCTCCGCACCGTGATCTTATTAGCACGCCTGAGGGCTGCAAGGGTGTGAGGAGTCCCCCCTCTCCACAATCTTTTTTCATCAGCTGTATTCAAAACCTTTCATTCTAAATCTGAACCCTTATGGTCCTGCCCTTTCTCTATCAGCCTATTATGTGGGGATGTGGTTAATCCCCAAGCCCTTGACCTTTAGTGATTTGTACTGCTGTCAAGACACATTATACAGCTTTCCAAACTGCTCTGCACTAGAGAAGAAAATGTCCACAGTAGGGTTCTTTTGTTTAAACCACCAGGCAACAGGCATCAGCTTTATCATGCAAACATTTTCTTATTTTTCTTCAAGGGAAACAAGCTCCCCCTGCCATCCCTTCCCCAGAAGAGTTTCAGTATGAAAAGCAGAGCTTAGAAGACCCAGTAGGTGCAGGAGAGCTGTTTGCAATTTGCAGACCAATGAAGATTATGTTATTCCTGCTGGGACAGAAGCTGAGAGGAAAATGTGAGCTTAATGTTAATACCTAGGAAGATGATGGCTTGATTTTTCAAAGAAAAAATTTAATTTTTGAAGCAGCCCGTGGCTTTGTGAAAAAAAAAAAAAAAAGATTGCTGGGGTTTAGGAGCAACTGTATGATACTCAGGGACCTCAACTCTACTCTTCATGGCTTTTGGTGGATAAGTCACCTATGAAAAGGTGCAGGAATTAGAGGGTGTTGTCCCGTTAGCCACAAAGAGAGCAGATGCAGCATGCATGCAGTCTCCCATCCTCAATGTTCCTCCACTCAGAGATTTAATCTTAGCATAGCAGAGACAATTTCTTCTCCCTCCCAGTTCAATTCTTGGTGATTTTTTTGAGGACTTTGGCACAGTCTTAGCTGGATAAATGGGAGTTTGATGTGGACTGAAAGTGGCAACTAATTTCACAACCAGCAGCGATGCCTTTCAGCCACCAGCCTAAGCTATATTTTGATATGGAGGATCTTTTTGAAAAAGGATCTTTGGGTCACACTTGTTATTTCTCTTAAAACTGCATCTCAATAGCCTTTGCATAAATTCACAGGTGCTGCCTAGGTAGCCTTTAGTCTGGAGTAGCATCTCCTTGCAGCTGTGGTCCTTCCACCTGGCAAGGGGAATGGTGGGATCCAGAGGGACACCAACAGGAGTGACTGGAGTGATGATAGATGGGAAACAGCTCTTTGCATGGAGAATCAGACAGTCTCTGGCTCAGTGTTTTACAACAGAGACAACTGGGCTAGAGTTGATAGATTTCATACAGTCACCCGTGTTTTGGATAAAGTGAGTGGGAAATGATTATTCACTGGCCCTTGCAATATAAGTTAGCTAATGATGTTACCTCTTGGCCAATACGAAACAAACAACATGAAGTCTGCTTCCCCCACACAAGAGTTCCAGTATTTTTAACTGTGAGACACATTACTGTGAACAGTTGTGGGGGGCAAAAGTTCCGAAAGTGATAAGACAATTTCAGGCAGGGTGGATCTGTCGGGACCTATCAGCTATCAAACCCAGGCAGCAGCCTGAAGCTCAAGAAGTTCCCAGCCTGCTCCCCTGTGAAGACTGGAGGCTGCTGCTGCAAAGGGATTGCTCTGTCCACACCTGGTTTTGCTCTTTCCTGAGCATCCTCTCCCGACAGCTGCTGCAGCCTGGGCGGGATGGGCTGCAGAGAGCCCTACAGCCCACAGACCCTACCTCCAGCTCCGTGTTGTTACATGTTAAATGTGTCTGTGGGTGTTCCAGTCTGACAGCCTGCACAGAGATTCACGGGAACAGCAGCAGGAAGGCTGGAGCCAAACACACGCATGTGATTCGTGTTTCGCCGCTGTAACAAAGATCGAGCTGTGTTGTCTGCACAGTGTCACAGCTAAACCGCGTGCGTCACATTTCACAGTGATTTCTCTCTACACTGCTGTGTTTTGTAACAATATTGCAAGGATTTCCAGCCAGTGAAAAGATAGTTTTCTTGGATTCCCTTTTGCTGCTGGCCTATCCACCCACGCTTCCCTTTGCTGGTTGTTGTAACAGTTGAGACCTCTCCTTCAGCAGCTCTCTGAGTCCCTGGCTTCCCCAGCACCATTCATGCCAAGTAAATGTGGTTTTCAGAAAGAAGAAATCTGCTTGGCAAAAGGAAAGATAGGGCAAAGGGGCAGAGACGGTTGGAAAACTCGTCAGGCTGTTCACCCACTCAGCTCCAGCCACATTCCCTCCTCGTGCCTCACGCCTGTGTTTCCAAGCTCATTTGTAATCCATTGCAATAGCTCTCAGTCTTTCCTGTGCTTTGAATTTGCAAATCAGCTTGCCTGTCTAGAGCCATATCAAATGTTTTCAAGCAGCTCCTCTCCTTCACCCCTGTCAGCCGTGCTGACTGGATGAGTGGGCTCAGGAGCCGCGCAGGGCAAGCCGTGACCTGCCGTGAATCAGCTCCCTCTGAGGGGACTAGAGGCACTGTCTCCAGCAAAGCTTGCCATGGCAATTTTAGACTCTACCATCTGCAGCTCCCTCCTTTTTGAGGCTTGTTATTTCACAGTGGAAGAGAACAGATAGTGGCTCCCACCTTAACTGACTTGCTCCTCATTGCCTTCATCAGCTTCAGCCGGCGCTGAAAGTTGGGACAGTGGTCACACTGACACAGGGCCACTCCTTCTGTCCCTGCCTCAGAACCATGCTTAGTCTGCCACGAGATCTCCCTTCTGTTTTCTGTGCTCATCGGGAAACTACTGCATATGCAGATGTGGTCTTTGCTGAGAAATAAATGACTTTTTTTGTTTTGTTTTTCACTGTAATTAACTCGACAGAGACAAGATATGTTTGTTTTGCTTAGGGAACTACAACAGGCAATGTCAACTCCAGAAACAGCTGTTGGCTGCAGCTGAATTAATTTTTTTTTTATTCCCTTCTCCTCTGGAATATGCATTGTAAGGTAAAGCAGCACATTTTGCAACTGAATCTCAATTATACTAAATTTCTTCTGTACCAGGAATCCTAAAAAAGCCCTTTAAATAAAAAAAATATTTTGTTGAGATGCTTTCAAATATTCTTTTAATTAGCAACAATATTTTATTTAGAAATTTTCCTTACTCTTTTGGAGGCTCAACAAAACATTCTGGGTCATTTTTCTACTTCTTTGAATTGATTAAAAAAATTCCCCCATATTTTTGATTGCACAAAATGTCTGTGTTATTTGATCGTGATTGACCTGAATTCCCAACATAGATTCAATTTTATTAATTTTTTTATGTGAAAGAGTCAAAAAAGATCAGTTATTAGCACATCTCACAGTGCATCTTGCTGGTTTATTTCGCAGCAGAAACAATACTTTCCTTTGCTTCACTACATCCTATTTTATATAGTTTTCCTGCGTTGCCCTGACAATTCCTCTGCCTCCTCCTGGCTGTCCTCACCTCTCCAGGACTTTCTATTGTATCCTTCTGCTCTATCTGGGTCACTGCTGCACTTCCCTGAAGTCTCCCCTTGTTGTTTCTGAAAGGAGATGCTTCATTAGCCACTCTCCAGCCTTCTGCAGTCAGCTTGCAGACTCCTCTGCTGGTGGCGTCTTCCCCTTCGTGCTACTTGCCCTGCAGAAATAGTGCCAAACACCTTCGCGAGTCAGAAACTCTGGGGAATGCCCATTAGTGTGCCATGGGTTCCTTCTGGGTGTGCTTCACACTCTGAATGCTATGGAACCTCATTATATTTCTTTTCTGTTTAGATGCTCGACGTAGCTAATATTTGAGGAGGACAGATGCATGGTTTTAACCTTTTTAAAAATTCCTTACATTGCCCTGTTTTGGGGTAGAGGGAGGAGATTTGCAAATGAGAAGCAGCTCTATGCTTCCAGCTCAAATGGCTCCCATTTTGCCCTAAGAAAAAGAAAACTAAACGAAGAGGAAGAGAATGATGTACCCGAGTCTGTGCGGCTCCCAGCCCCCTCCCACAGGAGCACTGAAAACACACAAGGCATGATGGAGTTGTCGTCTGCAGGGCAGGGGCATTGCAGAGGTGGGAAACAGAGAGAACAAACGAGCTCTGCACACCGTCACCAACAATCAAGCCTGGCAGCACCCTCGCTGTCTGCAGGAGCTCTCTCCACACAGCTGATCCCCGTGTCCCAGCTGCCATCTGCAGTGTGCCACAGGCCGTCCTGGGTGGCAGAGGTGTTGGCACCCAGGGCCCGCCAGCAGCCACGGGCTGCTCTTGCTCAGTCACAGCCTAACACACGAAATGTACCCCGTGCAGGGCAACCTTCCCTCAGGAGAGGTCTCCTGGAAATAAAAGCCTGAGTTGTATCAGCGGTATTTCCCTCACGGAGTGTGGGAGTGGGATGGCCCACAGCATGCTGCCTGGGGCACCACCTGCACCCTGCGCCTGGGAGACTTTCAAAGAGCAGGGGAAATATCAACAAGAAGCAAAAAAAAATGCTGAAACCCAGTGAGAGGATGCTTGGTCCCGACTGTGCTGGGAATGAAAGCCAGGCAAAGGCCCCGTGGCAGCCGGGGGCCGTGTTACCCACCCACAGTGCCCATTGCTGCCATCGCACACGGTCTCTGTCGACTGCTCATATCGGACAATGGCACCCTGGCACCCCCTGGCACCCTGGCACTCTGTGTGCTGGCCCAGGGCCTCTGGCAGAGCCCCAGCAGCTCATCTGGAGAGCCCCGAGGCGTTCCCCCACCTCTGTGGAACAGGGGGCCATGCCCCCCATCCAAGCATCAGGGGGCCCGCACTGCTCTCCCACTCTTCAGCAGCCACAAGGGTTTTTGTGGGGGTAGGGGTCATGTGCAGGCCCTTTACAGCTATTGCTGTTTCTGCTTCTGCTGGGTGATATGGGTTTTGTCTCTCCTGTCCTTTCCTGGCTTCATCAGCATCCTAATTGTGCTCAGCTCTCTTTTATGGCAGGCACGTGTAGGCACGTGCAAATTTCCTGACTCCTGGAAAAGCTCTCTATTGGGAAAGGTGAAAAATGGCTCAAAAAGTGCAGCCAAGTCCTGAAGGCTGGAACCATGCAGCACTACTTTTCTCCCATTTTTAGGCTCTTAACTGGGCTGTCAGAGCAGCAACAGCTCCTGGCATTGGGGATGCTTTCCACCCAGTGATCTCGAAGTTGTCTGCTGAGAGCCATAGACTCTCACTAATCGCTCTCCAGGGACGCGGGGAAGGAAGAAGAGAGACGTGACACGATCTCCTGCCTGCCCTGCCTTGCTCCTGTCTCTCCCACCAGCTGCAATTTCTCACCACCTTGAGACTAGAGCCCTTGTGTCACACAAGAAGTAGAAAACCATCCATTAATCCTCCTCCTGTTTTTCCCCCAGGAGCTGCTGTGCTTGCTCAGGCAGGGATGCATTTGCTTAGAAAGGCAAGTGCTGCCTCTTGGCAGTGAACACCCTGTCTCTGCCCCTCTCTGGAGGGCTCTCCCCACGGGATTGCAGCAGCAGCCTCCTGCTTGGTGTCCGTCAGTGGCAAACTGGCAGATGGGTCACCTGCTGCTCCAGAATCAGAGCACCAAACTCCTTTGTTGACATTAACCTCAACAGCGAAAGCTGCAACTTCTGTTTGTAAAGAAAAAGAGAGAAAAGGCAAAGGGTCATGGGTCGTGTGTTTCCCTGCCTCTCCCTCCAGTGGCTTTGATCCATTTTGGGCTTTGTTCCAAAAGCTCATTAAAAGAAAAGTACAGCCAAGTATTACTCTGAAAGAGAAGAAAAAAACGGCTCATCCGTCAGGAGAAAGACAAACAGTGTCAGATATGGGCTGCTAATTTGCTCTCCCTTGGGAGATCTGCTTATTTTTAACCAGAAGAGTGTTTTTCCACAGAGGAATGCTGACTCAGCCTGACTCTTCCTGGGCTTCTCCCTTTCCTGGCAAGATTCCAGGCAGACATCCCCTTGCCTGTCGGTGTCCGAAGTGCTGGATGGGCACTGCTCGGGAAAGAAACCAAAGCATGGGTGGCACCCAGGAGTCCCCTGCCACACCTGAGATACAACAATTAGATGCATCCTGTAGCAGCAGCGTGGTGGCAAGTGAGGAAACTCAAAAGAGAGAAAATCGTCTGGACCATAATTCTGTTATTCTATTGGTCTGGAGGAAAGGATGCTGAGGGGACTCCCTATTGTTCTTACAACTACCTGGAGAGAGGGTGTGGTCAGGTAGGGCTCGGTCTCTTCTCCCAGGTAACAAGAGATAGGACAAGAAATGGCCTCAAATCATGCCAGAGGAAGTTTACATTGAATATTAGAAAACATTTCTTCCCAGAAAGGGTTGTCAAGCACTGGAACAGGCTGCCCAGGACAGTGGCAGAGTTGCCACCCCTGGAGGTGTTTAAAAGAGGTGTAGGTGTGGGACTTAGGGACATGATTTATTGATGGACTTGGTTAGGTTTACTGTTGGACTCAATGACCTTAAGGATCTTTTCCAACTGAAATGATTCTGTGATTCTGTAAGACCCAAGTACAGAAAAATAAGGCATGTTTTTAAAAAAAAAATATTTTTCAAGACAAAACTAGTTACATCACTGGTACTAGCCCAATACTCAGGGCAAGGACTGTAGAGAAAGCTAGATGAAGATGCAAATGTTGCATGACATCAAGGAAATTTTGGGTTTTTTTTTTTTGGTAAAAGTCACTCAGAAGCCTTTTGAGCAGAGATTACTGAAGATGTTAATTTGCAGTGTGTCTAGGAATACTAGGGATATGACAGAAAAGTGGAGGAAAGGTAATGTACTAATATTTAAAATATATAAATGAGATGTCCTTTCATGACTTTTGGGTCCAGGCAAAGTAATGGAAAAACTGAATGGAATTATTTATTAAAAATTAAGGAAGAGAGGGTTAATAAATGCCAAACATTGTCAAAGTAACCCCTTTCTTTTCTGAGATAATGTTTGGTGCTTAAAGGTAAAAACACTCGTATGTTTAAATTTAGTTTGGAGCCAGGGATTTTCTTCATGAAAACACAATGCTTTGATTAAAAAAACCCAGAATTATGCATAATTCAAAGAGGAGCATGTTCAGTGGGTTGGAAAGTGACTCACAGAGCTCCTGTGTAACCATAACTAGGGAATTGTTGTTCTAGCAGGCCTGTTTCCAGTTGGGTCATCTGCAGGAGGAGGACCCTTGCCTCACCTCCTGCATTAACTGTGACGTGTGCTCTGCATGTGTGTGTGTGTTCATATGTATGTGTATTTATCTCTTTTTTCTGGTGGGTTTGCACCTGTCTACAGGGGCTGCTCCTTGATCCTTGATCCCACATCTTTAATGGCTTTTAAAAAGAGTCTGAAGGGCACCAGCATGACCTCTGTGCTGGTCACACCTGCAGGCAATTATAAAAGCTGGAACCTGGTGAAGAAGGAGGATTTTTGCTTACTGATACAGTAAACAAATGCTTGGTAGGATGAGCACAACGGGAAACTTCTGCTTGGCAAATGCCCTGGAAGCCCTGACCCACTGTGGGAGCTTTGCCTCTGCTTAAATCAAGATTTCCCTCACAGGTGCTCCCATCAGGAACACCTGAGCCATTGTAGAGCTCCTCAGTCTGGCAGGTGAGAGCACAGGAACAGCAAAAGCAGGGAAGGTTCATCTCAACAAGTTCAGGCTGGAAATAAAGTGCAGGTTTTTCACAGTCAGAGGAACCTCTCCTTGCCGTGACTTGCCAAAGACTGTGGTCACTGGGCACACATCACAACAGGGTGTTTTTCCAGATGCTGTGCCCACGCTGAGTTGAAGTTGATTTGAGGAAGGCCTCTGGTCTCTAGTGGTAGTTTTCATGTCCTTTTCTCAGAACTCCATACATTTTTGCCACTGAAAATGTAGATCCCTTAGAAATGTCATTTATGTAGATTGTAATACAGTTGTTACTGTCGGTGCTTTATTGAAGCATTATTGCACTGAAGTTGCTTTATTGAAGTCACATTTTCTATATTTTAGAACATAGTCTGCATGGGAACAGTAGGTCAGCTGTTACAGGCTAGCCCTGGCAGTCCTGCTTAGCTCATCCAAAAACTGGTACTTGTTCTAACTTATTCTCCAGAGAAATATATATCCTGTAGTACAGCATTAGTCAGCAGTCTCCTCTGCTTCAGCAGTTGCTATTTTTAAGTCATTGGAAGGAGGGCTGCTTTAAGAAATACCATTTGAGTCACAGGAAAATTGAACAGGGGTCAAGTCTCGCTGTCCTGAGTAGGAAGTTGCACTCCCACTTCCTTCCTTCCTTCCTCTCTCCAGCAGAGCTCAGGAATCATCTCCTCCAGTCTTTCTGTCACTGAGCTGGCCTGGGGACTGAAACCTGCCCTGGCTCCCTTGGGAACCTGTGAAACTCTCCCTCAATTGGCCTCTCCCAAACCCCACTGGCTGCATCTTCTGGTGAAGGGTATCGCTAAGATCACGGTAACCACAAAACCACTGCTGTCCTGAGCTACCCGGTCAAGGTGGGCTGGAAAGATAAAGGTGGAGCTTTCTGGTTGATTTAGAGGACACCTGCACGCCCCACTCCGTAAACACGTGTCTTCATTGCCTTCAATGTGTCTGACAATTGGCTGTCAGACTCAATTCCTTGCATGTTACCCTTCACACAAGGTTCCCAAAGCTGTCTGCAGTCCTTGACTAAACTGGTGAACTGGTACCTTCCAGAAGTGTATAGATAATAAGGAACGAATTTCATATTATTTTATATATATATAAAATGATTTAAAACATGTCAATTTTTTACACACTGAAACACCACTGGCTCTCTAAACAGATGTGGGAAGGGAACAGAACTGGATTTTCCTTCTTGTGTTTGCAGGACGCATTTGCTCAAGGCTAGCAGGGAGCTTTGGTAACCCCAGCTGCACATTTGCACTCTCTGTTACCGGTGGCTTTGTGCCCCTGTCCTGCCGAGCCCACACGTGGTGAGCTGACAGCGCTGGCGCTCCGACCTCTCGGGCACAGCGTGGACAACAGGGAGCTGTGGAGAATGGGGTGGTTCAGGGTAAGTGCTGGCAGCCCCTTGCTGTGCCCACGGCAGCAGCGCATCCTTGGCTCTGCCAAGAGTTTTCCTGCACAGAGGCACAGGTGCCCAAGTGTCACCGCAGTGGAGCAGCTCAGCCCACGGCAGCGGAGGCAGTGTGGGTTTGCTCAGTTGTGCTGTTTGCTGGATTCGTTTTTATTTTCACTGTGACAGCTTTTACATGGAGAAGTCAATTCTCCACCTAGCTAAACTTTTCTATTATTCTGTTGCACTGCAAAAGAAAAGTAGAAACACTATGATTGTCTGCAAATGTCTATATGAGTGGTGAATGTATTAGCAGGAGAGGAGGCTATAAACTCTGGTTTTGGGGGAAAATTAAAATTATTATCAACTATATCTCTTTTGCATTCTGAAGGGTTGGGTGTAACCCAGGTTTTGGGCAAAAAATCCAGGGGACACTTGCAGTCCTTCTTCTGAAACATCTGTTTATTTATTTATTTATTTATTTTTATTTCTATGTGGTCTATCTACCAAGGGGACCCCGTGTCTCAGAGCAATGGGCACAGAGAGCTGCCACTGAGCATTACTGAGTGTGGGCAATGTCATCTCTGCCTCTGGCAGCTGGATGGCTCTGCAAGGGGATTACAAAAAGGTTGTCATTCTCTGTGCTGTCTACATGTGAAAGGATCTTCCATAATCAGTGAGCAATTAGCTAGTATCTAGAAAAAGTGTAAAAGACAGAATTCTCAGACCAGGTTTTGCTGTAGTTTTAATCAGAAATATCCCTTCTCATTGCTGTTGTGCCCAATTTTGTCTAAGCAGGATTAGTTTGTGACCAGAGGGCAGCTCATCTGCGAGCCAGGTAATCTTTTGAAATGCATTTCTGAGGAGACCTCATTATTTTGCCAAGTGACACTGAGATGGACTAGCACACCAATATTTTGGGGCAGCCTTGGGCAGCCAGGCAGCGCTGCCAGCCAGCAGATGATTTTCCTAGCAGTGTCTTGAGCAGGGCCCCGTGGGCAGCAGGGAGGAAGGAGAAGGACTGAATTTGTGGATGCAGGTGGAAATGGGGCAGGATCAGTGCCAGGATGTGTTGTTGCATTGCTGTGAACCCTCGGCCATCAGGGTGTCCTGGGTTTTTAGACTTTATTAGGATGATGTGACAGTGTGACATGATGATGACCCAGAAGACTTTGTACAGAAAATTGAGAAGTGTTTCTGGTTTCCTCTTACTGTTTCTCTGAGCCATTCATCGTTTTCACCGCTATGGAGAAGTCAATCAGAAGCATGCAGCAGAAATGACTGCAGTGTGCAACGAGTGGTGGGGCCCTACTGCAAAGCTGCTCCCCTCAACAAGCAGGAGGTGTCTGCAGAGAGGCCTGGAGCAAACGGTGCAGGCTGGGCATCCAAACCATGACAGCTGCTTGTTGCTGCTCTCCCTCGGCCCAGGGCCCGGGTGGCACAGCACAGGCCTCCTGCAGCAGCCAGGGTTGGGAGGGAAGGCTGTGGAGTGAGCCCCCTGACAGGACACTGGTGTTTCTGTACCCTGGAAGGGCTTGGACACCATCAAGTCGATGAAAGGCACCATGGCTGAACTCCAGCATGAAGGAGAATCGGTGGTGGGGCTGCTCGCACTGCAGTGTGTCTCAAAGCACTCTATTTGTGGGAGCCTGAACATGGATTGTATGGTGTTTTTCTCCTTGTAAAGAAAGACACAATGTTTGTCTAAAAATAATGTCCAAATTCAGCCCAGAGTGGATTCCTCCGGAATATAGCTTTTGGCCAGACGACTCTGAATTGGACAACAGCATCTGGAAAAGCTTCTGTGTCCCTTGACTGGCTAGAGAAAAATCTCCGCTTGGTCTTGGCAAATATCCCAGCTCTCTTCAAGGCGCAGAATGCTTCTCTCCTTTTTGACCTCGTTGCTGTTGGACTTAACTCCAGCCAGAGTTTATTGCAACAAACTGAAAGCAGCTGGCAGCTGAGTTTGGTACATGCAGGAATAAGGTGGCTGATCCCTCTTCCAGAAAGGCACAGAAGTGAGGCTTTGTCCAGACAAGCACAGCCCACCAAAAGTATGAAGCAGAGCAGATTTCATCAGCTTCAGCTCACAGAGACTGCCCTTCCTAGGAGGGAAAACATCACTCTGCACCACATAAATCTGCATTTTCTCCATAGGTCAGGAGACCTGCCTGCCACGGACCTAAGCAGGCTGATGTAGGGACTTTCAGTAGCAGCAGGCCACCTCATTTACTCTTTTAGGGAACTCAGTTCCCCCAGTTTGAGACACTGGAGTTAGTCATCGTTACCTTATTAGCCCACTCCTCCACGAGGTAGTGTGTGAGAACATTTTTAATTACCACTGTAGTGCTTCATGGCATTTATTCCACTGAAAGGCAAAGGAGCAACTTCGGTTTAGAGGGAAGTGCAAGTGTGGGTAGAAAATCTTTCTCTATCCATGCGTGGTGAAGCCAGCTGCTGCACTCTGAGGCTGTCCCTCGGCCTGGGACAGGGAGGGGAATCCTCCAGGTCACTGTGGGCACAGGAGGGGCAGATCCAGCCCCTCTGCACACAGACACCAGCAGGGTGCCCGTTTTCCAGCAGGGCTCTGCTGGTGCTGGAGACAGATGGGTCAAGACTCTCTGCAGTTGGCTCCGTACTGCTGAGATTTGCCCAGTTCCTCACCCACCTCCTGCCTGTGTCCTGAGAAGTGTGAAAATCTGATTTCCTGCCTGTTTCCCAGCTGGCTCCCAGCCCGAGGGGGTGAATCACAGTACCACTGTCCTGCAGCCGGGCTTGCCCTCAGCCGATCACGCCCGGTCTGTGAAGCAGGATGGCTTCTCCAATCCGCCTCACAACACCCTTCAGGCTCTGGGCTGGTGCAGTCCCTGCCCTGCTGCTGACCCGCTCAGGAAACCTGCAGAGGACAACCCACAGCTCCTGCGTGCTCCAAATTAGGCAGGCTTTTCACTGCAGGCTAGGGAGCGTTGACCCACACAAGTTGCACACCTGAACCTAAGTAAATTGAAGAACCTTCTTCACATCAAAAAGACCACACATTTTATCTGACATGGCCTCCCCTTCCTCACCCCCAGCCACCAGCTTCTCCTGGATCTCTGTATCCATTTAGATACACAGGCTTTCAACTGTGTGGGGCTTTTTAAATTAAAGTTAAATTTGAATTTGAGAAAGAATGAAATGAACTCCAAGTACCAGAATGTGATAGCTCTGGAATATTATGCAGCATTAATCTCAGCAGTGAGTGGGAGCAAGACACTGAGGGATGCACAGCCTGAGAAAACCAGGGAGGCTCAGTAAGTAGCAGGAGCAGATAAAAGCAGACAACTTGGAAGATTGGTTGTTTTTGGTTTTTTTTGGAAGAGAAATATCAGTGTAAAGAAGGCAGACAGGAGAGAGACAACCCAGGCCACTTCCAGGGCAGACCTTTCAGTGAGTGCCAGCAGTTCTGTGCTGCTGGATGTGGAATTGTTTTATGAGTTCCTCTAATCTCCAGGCTCTTGGAAAACTATTGTCTAGTGCCTGATCTAACAGGAAGTACAACTGCTCAAAACAGGGAGCACATCCAAGAAGAAAAACGAAAAGAAAAAAATTAAATTCAGAGGTTAGCTTTTCCTATTTTTAGCTTTTCTGCAAGTTATCTGGAATGCATGCAACTTATTTTGGAAGATGTAGGAAGCAGAGTGTGTTGCCAGTTCTTGCAGTAGAAAAACCCAAATGTACCGCATCTCTTGTGACAGATGATGAGCTGCAAAAGATACTTAAACAGGCAAGGTCTTTAAGAGAGGCTGGTTTTAGATGCCTGCATTAAAGATTTGTCTAGTGAAAGCTCCCTAATGTTAAGGAGAGACACAGAGAGGAGGACAGAGACCCAACACACGTGGTTCTGCAGGTGGGGTCACAGGTTGTGTAGCTCTCAGAAGTTATTGAATTGGGCCACAGCTGTAGAGGTGTTTTGCATTTCCAGACTCTCCCATAAGAGGGAGGTTGCACTGCGTGCTTTGCAAAGATCCCACAGACCTGGAGGGGATTTGGCAGCAGGAGTCTGGCTGCTGCTGGTTTGCCTGTGTTACAGGCAGCCATGTAAAAACATTGCCCAGGACCAGCTCCTTTCCTGACCCCATGAAGCACCAGACTGTTCTCTGTCCTCACCCATCAAAGAGCTGCACTCTGAGCTCCTCAGAGAGCAATCCTGAAGCTTTCACTGAGCTCCCACCTTCATTGGAACTCTGGCATCCTCAAAGGGGAAAAAGTGATTTAACCCCAGCTTGTGGCTGTCTTGAGTCCCTTTTCTCTGACTTATTGCACAGATGCAGAGAATTCAGTTCCACTTTCCTGTGAACCACTATGGCTTGCTGACTCCGCTGAGCTGCTCATGATGAACACACAAAACTCCCCTTCACCAAACACAGCCGTTCCTGGTGCACCCAGGCTCCCTCTTCCTCTCAGCTCCATTTACTGCCAAGGGCTCGTGAGCTCCCCAGTACATCAGGAACCAGGTGCCTTTCCCTCCTGCAAGCTCTGGGAACATCAGGATCCTGGAGGTAAAGGCATTCCAGGAGATCATACCCGAGAGATGGGTGTTGAGTTCATCCAGGAGGTTATTGTCTGCAACACTCGGGTAATAATTGCTGATGAGACCATATATATGTAACACATTTTGTTTCTAATCACATAAACAAGTATTTTGCTGGCCATGGCACTGGCAGCCAAAGGTGGTTAAAACTGAGTGAGCTCCCTCCTCTGCCTGGCAGTGAGCATTCCCAGCGAGCCAGCAGAATGATCTGAACCATAGCCTGAGCAAGGAATTCTGCAAAGGAAGATGCAAACCCGTGGGAAGGGCTGTTTTCCTTGAGAGGTCTGCAGAGCTTGCTGCTCTGAGGACCCTGCTGCATCATTTCAGCAAGGAAAAGGCGGTGCTGCCCCACAATGGACAAAAGGGATGCAATACCCCGAGGTCTCTCCAGCAGCACATTCCCAACCTCAAGAGAGGACAGGCTGAAAAACAGGCAGCTGTGTCCGCTGATCCCACCTGTACACTCCTGAAACTCCTTCACTGTGTGCATGAGGGCTACTGCTGATCACCTGTGGAGCCAGAAGGAGTTGCTCAGCTCTTCACACAGACCTTAGATATGGGGTGCTTGTTTCTCTGTTATCCCACCCTCCAGTGATGCAGAAGAGTGTGGACCCGCATGTGAGGGCATGCAGAGAGGCTGCTTCCAGCAGCACGCCCCCTAATACCTGTGGGCTTTCCCTGATGGGCAGGAGGAATTGTTTTCCAGCCCAAGGTGATGGAAACCACTACACAGCCAGCTCCCTTCCCTTTCCCCTTCCCTGACCTCAGCCAGCCAAGGGGCCCAAGCTCACGCCCCTCACAGCCCAGGTGGGTGCTCATTTATTCAGGAGGGTTGCTCCCTTGGCAGATGCTCTGCGTTTCCCTACTTTGGGTGCTCAGCTGCCAGCAGGGAAGGCAGCGTGCTGCTGAGGGCCTCCTGCAATGACAGCCCTTGCAGGAAGCTCTTTGAAATGCTGGCAGGGATGGCAATGCACCCAGCACATGCTGTGCCAGTGGGAAGTTACCTTACAGGCCTAAGGAATCTCACTCTTTTTTTAGGCAGGCTGATTGCTCTGATCTCCACTCAAAACCACTTTTCACTACCAAGCTAGATGGAGAGTTCACAGTGCACCGGGTGTGGCATACTTGCACCCTACAGGGCTAATGAAATTTAAGCTTTTTTTCCAGAAAGTAGCTTAATTCACTTCTTGCATGTTCCTTGTTCAGTGATTCCAGGTAATCCTCCATCTACAGCCTGGGTACTGTGCATTAGCTCCCTCAGGTAGCTGTCCATGGATATACAAATGTGCTCAGAGATGGTTGTCAGTGTCTTCCATCTTATCCTATAAAGCTTCCAGTTAGAGACATGAAAACTAAAAATACCAAGCATATAAAAGCCTAAGTGCTCTGCTAATAGCAGTGAAACAGGGCTGTGTGTGTGTGCAAGGAACAGTTGATATAGTTGAAGTACCATATTTGTAATTTAAAAAATTTCCTCAGGCTTCCTGGCTTGTGTTTCACCGTGTGGTGGAGGCCTGTGATGTTGGAGTAAGCGGTGCTAAGCAACCTGCAGCGTGTGTGTTGTCAATATATAAATCCAGATGCTGGTGGCATGTCACGGGTGAAAACTTTCTCAGTCCAGCTCTGGAGAAGGTGCTCGATCTCAGCTCGATCTCGCCTCAGCGAAAGCACTGTAAGAGCTTTGTTGCTAGGGGATGGCCTCAGCGTCGTTGTGGCTGCAAAAGCTGCGTTCCTCTCTGACACAGTGATCCGTGCAGAGCTGTGACAGGCACAGGTTGTCACCAGCTGTGGCTGTCTTTGGTTTGCAAGCCTTCACCAGCTTGTCTGCCTCTGGCTGTGGAGCAGTGGGCTGGCCCTGGAGGGAGAGGTGGCTCAGCCTGGCAGGTGCCTCCCTTTGGGGGCACGAGGGAATCCTCAGCCAAGCGTTTGCTGTCATTTCCATGCTGAGGCCACGGTGAGGGTTACTGCTGTTCGCATCCAAACATCAACTGATGAAACCTCTCAAGTCTGCCAGCCTGTGGATTTGTTTCATGCAAACAGTGAAATTCAGTGCCACTTCCACTCCCTGCCCAAGGTTCAGGTTTAGTTAAGAAATTTTCATCTCTCCTGGATGGTAATCTGCAGGCATCAGTGGCACCCAGCTGAATCCACCAGGAAAACCCAGCAAACGCAGGTGACTCTTCATGAGTGCAACCTGTACTTCCAGGGGGTTATCAGGCTGGAAGCACTAAAAACCACTGAGCATCTCCTGGTCAGTAGGGGAGTTTGTGTGTCCTGTAAGCCAAGCACCACACACAGCTGGAGATTCTCACACTGGGTCTGTTGAACACTTGTTCCTGCCCCAAAAGCTTCGGCACTATTTTGCTGCAGTCCCCTCAGACTCGGTGTGCAAATATGCCCAGGCCATGCCAGCAAATCTACAACGGCCCAGAAATTACAGCCTCCACCCAGTTTAACTATCTTATCTTGTCTTGTCTCCTCTGGGCTGGGAGAGTTTGGACTTACAGCTCCCTCAGCACAAAGACAGGCACGAAATCACAGGTAAGGAGGGGAGCTGGGGAGAAAACACCCCGCTGTTGGAGCTGTCCTGCAAAGAGGA
Organism: Bombycilla garrulus; assembly: GCA_013400315.1. Lineage (NCBI taxonomy): Eukaryota > Metazoa > Chordata > Aves > Passeriformes > Bombycillidae > Bombycilla > Bombycilla garrulus. Next base: position 832,292 of record VXBU01005724.1, read on the forward strand.
AGAAGAGTTCCCAAAAGCTACATGGCACATGGAGTAAGGCCCTTGCCAGAGCCTAATTAATGAGTGAAGCTGGGCAAGCTCAGGGCTCCTGACTGCAGAATACACAGGCTTTTTTCTTCTCTCAAAGATAAAGCTCAAACACTCACAGTCTCTGGTACCACAGCAAAATTTCTGCAAACCACTTAAAAACAAGCATTTTGCCAAATGAGGAAAGCTGTAAATTTTAGGTCCCTCCACCAATATAACTGTGATACTGGCTCAAGCAAAGCTTATTGCAGAGCCAGACTGAACCTGAATACTGCAGCTCTGGCCATAGTGCTGTACCATGTAATTTTTCCTGCCTCTCTTCTTGCAAGCTATTTATACCACCCCTGCTCCATGTAGGCTGCAGCTGTCGCTGTGCCTGAGCGTCTCAGGCCGTGAGCTGCTCTCGAGAGGATGCTTTCTTCTAGGAACCAGGACACAAAACTGCTGGAGCGTATTGTTCAGCCTGTCCCAGTGAAACGGGAAATGAGGGCAGAGAGCAGGATGGAGGCAGCTCTGGTCAGCGATCCACGGTGGGCTCTGCACAGAAAGGAGGCTGAAGCACCAGAACATGAGGAGAGCATCAATATCAGCGTACTGGGAAATAAAATGTGGCTAAGGCTGAATTGCCAATATCACAGAATATCACTCCCAGTGAAAATCCTATTTAGAAGTGTCAGTGAAGGCTGGATGCTGACAGAGCTGTCTCACAAGCACTGCCAGACTGATGGGACAGTCCCTCCCTCCTGTGCCAGAGCCTGTGTTAACATTGGCCTAATTTGGGCCTATGGCAAGAGAATGATTCAAAAACTGCAACCCACTATACACAGCACTGAATGTTTGGAGGCGATAATGGCCAAGAACTACAACTCAAGTCCATTTTGGGGCCAGGAAAGGAAATAGTTGTGCAATAGCATCACTTCCCCTTCAAATCCTCCGCAGAGAGGGAATCGAGGTCTGATAAGAATCCTAGATAACAAACACAGGGTGAGGCTGATATGCTCTGAGGTATGTTGGCCATAAGAGCTGTTTTGAGTCTTCTCAGCTGTGACCTGTATGATCTGTGCCTCCTTTCCGCTGGCCCTCCTGGCAGGGCTGGGAGCTGTGAATCTAGGCTACTGTTACAACACCAATTCACAAATTCTCGCAGTGCTTTTGTAAGCTACAGTGACCAAAGTCCACACTATTTCTGAACAAGAAAAATCCACATAAGCACATAGTATATTTTTATCGTACAGATTATTAGCATCTCAGCTGTAATGAACACATTTTAACCTTCCTGAGCACCTCTAATATCAGCCAGTCTCTCTTCTTCAAACGGCAATGTAACAAGAGACATCATTAGCATAATACATCAGGCTGCTACTCACAGGAAAGGCATCTCTGCTGGGAACAGAAACCTCCCATGCTCTTTCCTGTTGCGTTTCTTAGGGCAAGTGTGGTGCTCTGTGGCCAGGATGGGAAAACTACTTCTCACGTGGGTGAGACGCATCTGGGAACTGCCACCCAACTTCAGCTTTGTTTTGATGAGAACAGCGGAGGAAACAATAGTGCAGGTCCTCAACAGGTACAGTCCAACCCCGCTAACTGCTATCATCCATTTCTACAATGGTCTCACATGGTCTCCCCACTCGCACTGCCTCCTCTGCAGTGGAAAACGAGCCCAGAAGTGAAGGCTGTGAGCAGGGTGGGCTGGGCAGCCTCACACTAACCAGACAACACAGGAGCAAAGCAAACACTGGGACAGGGCCTCCTGCTCAACAGCAGCTGCTGAGTTTGGGTCAGGTATGAGATGAAGTTGCTCCACAACCTGGCATCCAAAACATGTTTTTCTTAACCCTTGCTGTGCTGAAGCTCAGCCTTGGTCCTCCACAGGGAGCCTCTAACCTGAAACAGACAGTGGAGAACACGCCAGAGCTCTCTGACGAGCACAAGACAGAAGCTGTACAAAGGTTTGTTTCATCTGCTGGTGGGCTCTCTTGAGAGTTTTTCATAAGCCAGAGGAGCTTGTGCCTGCTTCTTTAACTTCTTGTTTCCAGTCTCTCAGATGCGGTGAGGCTGACTCAGCGCACACCATGGAGCAGTTGCCTCCAAACAATACATTTATTGTGATTTCCTGCTCCCCGTGGTGCTGCCAGCCCAGGCCCCTCTGTGAGGCGAGGCAGGGTGGTGGCCAGGAGCACCTGAGCTGGAAACAGGCAGGCTGCAGGCTGGCCACCAGTGTGGGCAACCACTGCACAATGGGGCAACGGGATCAACCAGCAAGCAGCATTTATTCCTGAAGGACTCACCTGGGAAGAAGCGATTTTAGCCAAAGCGTGTAGGTCCTGTGTCAGTGAAGGCACTTGCTGCGTCCTTTGGCCACAGGACCCGCCCTGAAGGTTGCAGGGCTCTCATCCCAGCTCACAGGAGTTCGTTATCCTAAAAGATTGCAGTATTAGAAAGAAGAAAGACAAAAAGCCATTTTTGAAGGGACCCTTAATTATTTTTTTTTCCAGTCAGAAGATTGCTGTTTTACTTCCAAAGAGAGCTATTTTTGCAAGACAGTCAAAAGGAAAGCAACTTGGCATGTTTTATGGCCTCTGTTGCCCCCTCCAGTCCTACATTAGTAGTTGGTGCTGTTTGGAAAACGACAATCTTAGGAAAGCCTGCTCTAATAATAACAGTGTCTCGGGCTCCTCATTCGATGTACGTCTGACATACACTGGAAGAGAAAATTGGGGTCAGAATTTCCTTTTCTGGCACAACCAACTATCTGTCAAAAAAACCAAAGCCTGTTCATAGAGGAGACAGCTTTACAGCTAAAGTGAACTTGTACAGAACTTCCTCTCAAAACTCTGCCACGGGTACAAGATGCACCTGTCACATGGCTCTCTGTAACTGTGAGCATGTGCATGGATGTGTGAAGGGAAAGAAAAAGAAGAATCCACTTTAAAATTGGAAAGCAGGTCCATTTTTCTCTTTGGGAGCCAGCCCAGGGGCCCATGTGCCGATCAGATGTTTGTTCCTCAGCTGTACCCACCAGAGGGACTTCCAGCTTTACTGTCCTCACAGAAGAGGGGGCTCAGCTATAGAAACAAACAGGGAAACATTAACTCTTCATGTTTTTAAAGCCATGTCACTGCGGTAATAACCAAGAAATTATCTTATTTAATTGTCTATTGATTATGTTTTTCAACCCAGATAGAGAGGGCGCCTTCAGTAATTCCATACTGAAGAGTGTCACATCCTTGGGGAGGCAATTCTAGAGGCAGAGAGGGAGCCAAGAGCCAGTTGTGCTACTCCCAGTGAGGACAGGGGAGATTTATACCTGGATGAACCTGTAGAGATTTATACCTGGATGAAGCAGACACGGGTCATCTCTCCTACAGAGATCCCTGCCTCATGTAAGGACACAAAAGAAAAGAATTCAGCACAGCGATGACACATTTCATCAACCCCTTAATGTCTAAAATAGGCTTTTACACTCAGTCCTTCCAAGGAAGTTTTCTAAGTGAAGGCATATTTAGAAAGGTCAAAGTCCTCTCCTTCCTGCCTTTGGGAGCTTTGCTGTGTGCTCCTGCAGAGCTTTGGGGACACTCCAGCAGAGCACAGCTGCCAGTGCTGTGTGCTCCCTGCAGTGCTGTGTGCTCCCTGCAGTGCTGTGTGCTCCAGCAGTGCTCTGGGGACACTCCAGCAGTGCTG
>VXBU01005724.1:836036-958898 GCA_013400315.1 Bombycilla garrulus
GCAGTGCTCTGGGGACACTCCAGCAGTGCTCTGGGGACACTCCAGCAGTGCTGTGTGCTCCTGCAGTGCTCTGGGGACACTCCTGCAGTGCTCTGGGGACACTCCAGCAGTGCTTTGGGGACACTCCAGCAGGGCACAGCTGGCAGCTGCTGCACTCTGCAATGTCCGAAGCGGGGCCAGGTTGGTGGCACTGGTGCTTGTCTGTCCCATGGCCGGGCATGGAACAGGAGCCACACAGAACCAGTTACATCTTTTCAAAGGACTTGGAAATGAACAGGTACAGTTTTCTCGCTCTGAAATAGTAACTGGAGGGACAACACACCTGGGCTAAAAAGGTGCTTTAAATTGAGAATTGGAAAGGTCAGGTGACCAAGGTGGTGATGAGCCAGCACGTCAGTACCGTGTGTCCCTGCAATGGGGAAGAGCAAAATCTGACCAACACTCACCCCATACACATTCCTCTTTCCAAAAAAGCTTTCTGACTTTCCTTAGCTTTAACTTCACTGTCCCGTTTCTATGAGCCCTCTTGCTGGCTCTGCAGGTCTGAGAGACTCCTGGCAATTTTCACACAATGACAGTCACACAGGACAAAAGCTGAGCATTCTTTGTCTTTCCTGTTGTCCAGGAGCAGAATCCTTACCAGCTAGTCTCTGTGATCATGTGGATGCAGGTGGAAGTGTAACACAGTCCAGCACAGCCCATCAGTGAGATCAGAACAGGTAGTTTGGAAGTGATGAGGTTAAATAGATTAAATGCTGGAGAAGTGTACTTGCTCAAAGCATATTTCAGCATATAAGCTTTTTAACTTGATGCTAGAGGAAAGAAAGGATGATTATGAGAAAAATACCACTACAACTGACAACTGAGCAAACAAAGAATTAGCAAGGTAAATCTGGAACTCCAGTATATCCAAGTTTCTGCTATCACTCCAGAGTAGAACAGTCTACTCAGGAAAAAACAGATTTTCAAGGAAAATTAAAGCAATTTTAAAAATAGCTTTGATGTTTAAAATGCATATAATTAACGACAAAAGTTTTCAAAGATACAGTTGGATTAGTTCTGCTTGGATTGTTTCTCTTGTTCTTGTGATTCTCTATCAATCATGAAAGTGAAAGCAGAAATGAAATAAATCACGGAGTAAAAATGGTTATCTGCACCAAAATTAGAGATGAACTTTCACCAATTACTTGAATGGTAAATTTCCTTATTGCAGGCACTGCAGTCAGACCTTTTATCAAGTGCAACAGAGATTGCTGCTACACTTCAGCATATCCTTTGCAAACCAAATGCCAATCATTTGGAGCAGCACAAGCACACTGCAGAACAAGGGGAGTCCCCTCTGGAACCCACTGCTCCGGTCTTTAAGACTGGAGTTTAAGAGAGTGCAATGTAATCCCTGATGAAAGGCTGGAGATCTCACGCTTGTGCAACTCATCCCTACGCTGATACGAGTGCTCAGCAGTGCACTTTAATAACCATTTTTCTCGACTGGGCTCCCACTCAAAGGTTAGCAAAACCTTGAGACAAGGGAAGGAGGGAGGGGTTGGTGTGGTTTGCAGCCCTGATTCACCTCACTGATCATTTGAACAGCTCTTATTCCTGCCCCAGGCTGGGGGAGCAGGAGCAATCACGGATTGTGTGTCCACAGGGAGACTGTGTCCGCCAGGGAGTCCAGAGCAGCCCTCACGAGGGTGGCACCAACCCACGGGCACCAAGGGACACTTCCCAAGGGACACTTCCCCGGGGCTGGCTGTGCACATGGGCATCGCTTCCTTCACACCAGCGACTGGAAAGCTATGGGGGTCTGAGAGCAGATTGCAAAAGGCAGATCTCTGTACAGCAACTAAAACAGATATAAAAATATCTTGGCCTTCTTACTCGATTTTAAAAAAAGAAAAAAGAATGCAGCTGTAAAACCTAGGAACTTGTTGTTTTAACTTGAAAACTATGTTTAAACAAGCAATGCTGTTTAATTCATATGCTGCAACGGTTTCCACTTACGCCTGAAAATTCCGAAATGTACAGCCTTCCAGAGATAATCCATTTTTAAAAATAGGTAGCTAAGGCTATTCCCAAGAGGTAGAAGCTTTTGGATTTACAGTGAAACTGATTCCTGTGCAAGAAAAAGGAAGCAGATGTTCAGGTTCACCTGATATACACAACACCAGCGACAACTTCTTCACCAATAAAAGACATGACACAATTAGATTGCTAACCTTTCCACAGTGGGAGTTTATCAAAAGAGGCCAGGACTTGAAATGGAATGAGAAGAATTGAGACTGAATTCTGTTACAGAATTCTTCTATTCTCTACTTTTGTCCGAAGCTCTGGTGAGAAAGACCTCCTGCCTCAGATCTAGGTGCAAATTGCCTTGATAGAAAAGCTTTGATAATTTAATAAAAGGTGAGTCAATACTGTGAAGGAGCACTCCTGTTAAAGGTATCACAAGTTAACTAATGGAGCTGGGACAGGAAAAGCAATCAGGAGGAACTGAATTAAACAAATGAAGGTTTTGCACTACTTTTTGGTATCATGTAATGGGTGCCAAAAGACAGCAGGGCCAGAACACAGATTCTGAACCAGGGACTAGAAAAGAGAACAGTTGGCAAGTAGAAAAGAGAAAAAGAAAGCCAAGGACAGTAGGAAAAAAAAAATGCCAAACAGGGTCTTTAAATGGGGAAACAAAACTGATGTTTTTCACAGTGCGCAAGATGACACAATTTCCGCTGCCTTTAAAATAGATTTGAAAACACTACCTATTACAGGGTTTTGGTCCATTTTACAGAGAACATATGGTCCAAATACCAAGCAGATACAATTTCAAAGTAGCCTCAGCCTAGCAGGCACTTGAAATGCCAGGGGAAAGCAGAAGAGCTCCCCAGGTTGAAGACTTCTGCCGTTTGGAGATGCTCACTGGGGCCCCACACTGCCGCAGCGAGGATCCTCCACACCTCTGAAACGCGAAAGCTCTGGTGAGGGACAAAGAACAACTTTTGCTGTCATTTTCCTGAATCATCTGCAATCCTGTGCTGAGCACTTTAGAACCACTTCTTGTGACAAATATCAGCCAAGGAACCAGGAGCACCCAGTGTAATGGGGAACCTGGAACTCTTCCCAGGCTCCAAACGCGCCCGTTGCTGTCAGTGAGCGGACGCTGCTCCCCGGCACACGCATCCCAAACAGTCACTGCAACAATGGCTCTCCCACATCCACAGAACCCCTGGCAGCTGTCTGCCTGCTAAACCAGCCAGCTTTTCTTCCAAGGGACACCACGGGCAGGAGATGCTGAGAAAGAACTATGAAGATAGTAAAAAACCCCAAAGGATATTGTATAAATATTTAACGTGGTTTTCCCAAGCACTACCAAGGTGTATGTAAATGTCCATGTATTATGTAGAGGCAGAGTAATCTGGCTTCACCAAGAGCTGGAGTGCAAGGAATAAAAATGGAGTTGTGAAGATTTAAAGAAACTTGAAATCTAAGATAACAGTACCATTGGCAAAGAGTGTAGCAGCTTCTTTTCTCTAGACTGGCCTCAGAATATTTAATTTTGGTGTTGTTCATCATCAAGCCCAGCCAGCCACCTCATAAAGATGTGTTCACAAGCCATCTATTTCCCCCAGATTCTTAACCGGGACACTGGAAAGGTTCCATTTAAAAATCATTTTATTATTAACATAATCTTCCCATTTAGCCAAGTGTGGGTTCATGTATAAGGAATGTCGGTAAATATTCCATTTGAGGCTTCTTTTTACATATTTCCATTGATAAATAAACTCTGAATTCACATAAAAAAGTTAAACTTAAATAACTAATATATTTTTTGTAACAGGCATACATTGGTAAAATATAAATATTCTTGTACTCAGCCTTTGCTCTAGATAACAGTTAGCCACACGTCACAGTTATTAACAACTAAAAACAAGAACTCAACTGATTTTCTGGCCTGGACTAAAATAGAGATGGAAAAAGAAAATTCACATTTTGACTTTGGGCCAAAAGAGGTTGAGAGGCAGGAAGAGAACAGTTTTATTAACAGCCTTGTTAAAAATAGTCTGCTCTGCCACTGAATCTTAACTTATTCTACAATTGGTAGTCGATTCCATTATAATTTTATGTAACACTCAAGTTTCACTAACAAAATATGGCACATCATCCATGAATATAACGATGTTTTAAAACTACCAGGGCAAAACTGCAGGCGATATGAGTGATTTGGCTCTGGCTCAGCACTCTGTCCCCTCAGTGTGACACTCACACGTGGTGGCACCTCCACCTTCCCACAAAAGAGCGGAGTTCGTCACCCGTAGCTCCAAAGCTTCCCAAACCGACCCGTGACCAGGCAGTGTCGCACGCTGGGTTTGCTCACCCAGAGTCAGGACCAAAAGCCAGCTGGTGGAGATCCCTGTCACAGGACTCTGGGAATGATGGTGAAAGGAACCACGGGGCTGCTGGCTTCCAGCTCCAGCGCCGTCAGGAAGCACTCGGTGGCGGCGTCGTCATTGCCTTGAGCCTGCAGCACCTCTCCCAGGCTGTTCCACACCTCGTGGGCCGTGGAGTTCACCTGGACAGCGTCTCTGAGAATCTTCTCTGCCAAGCTGTAACGCCCGAGCTGGTGAAGTATCAGAGCCTGCAAGAAAACCAAGGGGAAACGGCTGAAATCGGCCAGCAGGGATTTCCTGAAGCTCAAACAAGGTCACTGCAGTGAAATAAGGGCTCTTGGGCTCAAAGTGTTAGACTACGTAATTTTTATTTATTTTTTGGTTTGAGAAAAGAAATTACCTGATGCAGGACTGGAACAAGCTACTCCACACCAACAAAGTCAAGTGGCTCTGGGCAGGACACAAAGACTAAAGCACAAAAACTCCACCTATTTGCCAAGAACAGGAAGTGCCTGGGCTTTTGCAGAAGCCCCTGTTATCTGAAGTCCCAAGGTGTGTGCCCTGGTGTTCTCACATCCTCCCTGCACACCTCAGCTCCCAGCTCACGCCCTGCAACACCCGAGACCATCCACGGCACCAGCAGCACTCGGGGATGCCTGGAACAAAACTGACTCCAGGCAACAAGCACAGTGCCTGATTTAATCTGTGGAACAGGGACTGATCCTGCCCCAGGAATGCACAAAGGACCAGCAGGCACAGAACTTGCTCCTGAGCATCCCTGTCACAGATCCTCTATCCTCCTCTGCAAGACGGGATCCAATTCGGTGCCACACGATCCCGAGCACATCCAAAGGCACCAGGATATGAGATGAATGAGGCCATGGAAATCTCCACCCATCACATTCAGCTACATTACTGTGCCAGAGAAGTCATGGAATGACCCAGTAAGAGAGCTTTATTTTGGGATTAACATAATCCTAACAACATTATGCATTTTTACATTGTGGTTGTGTTTTGCAAAACACATATGGACCACAAATCTTTGTTTTGCAGAAAGGTGTCCCAATTACATGCTTACAGACGCCTTGTGACTTCTGCCCTCCCAGCCCCCACTCCTTGGACCACAATTTTATCTCTCTGTACATCTGTCCCTCAAATCCTTATTAACCTAAGCACCGATGATTAGAAAGTACTGACATTCTCTGCAGCCCCATGAATTATCCACCATGCATTTCTGGAACTGTGCCCACATGGCTGACTTTTAGCTTGGGAAGGCTGTTAACTCCATCCTACAGAACAACTGAGCACACCCTGCTCTGTAGAAAAATACAAAAAGTGCTGTGCAGTATTGGTAAGTCAACAAATAAATGCAGTGCAGGCTAATTTCTACCAGCCTGGCAGATGTTCCCACATAAAGGTGCTAGAGGGCTTTTCTGGGTTTGGATCTTTTTTGAGCTGTCAATTGAGTCAGCATTTTCAGAGCAAGTGAACGGTACTTCCAATACAAAAACTGGATAACTCTCAGGGTCAGTGCTTCTTTTCCCTGCAGTGAGGTGATTGCCAGTGACTGGTAGGTATCAGATGTGAAAATACAAAAACATGAAGCAATGAGATGGAATACACAAAGCTAGTATCACTGCAATGCACCTAACCTTAATAAAATTTAAGTTTCCTTATTATTCAAGATAAGAGTCTCTATTTTCATAATCCTTGCTCTTTTGGGGTGCAGATATGTGTATTTTATGCTAATTAAACACGTGAACTATTTGAATATTGCTAATACTTTTTTCTTAAATATGCCAGACCATTTTCCCTGCTTGCTAAGGATACAAGCTGCTCTTTTCAAGACCAAAGTAAAACCAAATTTTGCAGATATAAGCCTGAAGAGACACATATGAGGTCACATCTGCCCTATTCTGTATGGCAAAAAGGAGAGCTGAGATTTTCCAGGTGATAGAACTAGAGCAAATACCGCCAGCTTGCCTGCTGTTGTGCTTTCCTAAGAATACAAGGAATTTACCATTAGTGTTGAAATTAGCATTTAGCAGTAGTGAAGGAACCACCCTTGTATGGGCAGCGAGGCTGCGTCCTGTCCCCTCGTGTTTTGGGACACTCCAGGGTGCCTCCTGAAAGTCAGTCTTCCACTCCTGTCTCAGCCTGGGATGGCAGGAAGGCTCCTGCCTCAGAGGGCAGCCCTGGGACAAGAAGCTTTGCTTCCAAAGAGCCAACAGAAAATCAGAGTTGTTTCATGCAGAGAATTAAAAGGATAGCGACACTTGATCACTGTAGCTGTGGGCTGAACTCAAATAAGCGACCTAGAGAAAGAACACAAAATCCCCTCTGATTCATTAACTCTCTCAGAATGATGGTCAGACTTCTGCACTGTAAGTGCCCAGTTTGTAAATCCCCTTCCTGTAAATTCCCCTTCCTTCATTAAAGTTCTGAGGCACAGAAGATTTCAAACTGTTTGCAGTCCTCGCCTCACTTTGCTCTGTGAAGCACTCCACAGCACAGGCAGGAGGAGCAGGCATGTCTATCACGCAGCAATATCCTTTGGTGACCTCACACCAACACTCAGCCAAGAAAACCAACTTCGGTTCACCAGCTGTCAGCCTATGCTTGCTTTCTGTATTAACTCTTCAGGGAAAAAACCTGAACCACTGAAACCCCCAGCAACAACAAACCCCACCAACTAACCCCCTTCCCAAACCAAAACCCCTCCAAGGCTTCCCAGCAATCACTATAAATTATCCCAGTCCTTCACTGCGCATATTCATCTGCTTTCTGTCTGCAAACAAAATCTCAAAGCTACCAGTTCTGGCCTTCACTTACTCAGTAGCAGATGTACAGACAACACTGATCTGCAGAATAATGTTAAGTCTCTTGCTTTATGGCTGGAGATGGGCCTGAACAACACATCAGCTCTGCAGAAGCACAGAGGGGAACCTAAGTGACATAAGGCTCACACCTTAAGACTTGGCATGGTACCTTAAAAACTAAGCAGAACGCCTTTTCTGTATATCCTCTCTATAAATCTTTAAAAATATGAGAGGGATTTTGGAACCTGAATCAATTAGAAAAACTGCTATATAATAATTTATGTAAATTATAAGAATTGTCAGTAGGAAAACATCCATTCGACAAAATATAATAAAACTAGTAAGTTCCAAAGGAATTACAGAAATCTAAGGCAACCTACTTGTTATTTGTACATTTTAGAATGCTGCAGTTCTTGACAGAGGTGTAACAGTTGTACTGTTGGCATCCGCAGGAGCAAGCAGGATTTTTCCTGCTATTGCATCTCTTCACATGAAAGAACAATAAATGTATCACATTTGCTTCTAACACAGTTATAAAAGCCTCTTCATCCTGCAGCTTGGAACAAACATTGCTTATTACTTTACTCCGTGTTCGGTTTGCTGAGAATTGTGGGGTTCCTTTGAGGCTGATTTTTTTTCCTGTCAAATCACCGATCTCCCCTAAGTGTGATAAGGTTTTCACTTTCTTGTTAGGATGTCTGTATATTATAAACTCTCTAGGCAAACCTTATTTTTCTTTTAGCCAGTTCTACATTATATGGGTTGATTTTGTAACTCAGAAAATTCCAAGAGAGAACTCTAATGAGAAATGGCACAGGCAGAAAGTGAAGAGAATCTCTGAAGAAACAAAGAGACTTTTTTGTGCCACCATCACAGCCAATGAAACCAGCCTGCAGTCCGCTGATATTTATACCAGTCACTTTGAATAATCAACAGTACTCAAAGATCTGTGGAGTTCAGATGCTCTCTGCTCAAGGAAAGGTCAACAGCCCCTTCCAGTGCCCAGCCAGAGCTGGGGGTAAAAGGGATTTTACAATTCCCAGGGGCTCTCCAAAGGGGATTTCTAAAAGAGCAATAATGTAACACTCACTGTGTGCTGCCTTTGACAGGGGGGTACTGCTGCCACTACAGACAGGTTCTACACAAACTTCACATCCTAACAGAACAAAACCCTCTAGGGATTAATCAAAATGGGGAGCAAAGTGCTTCCGAGTGCTCTCGCCACAGGTTATTTTCAAGATCTTGCCAATTCTTCCCTAACCCAGTCTGGAGTCGCAAAGTCTCCCTCTTGCTGGGCAATGACTTCGTGTGCGTTTCCTCCCTCAGTCATTCCCTTCACACTTCACTTTACATTGCCCCACATACTAAACTGCTATTCTTTGCTTATTTCACCCAAACATCTCTCCAAGGACTCTTTTTTACAATGCCCAGTCAAACAGGGCCCCGTTGTTCATTAGACAAATGTAAACATCTTTTAAAAGGAAAACATCCAAATGAATTTGGATTTCCAAATGGAACTTTACAGTCTTCAAATAAAATTTCCAGTTAGAAAATGCACTACCATTTACTAATAAAATATCATGACTCAGAACCTGAACAATATCATTGTATAAAGCCATAATTGCTTAAATAAGCATGTAGTGCAGTCTTCACTGCAAAGGTATCTTTTTTCTGCAGACGGGCTTTCTCTCCTCACAAATTAATCTGTCATAATGATTAACCAGTCAGTGCAAAAACACATATCTAGACAAATAAACACAGGACTAAAATTCTGTACATAACTAATTTTTCATTTTGAAAAACAGCTGTTAAAAAAATTATTAACACCAGCCATTTGGAGCAGTCTAGTGAGGTCACTATCTTATTTGCTTCTAGGCAAATGAGAAGCCAAGATTAATTTTTTTCCATGGATCTAACTTTGAAAAAATTAGTCATAATTATTGCCCATCATAGGTCTCAGCAAACCAGAGCTTTATCATTAAGTGCTAAATTATATTTGCATTAACTGGGAGAAAAAAAAAAGTTTAGAAAGGCAACACTACAAAAATCATGGCGATTTCTTCAGTGTAACTAAAAACTTTGTCTCAAGAGAGCTGGAGGTTTCCCTAAGGTTTAACTGTCTGACTGCTTCTCCACTGTGCCTGAAAATAGTTCTCAGTCTCCACAGAAGCACCACTTGAGATTTTTACCTTTATTCACTTGATATCAAGAGGAATATTTTAATTTTCTCTGAGAAAAATATAGACTAGAAGTGGGAGATGCAAGGAAATTTATTTAAAAGGGTGAAAAAAGGGGAACTGTGACCATGAGTCCGTTTGCACTCTTGCCTTTTCCAGGGAGGGTGCTGAACTCTCTCTACAGAGAAGAAAAGGGAAATCGGAGAAACGGACAGAACAAGAATAAGAAATGGGGCTGACTTGAAACACAAAAAAGTGCCAGAGATTCTCACCATATTTAAAAAATGCAGTCTGTTGACCTACAGAAGTCTCAACTATGGAGATTTGAGTAGTACCAGATATGATATTCATATTAATTTATTCCTGGCAAGTCTTTTACCTGAGTTATTTGCTAAAAAGCTTCTGTATTTGTAGGATTCACATCTTACTTGGCTACAAAATAACCCTCAGAGCTAAAAGTTTGCCTTGCAAAAACAACACCTATGAGAAAACATTGAAGCTTATAAAAATAAAAAATGAACTGATTTTGCTTTTAATGATAAGAGCAGGGAGACAGAAGAGCAGCGGCCTGTTTTGCTAACAGCTGATAATGTACAAGCAGACAGAGCTATTCAGATGTGGAAAACACTGATTTTTAAAAGCTACAAAAGATTTAAAGAACTCACTATATCCAGCTTCCCAATAATTTTCCCAGTTCACTCTCCTACTGTTTTTAAGTGGGTCCCAGCCTAAGAGATAATCAACTTTAAGCTGTGATACCAGAAGGACACACTAGAAACACCCCCATCCTATCTAAAAAGTTAAAAATCAGGGATTATGACCATAAATAGTTACAAAACTCAGTGTGCAATGTATGCATCGCAAATCCATATGCAGCATAATTTTAGCATCACAAAAATGCCCCTTGTTACATGCTGCTTTTTCGGTCTATTTTGCAAGTGTTAAGGTGGCTGCTATTTTTAAACAAATCTATCAAACTTGAAGGTTTACCAGAGACTTGACAGTGTCATGCTATAATAATGGAACAGAAGTGTTAGTGAGGCAAAATGAGAAGAATTTGCCATGATACATGGAAAAATAAGTAAAATTCTACAGCTCATACTTTCCAACCTCTGTGATAAAAATGTGCATTCTAAATGGAGTCTATAATCAATATTTTACACTTATATAGAGGGAAACAGAACATTATTTATATACTGTGCTCTCCTATTTTCATTTTAGCTGATGACTTTGTGCTGAAACACGACCATCTAGTCAAAGTATGACTTTGCATGAGAAATCATTTATAAACTCCTTGCAAAGGCACATGCATGTTGAGTCACTGTGTGTGACTATTTTCTGCAAGTACAAAAAGATTGTGACATAGCACATCAGCTAGAAATAAGCCATTCCATCAGAAAAATGATAAATAAACCTAGTTCTGGATCTGCAGACACAGGTTGCATTTTAATGCAGGGATTTTGAAAAGTGACCACATTGTAAGGTTTAAAATCAACTGGACTGACCACACTACACTTACTTTACAAGTAAAGGTGATAATAAATACTTTTTTTTTTTAATTGGAAAAGAAACTGCAACATGTATATAATTTGTTTTCCAAAAGGCAGAATAAAAGCTACTTATCTTATTTTCTCTAACAAGGCAATTATTTTGAAAAAATAAAAGCATATTTATTCAAATACGGTCTAAATAAAACATTCCAGCAGCTCAGTATGGATTCTCTTTTTTAAATGAGAACAACCAGCTAAGAATACTACACTCAACCCCTGGCTAAAGCAAACAGAGCAGCTGATGAACAAACAGGAACCGTGCCTTGAGCCAACGCTTTGTTCAGAGCCCACCCCAGGTCATCACCTGTGCCACGCGTCCCTGTCCCCTCTCTGATGTCCCCTCCCTCTGGGAGCCCCCCTTTGTCATTCCCCTGCCCTTCCCCCAGGGATAACAGACCCCCGAAGGGATCCAATGGCTTCCCCTGCTGCAAAACACTTGTTGCTAGGAGAAAACCCACTGCTTGGCAACAGATTTTTAAAACAGCAACTTTGGCTTTGTTACTCACTGAACTTCGCATCAGCAGGGTGAAATAAGGAACCCGTGTGGCCAGGAACGCATCTGCGTACTTCTAACTGCCTTGGAAATGAGTGACCCCTTCCCACAAGGATGTGCTTGCCTTTTAGTTCCTCACTGCTCACACTCCAGAATGCAGAAAGGTTCAAAACTGAAGGTTCTTTCTAAAAACTGCTGATTGTAGCCTTCCACTGAGATGGAGGCCCTTGGGGGACTTCTTCTCCTGTTAAGACAACACATTCTTGCAATAATCTGCTGTAATTTTGATCTACGCCTTATGTGAATGTTCTATCAGCTTTAAAAAAAATAGCACGACTACCAGGCTACATTACAAGAACTAATTTGACTAGAACGAGCACACTGGAAACAATAAAACACCTCAAGATAAAGTGAAGCAGCCAGTGACTCCAGAGCTTATTTATCTTTTTATCTCCATCTGAAAATTACATTGCGGGTCTTATTTTATAGGCTGTGGCTACCAACACAGTGACCCCACAATGGCTCTCCCTTCAGAAGTCAGATGGTTACAGCTCTGGTAAGTACTGAATCTCCACTGCCATCAGGGAATAATTAGGTTTAGCTTTAGTCCTCAGATTATAGCCAGTCCTAAACTTGGAGTACTTTTCATCTGGTGCTTCACACTTCGTCCCAGGTGTGACACCAGGAGGTGACTGAAGTGTTTGATCACCTTCCTCCGTCTGGGAGCCTGGCAGCACTGCATCTTCCCCCCCTCATCACTGAAGTCACACCTTTGTCCTCTCACCTTTCCCACAGACCAGAAATGAGGATTTCCCAGATGTAAAAAATACACAACCTGTGATGAAAGCGGGTGCAGGAGATCACAGCCTCACACAGCGCTGTTTATGAAATGGGCCCACGGTAATTTCTGTAATTCGGCATGTTCCTGTCTTTTGTGATTCATTCCTCACCCCTTCCCCTATGCAGACCGTTTGTAGCTATGAACACATCACAGTGCATGCCCTACGGAAATCATGCCACGATATCAGTCCAATCTGTAGCTGTGTTTCAACGCTGCCTGGGTTCAAAGCAAGGCCAAGTTTACCACCGGATCACTGTGCTCCACACAGAGACTCTGGAGCAATGTTTGTTATTGATGCCATTATTTTTCCAGTATTGAGTCAAAGGGTCAGAAGTATACCAAAATGTATTTCTGTTATTCAAAACCAGGGAGTAACATAGAAGTTTCACTATCCAAAAGAGGAAAAAACCCCCAAATCCTCCAAAATGATACAAGTGCCAAACAGGATAAACAGAGAACCTCAGACCAAGTTTTTTTAACTGAGGAGCCTCAAAGTCAACCCACTGACTCAATATTCAATTATTTGAGCAGAAGCTTAAAAAAAGGGTCCTTATTACACTGCCTAAAATTAGGTTCCAGCTTAGAACACCTGAAGGTTCCTGGTTCTGAAAGCTTATGCTCCATGCAAAACTATTATAATGCCAAGATATTAATGTTTTTCTGTCCATCAGTCAATTACAGATAGAATTAAAGAATAAATAATTAGAAATAGCAAGCAGTGACTTTTTAAAAAGCTGTTTTTCACTAATGACAGTTCTTCTATACAACCACATTGAACATACTAGTTGTATGTGGCTTCTGGAAACAGTAATTGGAAAAAATTGATCAAATGTTTTAATGAAGAAATCAATCTGAAGTCAGAGGAATAGTTCATGTATTAAAGGAAAACCAGACTGTAGATCCAGTACCAGGCTCTGTAAGTAAAATCTGTAATTAATAGAACTGTCAGAGTTCAAACTGAGCTTTGGAGATCTTTAGCCAGATTGCCACTGCATCAAAAGCCAGCACTCGCAGTGCATGCTTGTACACACTCAGTACTACAGAAACTAGCACTTACTTGTCTGAACTCTTGAGACTCTGCAAAAGGAATCACAAGTGAATGATATTCTTCTGAAATACCTTTTTGCATTTATGCATGTGCATTTCTCTCAAATATTCTGAAAAACGCTGTATTAAATATTCAAAGTCAGAACTGCGGTATTAGATAAAAGATGAACAATCTTTTCATTACTAAAATAAAACAGAAGTTCATAGATTAAAGCACATTATTCACCTTTTTATTCCTTTTGCCCTCAGCCAAAGAGACTTCTGCATATAAAAATATGTACATACATGTGTTATAACTATGACTAATGTCACTGTTTCAAAAGTGTTATGACACCGCAGCAGCACTTACTACACCGGCACTGCAGTAACCTCTAAGAAAAAGAAGTTATTTTTAATACAGCATTAATAAATATATATTTTCACAGCATCCCCAGGAAGCAGACCGCTTCCTCCCCCACAAAGCAGATGTGAACCGCCATCTGCTGCTCTGGGAGGGCCAGCGTGCAAAACCTCCCGCAGGAGAGGCAGCGCAGCCCCTGTGCCCAGCTCGGAGGCTGCAGGGAGCTGTGACCCTGCCAGCGTGCCAGGACAGCCACCAGCAGGTGCTTCTGCAAGGGACAGCCACCAGCAGGTGTTTCTGGAAGGGACAGCCACCAGCAGGTGCTTCTGGAAAGAACAACGATTTCCAGTGTGAAGGGAGGGCCCACACCTCCCGTCTGTGCGCCATCAGGCACAGGTGAGGAGAGCCAGAGCACAACCATTTGGCTAAGAAAGGGCTCCCAGCACCTTCAGAAAGATAAAACAAACACTGCCCTACACACTGACTTACCCTGCACAAAACTGGAAGAGGTTGAACATACTGAAAACTACAGAAAAAAGCTTCTGACAACTAAAGAGAGAAGCCCAAACAGCAGTATTTTGGGGAAAAATTATTAAAGAGCTAAGAATAACATCAATGTAGCTCAACAAATCAGCTTTTGCTAGTACTACTCTGGAAACAAACAGATGAGCATAACTGAAGCAACACCTAAGTTTTATAATTAAATTCCATATAAGCCTATCAGATTTTCTCTCAACTGGTTTTTTTGGGGGTTTTTTGTGGATTAATTGTTAATTTTTTTATCTAAAACTTGCAAAAGTAAAGTATTTTCCATTTAATCAACTTCAGATGACAAGAGTCCTCTTAGGTCACTCATTTCTATCCCCTGCTGTTACAGTCAACCTTAAGAGAAGGTTTCTTGCACCACAGTGTTTAGCCTGTAAGTGCTGGGAATCCTCTTCACAATATCTTCCCAAATTTTTCCCTGGCTAGCTTGTTTTCAGTTGCTCCAATGCCAACGCCTTAGCTTTATTTGGATCATGCATACACCTCTCACCTTTACAAGGATCACATATTATTATTATTATTATTAACGTTTGCAACTCCTCCAGGAAAGGCTGCAGAGGTTTCCAGGGCCGTGCAGCTCGGCACGGCTGAAGGACGAGCCCAGGCCGGGTCTGCCTCCAGCCACAGAACTCGGGAGCACAGGAGACACAGCCCCAGCCTGGCAGGAACCAAAGGGAACCTCAGCCTCAGTGCACACTGAGGCTTCACTTTCCCCCTGAGCAGCCCCAGCTGGCTCCACTGGACGTGGCAGCCTCTGTCCTGGGCACAGGAAGCAACCAGTGGAGCACAAGCACCACCATCCACGAGGGAAGGAGAATCTGTAGGCTTACAAAACTGAAGGTGAGAGCACACTCTTCACAAGATGAAGATGCTGATAACGGAGCATCAGCTTATTTCCTGCTCACAAAATGCCAATCAATCTCAAACCAGCACACGGAGACAAGATGATGTCTCGTGTTGTGCCTGGCAACTCATGCACAATGGAGATGCAGCTCTGATCAAGTACTACCCCAGCCCTTTGTCCCCCCACCAGTCATTTCCATACTCAGTCTTGCTCTCGCATTTCTGAAAATTATTTTATTTCTTTCACTGAAGGGTCTCACTTCTAATCAAACTTTGCCTTTGTCATGCAACTCTTCTCATTGAGTAGAGGTACTGCATGAACCATTCTAAAATTTTCTGCTACAAATCCAGTAATATTTAGTGAAGCCGCAGTTATTTCACCAACTAGCTCTTCCAGAACTCTGGAACTCCTCCATACTCTTCCACCAGCAAGTACCTGCCATCATTTCCACAGTTTCATTTCCACTGCTAATTTTACCTTTGCCATCCGTGATGAATATCACATTCCTGTTGAAGATTGAGGAAAATATGACTTGCAGTTATGGACTTTTTGTAAGTAGACATCCATCAGTGCTCTGATTGACACTGTATGTTAAATTATATTCTGTGGCTGTTTTATGGCTCTTGAAAATACATTTTTCAAACTGTATAATAAATCAGTGCACAAGGTTGTAATCTGCAGAGGACATGCAATTCCAAATGCTGTTTCTCCCTCAGTCCTCTCCTTTGGTTTACAATTGTCAGCTGGCAGGCAGCTGGAATAAACTGCAGCCCTGCTTCCCCGAGTGTAAGAGCCTTGTCCATTTGAGTCACTTTTCCAGTTCACCGGAGCACAGTTGGCAGGAGGAGCAAGAGTGACAGAAAAGGCACTCGCCCACAAAGCTAGGATTTGATCAGAGTAAGCAAACTGGGAAGTTAATGCTCTCTGAGAGAAGAGCTGAGATGCAGAGCAGCAGCTTCCACTTTTCAAGGAAGGGATTTTCACGGCACAAGAACTACAGCAGCAGCATAGGTTTGGTGGGGAAGGTGGGAATTCTGGAACTTCAGGGAGCTGCTGAGTCTGAGGTGAGATACAGACATTTCCTACCAGCTATTGTGTTAAACATCCATGGATTTATCTTCACAAAAATATTCAGATATAAATCTTGCATTAAACGAAATATAATCCACACAGCAGAAAGATCACACCTACTCATAACAGGTCCTTAAATTTTTGAAGCTTAGGCTTTGATTCTGCAGCAAACGAGGTGAGTTTGGATGGCCAAGCTAAAGCTACCTCATTTATTTTCCAGAGATCCCCAGCTGCTCGTACTATCATATCACAATTTTTAAAGGAAATTAAGTTTAATGTGTAGATTACTTTAATAGATCTGACAGCATTTCATACTGTTTTATACTTTATATCAGAACCACTTATTTCTGGCAAGCGTAACCTACCAACTTTTGGCTAGGCATTCAATTAATATGACAAAGCATCATCACAGACTGCGTTTGTGTCATTGCATTTCATAGTCCTCTGGTAAATCCTTGGGTCCATGACCCTCACAACACCATCTGTTCCAATGCTAGAATGGCTATCAGTTTTCAAATGGTCATAAATTAAAACCCAGACAGAATCCAAAGAAGCTGAATGTCAGCTGTCAGGACAAACTGTAACAAGGACCATGGTAATTGAAATGGCTTTGCAGCTGATAGAGGTCCACCCGCTCATTTCTTGAACACTTGTAAACACATGGAAATATCTGCCTTAATTTATTACTTGCACCCATTTAGAAAATAAGGGGGTTGTTTTTAAATGAGAAAAAAATGTTTTAAAACTGTATCTCTATTTTAAAATACTTATTTTAAAAAAACAAAACCCACTAACCATCAGGGACATTTTAACTCGGGAGCCAGGGTAAAATTCTTTCTTTTAGTAGGTCAGATCACTTCTGATAGATGGCAAGTATTCTTAGATGGCAAGTAATGCTACCTAATTCCACCTTGGTCCACGTAGATTTAGAGCTTTGAAACCCATTTCCACACTGTATATTGTACAGGAAATGTTGAATACACATGATTTTTTTGTTATTTCCATGGCCCTTTACAGATAAGGTCTTTATATCACTCACAGTTCACTATTTCATCCTAACATATTATGCTATGCAGGAATACAGCTAACTCAGCTAATGTAGCACAATACATTGTTATGTTCTGGAATCATTTTAAAAGTCAGCTTTTAACAGCACTGACTGCAGTGAAGCCTGGTTTGGTTTTCTAATAACTGTCTAACGTTGCTGCAGCAGAGAATTTACAAACGCTCACATTTGCGTGTTTGTTGATTCCCAGTAAAAACGTGAAATAGTGAAAAAGCTTTGGTAGTCTTTCCTCCTGCCTCTATTTTCGTAATATTTGCACAAACCTTTTTTTTTCTTCTTTCATCATCCCCTCTCCTGTCCAGATGAAACAAAGGCATTAAAGAATGATTTCCTATGCCTGACTTTCTAAGGATATTGGTCTTAAGCAGTAAGTCCAATGTGTGAGATATAAACAGTGCATTCGTAGTGGCTGAGGAAGACTGAACACGCTGAGTTGCAACAAATCATTTCACCAGCAGCACTGATTAAAGACTAATTAATTAGAACCTAGGAAAAAAATGGAACTCACATGGTAATTTCAGATACATCCATAAAAGAAGCATTTGTAAATTCGCTTACAAAGTTTAGTTCCTGGAATAACAGGAGAGCATTTAAAAACTCTGGGATTTTTCAACAAAGTATTTAGGAAAAAAAAATAAAATCAAATATCTGCATACTAATGGACCTACTAAAGCACACTATATTGCTCAAGTGCTTCTGGGTAGTGTCCTTCCTTGCAGGGCTTAGCTTTCAACAGTGTGAACAATGTTCATGTTTTCATATTTCTGCCAAGTAAGTGCTTTGCTAATGAATTGCTTTGCTTTGTTCATCTGAGCAGTACTAAAAGACTGAAGATTTCTTCCAGGTCAAATGCTTTATGTATAGATACGTGGCTCTTGAATATGAGCACTCCATTTTAACTCAGTGTTTTTCTAATATTTCTTTTTCCTTCAATTCTATACCAGTTCTTAAGAAAGAAAAGCTGTTCCTAAAATCACTTTGAATCTAATTTAAGGGCTATTTCTTGAAAGCCAGCTTCCTTGAAGCATCACACCACAACGCAGGATTTCTCAGATTAGTGTGAAAAACCACACATGTATAAACTACACATCAGAGATCAGCAGAAAGAAGCTGTGATGCAGTGTGATGCAGAAAGTTTTCTCAATTTCCCAGGACTCTGCTAAGGGCATCTTAGTACAAAACTACATTCAGCTCAACATGTGGACAGTAACATACACTCACAACCACTGTGATACGCTTCAAGGTATCAAGCAGCCCTCTTCTGTTTACTTCCCCCTAATCACAAAACAGGAGCCCAGCATTATGGTTTGCCATTTCTTACCAAACTGATCTTCCCCAGAGGAAATTTTCCCTCTTCAGGGAAAAGCTGGCTGGAGAAGTTTTACTCAAAATGGTACTTATTGCATATAATGGTAATTACGTAAGATCACAAACAACAAAACAGTCAAAGAAGATTTATGCCATTAGTTCTCCAAAACTGACTCTGGTTACACACAAATAAACATTCCAGAGGTACATTTGTGCTCACCAGTTCAAGTTAGGGACCATAATAGTCTTCAATTTCCCCAAGGACATAAAGGTCTTAATTTTTTTGTTCAAACCCAGGTATGATTCTCACTTGTAGGAAGGTACAGCAAAGCATAGACCTGAACAGAGCACCTAAGAACAACCAACCACTCATTGCACCATAAAAGCAGCAATCCTTTTTGCTTTAGATTTCTATACCCACATACTCCATATTTAGTTCTGAAGTTAACTTTTTTTAAAATTTTATCTTTCTACCAAGTAAAAACGTAAGATAAGAAACAAAGATTTATAGAAGTAGTTTACCTTTATCACTTATAAAGGTGTGTTACTAAAAACAGTGTAATGTGTAACTGAGCTCTCAAAACCAGAGCAAAAAGCAATCACAGAAACAACATACTGATACCTCAGGCACTTCTGAACCAGTCTGCTGTCCAAACAGACATCTCCTGCACCAAGCATCTCAGCTGCAATGAATGGGGAAATAATATATTCATTGAGCAAATCTAAGGCAAATCTTCCATAAAGGGAGGGAACTGGGAGAAAGAGAGATGCAGGTAAGTGAAGTGATGTATTATTTAAGAGTATTGAAAGTGAATGGTACACGGACCTCATTTTACACTGGGCTGAATGGATATCAAGGAGCTGCCGCAGATCCCTTCACTTTAACTGCATGCAAAGGCAAGGACTATCAGAAAGGTAATATTCACTGATAAATGATAGAACTGATTTAATAATCTACATTTTAACAGGAGGCCCACCAGTGACAGTACTAAATTTAAATATCATAAGGGAAAGTCCTCCTGAAGTCTGCCAATCACCTGCAAGTCCAAACCCACAAAAAAACTCCACAGGCTCCTTTCAGCAGGCAGTGGAAATACTGATACTGCTGCCCTAACAAGACTGACATTGGACATGCCCATGGGGAAAATGATTTTCTTCACAGTGCAAAGGCACTGGAAAGAATAATCACAGGAATTAAAAGTGAGTCCCATGAATGTGACAGTAAGAATGAGAAATCAGGAGGCCTGTACTGTGTTTAAAGCCAGGTACGTCACAGCACCTACACTTCAGTTTCCCCATTTCTTACTGAGAATGCATGCTTCAGGGCCAAACATGTTTGAAACTTAACATGTTGAGCACTCAAAATTATTATGAAAAAAAATACTATAACCTTTTTAAAATATCTCAATTTTTGATTTGGAAAGAGTAGAAAAGATCTGAGTTATTGTCTTACTCTCTGACATACTGACTGTTAGCTGCCATAACACTTGAAGATGCTCAGCTTAGCCAGTTACTTTTTATTCTTCCAGATTTCCTTAGATGCTTAAATATTCATGACTAAAAATATAATAACTATAACTAATGGCATTTTTTTTCCAAATGCCAAGATGTGTTTGCAAAGCCTGTTTTTTAAAAAAAAGATACAGACTGGAGTTATGGTTAACTGGAGAACCTACAGAGCTCTTACCTCTTGGCTCTCTATAAAGTCCACACACATTGGTATCAAAATTTAAAAGGTGCAGATCAACACTGTACTGCTTACTGAAAAAAGTGATGGAATCCCAAAACAGCTTTCTGTTTCCAAGTTCATCATTACTTAGTCTCATTCATGATGTATTTTCCAACCCATCTCAGCTTAACCAGGCTGTTTATCGTGATAGAAGGAGCATTAATTACTCCAAATCTGCAGTCAGTTTTATTCAGAGAAGACACCGGCCTTTTCCAGTGAGGTGAAGTACACAATGTGGCCAGAGAGCATCTCCTCTCCCTGACTGAGAAATCAATGGCAGCTTTCTGAATAGTATCACCACATCATTTCCTTCATGTCATTTGTTGCTACTTGTTGAAGAGAATATATTCTAAAAGGAACAATAATGGAAAAATAACCATCACACCCTCAAAATAAACAGTTTTCAGAGATGCACAAAACTCACTTCAGATTTCCCCACAAACTAAAGCTCACTGAAATAACTGCTTTCTCTGTAACTAATTTGTTCATCTAGATTAAAAAAATAACTTGACATAAAAAATAGCCCATCACTAACATTGAAAGCCAATTCCCTAACTCCATCTAACACAAGTTTGCTACCAGAAAACAGTCTATTTTTAAAGAAATCTAATCTTAGAGAAAATAGATGATGCTATTCACACCTAGTGAGCTGTTGAATTCTCCCAAAGTGCAAGGTGCAACTCATCTTTAAACAACAGAGTCACAAGCAGGGGAATTACTGCTAAGTATAAAACTGGCTAGCAGAGAAGCAAAGCTTCAGCAAATGGAAGAGAAGTCTTCAAATAAAATTTAAAATGAGATGAGCTGAAGAGGAAGAGAGAAACATAAGAAGACTGCTCCAGACTGGGGATTTGCAGAAAAAACTCTGAACCAGAGTAGACGACTTATCTGGGGAATGCAGCTGCTTGACATAACCCTGCAAAAGCCAGCATTAAAATGATTTCCTGGGGGACAGTTGCTTCCAGAATCTCTGGTTTTGCATTAAGGCTACTTTCTGCTTGATAAGGATAAGATAAAGCACACTTTTCAAGAACAAGTTGTTTATAGTTCCTAGTCAGAAAAAAATGAATTATAATTGATTAAGTAATTTCTGGTCCCCTCAAGAGCAGTCCATTTTCTCAGGAAATAGCTTCTCCCAAAGCAAGTAAAGCTCACCTGTGACCAATATAAAGCAAAAAACAAAAGATCATTTAACCAGTGCATAGAAATGCAGCTGAAAACTGCATGAGATTTATAGCAAAATACATGCACTGCTAAGTCCTGCACCATTTTATAGTAATAGGCTATTCTAAGAGAGGCTGAGAAAGAGTCAGGGCTCAGACACCTGGCAATGGTGCTGCAAGTTTCTCACACACATTCACTCAACACCTCAACTAAGCCCCAGGGAATTGTTTATCTCATTCAGATGCTGTTGATGGCAGCACTTAGTTACGTTTCACCAATTTGCACAGTTACATAGAACAAGAAAAGAAAATTTAAAAAAAAGAGACAACATGTGTGGATGATTGCAGGCTTCAAATGTCCTGCAGTCAAAGAGTTCTCACCTACGGATTTCTACAACAGAACCTTTCTCAAGAGAAGGAAAATGAAATCTCTCTTGTTCATTTCAAGTTGAGGATGGCTATTGTCTCAAAGCCTTTTTCATTCTTTATATTTACCCCCCCAATCCTTAAAAATATTTCCTTATTATGTGCAATTCAATTATAAGTGATTAGATGCCAGATGTTACCTACAAGCAAAGCAAACCAGGTGCTACATAGCTTTTATTGCTGTGTAAGTTCTCAGCCTCAGCTATTCTTTAATAAGTTCAACAAGCACAAAACTGCCCAGGAAAGCAAAATAATCATAATTAGCTCAGTGAATACTTCAGCAGAATGACCTAATTTAAAAAAGTGTTTTGCAAAGCAATTCTCATATTGAAAGGCAATTACACAGAGCAAAATAAAAATAGAACTTTTGAGATCCATGAAAAAAGCACCAGCAAGTATCCAGGAAAAGGGATGTAAGAGACTACAGAGGATAGCAGGGAAAAGCACACATTTTCCATTTTTTCCATGCCTTCTCTCTTTTCCTTTTTGTTCTTTTTTTAATTTTTTTTTTGAAAATAAGGAGAACTTAAATATCAAGAACAACTATTAGCACTTTACTGACACAAGGCCTCCTGGCCATTTCCTGAATTACTAAGACTACCAAGACTACTGACATTTTCCTTCTGTTAAATTAGTCATCCTTGTTAATATTTTTTTATTAGTATAAATCTGTATGTTTTACATTCTATTTTAGGTATTCAGTTACCTAGAAAAAGGCACAGAGGAAAAGGGATGTCAACAAAATCCATCAGTCAATGACTTTAATGTAGTCAGCCCTTTAGAGGGTAAAAGGCATATGAAGATGGAAAGACGCTGGAAAGACTTTTAATAGGAATTAACCTTTCAAAAACCTTAAAAAAAAAAAAAGTATGAAAAAAGAAATTTTTTATATGGTGTGATCAGATGCCTTTACAATCTTGCTGGCTCTTCATCATCTCTGCTTAGTACTACCAAAAGGACACTTCCCATGTAAACAATGGTAAAGAGTCATAAACATTTTGTTTTCTTTAAATAATATTAGCCACATCTCTGTCTACAGAAGCCTCAATGCAGACCATTAAGGTACACTTGAATCTTTAAGAAAACCATTGAGAGACAAAAGCCCAAAAACCTAATTTCTGGAGATCCCAACCGAGGCTTTTCAGTTGCACTATTTTGCTGCTGACACTTCTGTGTGCAAAGACAGTAAGATGTATCCAAAATCCTACGGCAGATTTGTAGGACAGAATATATGAATAGATACATACATGTGCATATTTTATATGCCCAGAGTTGAGTGATAACAGTTGAGAAAGGTATTAATATCTGACATCTTCCTTCCATGACTGCTACAGGTAACGCGCCGTGGAAACAAGAGAAGAAAGAACAAAACCTCTGTTTTATAGATTCTTACCACTGGTAAAAATATATTAAATCTTGCATAACAGGAAAAACTTAATAAGACTTTGTGCACAGACAAGTGTTCCCATCATGTTTCCTAACACAAATCATCACCTCTCTCTACAAACTTGCCTTGCTTGCGCTCCTAGAATCACAGGATCACAGAAGGAGGAAGGGAATTTAAGGTTCTCTACAGCCAGACTCGAGGTAGAATTACCTACAGTGGTGGTCAAGGGCTGTCAGATTTTGAGTATCTGCAAGGATGTGAGACCCCAACAAACTCTTGGCAAGTGGATGCATCTTGATGTGCATCTAAAATGCTGTTACCATTGCACAAATGCTATCTCACCAGGATCCTGCTCCTGTCAGTTACTTCAAACAGTGTAGGGCAGGGAGTCCCACCTCAGATGTTGTGTTGTGATGTCTAGAAAACCAAAGCCCTCTTCCAGACTGTTGTCCTTGGATCCTGTTGTGATGTTTGGATTTTTTTCCCTGAACTTGAAACTATACTTGGTTGCTACTTCCCAAGTTATAATACTTGATCCATAGCTGCTATATATGAAGTGAATTAATAATAGCTCAGTTTTGATAACAGAACCCAATTCAAAGACTTTATCCTAAAATTGTGAGTCAAAGCCTGAGATGAACACTACTTGTATTTCAAAAACTGAAAACAAAGATTTTAAAAATCTTCCAAGCAAAGAGAAGGAACTTTGGAGTACTATTGCACATTGCAGACTGACCTGCTTCAGCAGCAAACTGTCATGAACTATCTGATGGGTGAAATTTTATCAGTTCCACACAGTACAATAAAAACAGTGGAATGATTCGTGACCTGCCAAATAAAGAGCAGTAACTCTAGCCAAAGCATCCCTTCCTTCTGCCAGCATCTGCCACTAATTAATTTTCCACTTTTGAAAATGGGAACAAATAGAAGTAATAAAATGGTTTCTGGCAAGCTGTGCTTGAACAGATAAACCATGGAAAAAATCTATCACACAGATAACATGAAAGCAGAAATTTAAAGCTGAGATTGCAGGCAAAAGTCCTTATGCTGAAAAACCCAACAATCAAAAAAAACAAAAAAAAAACCCAAACAAACACCCCCCAAAGTTAAAAAAAAAAAACCAAAACAACCCAGCTTTCTGAGCCTTTAAGTGTTTGGGGTTTTTTTTTTGGTCTACTTTTAAATTAACTTTCCTGGAATTTGTATTTGAAAGAGTTTCTCTCTGCATTCAGAAAGCTGCCTGAACCATTGCTACGAGATTCTCAATAAACAGTACAGCTAAACAGTTTCATTTCTCCATATGAGCCCAGTTCCATTCAGTGCATGCTGCACAAAGTCAGACTGCCTTTTGCATCTTCAGCTACTCAGACTATACCTAAAAAACCAAAACCAAAAAATCGAAACCACCTAAGGGAGCTGCAGAATTCCTCTGTAATGGCTGGCAGCTGAGGACCAATGATTTGAAGAGACCTCAGAGAGCTCCCCCTCCCAGGGTGAAAAGCACCCAAGAACGGAGATATTTTCTTGCTGAAAGATCTGCTCCTGTCACAGCTGCTTTAAGCCATTTGGAGTGAATACACAGTAATGTGAAAAGAAAGTCTGCTATGAAGCAGGACCTGTAATACCATCAGCCCCATAATTCCACTTACAGAACAGCAGTTCTCAGGGAATCAGCACAGTCTTGCCTGAGTAAATGGGAGCTCACTGCTTCAAGCTATAAACAAAATCAGTGCTGCAAATTCCTACAGTCACTTTCTGTTTCCAAAAGGGCACCTAGGTTCCAGTTTAAACTCCAATTTGTAGCAGTTATTGTTGTCAAACACTGAACATCTATGGATATGCTTCAAAAGAGTACTGTGAAATTCAGATAAAGCATTTACGAAATTCTACTAATCTTTCTCCGAGTCAGTATGAAGTGGTTAACTGCTGTATTTGATCTCAACAACATTAAAAATAAAATAAGGTATCTTTGAAACAAACAGGGAAAAGAACTTCCCTAATTTTTCACCTTGATTTCCACTGTATTATACTTCAAGCACTAATGACCATGCAAGTTGATTTCATGCATTTTTTACTGCACCAAGCACTGATGGTTTTCTCTTGTAAGGCTAAAAGGGGAAATAATATTTTCATGACAGAAAGGAATATAACCTGCGAGTGCCTCACAGCAGATGAAGTTTTTAAAATGTATAAAAAGGTCCTTGAGTCACTTGAACTCAATGGTTAAAATGCAAACCATTGTTTTTTCAGGGTACAGAATGCAATCACTTGAAATATTTAGATGTTTAGATGTGGTTCACAATAAAATACCTTCTGTAAGGAGCAGTTTTTGGCCAAACAATTATTTCTTTCTCTGCTTTTTGTGAAATGTCATTAAAGTTTCTGAAGGACAAACCCACAACATTTTACTAACAAATCCAGCAATACCAATGACCTTTATTTCTGCATTCTTCTTCAACCACCCTGTGCGTAAGGATGCACTTAGAGAGGGAGTAAAATGGGCACTGAGATGTGGCACCAGCATTTAGCTCTGTGGTCACCAGTTACAGCCCAAAGCACCCACGAGAACCAGCACAATGTGCTGAGGACAAACCTTTGTGGCCTAAACCAACAATTTCCCTGGGCAGGGGCCTGAGGATGAAAATGAAATGAATTACTGAACGTTCTCCAGATGAGAACACTGAATTACTGAGAGGAAAAAGTTACTTGGATGACTGTGTTTAGAGTTTCTCCTCCTTAACTCCCATGATCTCTCCAAACAGGGTCTGAATTCATGTTTTAAAGCCTTCTCTGTTTTTCCTTTCTTTTAGTCAACTCAGTATCTTGACAGGCTCACAAGCACACACCACCCATTCATACTGCCAGACTTCTGGTAGTGTCTTTGGCTCGGAAAAAAATATAAAAAGTCAGTCTAGTATAGTAAGAAATAAATAACAGTATATTTATAACTGAGAGATAAAGCACACATAGTTAATCTAAGTCTTAAGAGATCTTGTTTAGCTTTGCATATTTATAGGAAACTAACAGGTATCTAACAGTGTGAAGCAGGGAATGTAACTCCCTAAGATGTTGCTTTTTGAAAACTAATTTCTACGTGAGTAAATTGTTTAAGTAATTTCTCCCTTGCTGGTTCAGTTTTCTGCTCTTAGAACCTAAGTTACTAATAGCATTAAGTGGCAAGTGCTATGATTAATTACTTGATATTCAGAAAATACTACAGTCTTCTGGGATGATAAAAGCATACAAATGCTGGATACCTATTTAATCTCAAAGCTACATTTAAGTAGGAAGTTTTCAGCCTGAGAGAGAATACACAGATTTGTTTCCTGGAAAATGGATTGAAATATTCACTGCCATTTCAGGCATTACTGAATGATGGCCTGTTTCAGGACTTTTCAGACGTCAGCAGTGAGGGCTACTTTCCACAACAGCACTCTGACTGCAGAAGATAAAAGAATGTTTATTCTTTTTTTCAAAGAGGAGGAAAACAATGACAAAAGCAGGAAGGCAGCAGTAATGCACAAATCTGGAGGTGGTGATAAAGGGTAGGGAGAATTGAGTAAGTTGTATAAATAAATCCATTCTGGCCAAATCAGGCAGGTGATAACCACAGGTATACGACACTGAAGTGTAAATCATCTTTTTAAAATCAAGTAATTAAAGAAAATTTTAAATTTCATTAGGTGTGAGGGAAAGTTATTCGAAATACAGAAAACAAACCAAAGCATTTCAAACCTTTAGAACACAAGTTCATATTGGTTTTTCTGAGTGCACTATACAAACCTTAAAAAGAAGAAAGGACACGGCATTTG
Source organism: Bombycilla garrulus (assembly GCA_013400315.1). Taxonomy (NCBI): domain Eukaryota; kingdom Metazoa; phylum Chordata; class Aves; order Passeriformes; family Bombycillidae; genus Bombycilla; species Bombycilla garrulus. Next base: position 863,038 of record VXBU01005724.1, read on the forward strand.
TTCAAAAGAATTGCTGCTGCATTCTGTGAAGTACACCTAATTAATACTGACATATTAATGCTTCCCTCTTGCCATCCTGTGAACAGTCAGAGCAGGCCAAATAGCAGGCTGGTATAAACTCTGCCTTGGAGAAAATTTTCAGTTAGTGACGAACAGTAAAAAATAGCACCTGAGAACAAGGCAGAGCTTAAAATGAGGAATGCACAACAAAACTAAGTGAATTAATGCATGGCTTAAAACATTAACTGTACAGGGAAAAATAATTGAGTTCCACAAGGAACTGCAGAGAATTACACAGCATTTCTCTTTGAAAAAAAATCAGTTTTGTTGTTTGGCTGATTTAATTAATAAGCCCTCCAACATCGTAGAAGGGGCAGAAATAGCAGTGAGCAGGAACATGAAGATGCTGCCCCTGCAGCCAGCTCTCTCTTGGAATAGCTCCCACCTTAGGTAATGCAACAGCATGTTCCATTTCCCAAGTTTAGCTGAGCAGAACTCATTTTTCATTTACNACCCAAGCAGTTCCATTTCCCAAGTTTAGTTGAGCAGAACTCATTTTTCATTTACCAAACCATTTTTCATTTACTCATGGATCAAGTCCTCAACATTTGGTGTTCCATTGCCTTAGGAATTTTATTAGTAAGGTAAAGCCTTCCCCCCTGAGTAAGGTCAAACCCTCCCATTTATGAGTATCATTTTGCTGACAAACAGATCTCTTTCATCACTCTTAACTGCTCCAATTTTCACACCATCACCAAAACCTCCTGGTTTTCATTTTAGTAAATCTCTTGAAACAGGAGTAGATCTGTGAAGGCCTTAGGGACAGCAGCAAAATGAGTAAGAAATTGTTTCTTCTAAAACCCCTGTAATTTGGCAAAAGTGATGATGCCAGCCAACCCAAAGTAATTTCATTCAGATAATACACGAGACTTCTGCAGAGCCTTCATGGTCCCACTAACAGAATGTGGAGTCTGCATGAGAGACAAGTGCAAGAGTCTTTTTGCAGAAACTCCAAAGCACAGCACACGCTGTAACTCGCAGGAAGAAGTACAACACTTCTGAAGCCACAAAAGTAACCTTTCTGGTCTTTACTCTCACATTTCTCCAGCAATTCAAATTAACAAAGTTGTTTCTGTAGGAAGAGTGGATCATATTCAGGAATAGGTACTTAGAGAGACTTATGGTGAAAATATTGTATGAAATGTTACATGAAAAACAGTAAATTTTTCAAAGTTTAGCTTCTCATCCTTCTTACCAGAGTGATGTAACGTCATTAAAAGGATGGATTATAAAAGGAGAAAACTCCTATTCCCAATATGCTACTGTTGTTCACACAAATTGAAACAAATAGCTTGTTCAGTGCTCTTTTTTTCCTCTGGACAACTACAAAGACTCTCTCCAATCAAAGATTCAAATTTCCAAACCATTAGCATCAGGAAATTTCATTGAGTCAGATGTCATTCATTCTAAAATTTTAATTACAACAAACAAAAGTCCTTCCAAACCGATTTCAGGTTCAACTATTTCAAGTAATTTCACTTGGAGAAGCAGGTCTGGATACAGATGCTACATGCTAGAACTCATGCCATCCTTAAATCTTACTTGCTTTTTGTGGCATTTTATACATAAAGTTATTATGATCCATACTCAGTATTTGCTCCTCAAAAGGAAATTCACCAAAACTTATTAAATAAATATAGGCCCTAAGGTAACTGTTATGTGGAAACAGTTGCATTTGATATTACTTTCTAAACATTCCTAAAAGGCCATATCAAATATTTTTAAAATATCAAATTAATCACAGAAAATACGGGGCTTTTGCACAGAACTTTCATTCATGAACCAGCTGTCATCTTAGAATTGTGAATACAAATATTAGAAGTTAATGTTTCAGCTGTTGTCACAGAGGCTGGTACCTCCACACTGCTGTTGCTATAGCTCCCCTGCCACTGAGATCGTATCTCTTTATAATAAATAGGTAAATATACACAAAGTCTTGGGATGTTCTGATATTCATCTATACACACAGGCAAGAGTAAACACTGCAAGCTTCCTCATTAAAATACTTTCTGCAGTAGTCAAAAGGTCAAGAAGGATACAGAATCTTGTATTTTCTCCTACATGAAATTGCATAGACAAGTATTTTTATAGCATACGTTTTGAATATTTGTATTTAAGCAGCATAAATCCCTCAGGATCTACTCAAAACAACATCCTAGTGCAGAAAAGGTGTAAAACAGTAGATGAAGCTCTTGGAAACAAAATTTTAAATTATAAGAATCCTTAAAAAGAACTGTCCAATCCAAAGAAACGAACAGTTACCTTCAAGCTAGGACTCAAACAGAAAATCTCATAAAAAGGAAACCTGGATTGGTTCATCTCACAGGCCTCTTAGACAGCTAATTTCTCAGTCATTCTGAAGAGCACTGTGTATTTACAGACTATTTATTCAAAGGTGCATTCAGAGGAGGGGCAAAAAGACACCCAGCAAAACATGAGCTTCCATTTTCACTGAGCTGCACTGCTTTAGACTGCTTCTTCAGGAAAGGGAACCTTTTGGCATTTGTCAGCAGGCTCAAATACCCTGAAATGCTGAAAAGGTGAAACAAAAAACTTTCCCTGTGCTGCCTTCCTATCTGATCTTTTGTCTCATATGTTTCCCTCAGGGATGCACAAAAAATTTCTCTGAATAATTCATAAGTACCTAGGCAGAAACCAGCTTCTACTTCTGAACAAAAAGATCGGGTAAGAAGCTGATTTCAGCTGTTCTATTCTGCTCCACCTGGAAGAAAACTGGATTAAAATAAAGTAGTTTTCCTAACATAGTAAGCACACTATTTTTACATGTATGAACCTGTGAAGTATATAAACAAACATATCTTTATACTGGGGAAGGTACCTTTGTACTTAAAGCAGCACATCCATTTGAGGGCCAGACTGATTCCCTACCTGTCAAAACCCCCAGAAATCACATAGCACAAAGGTAATGGATAAACATGCAGAAAACAGCCGTACTCTGCACTGGTGTGGATTCAAGTCCTGTGTGCAGCTGTGGGCACCACAATGTCAAAGGATACAAAGGTCCTGGAAGGTGTGCAAAGGAGGGCAGTGAGGATGGTGAGGGGAAGCCCTGTGAGGAGTGGCTGAGACACTTGGTTTGCTCAGCCTGGAGGAGACTGAGGGGAGACCTCAGTGCAGTTACAGCTTCCTGTGAGGGGAAGAGGAGGGGCAGGCACTGATCTCCGCTCTGTGCTGACAGTGACAGGACTGGGGAATGGCCTCAAGGGGTGGTAGGGGAGGTTTAGGTTGGGTATCGGGAAAACCCAGACCTGGTTGGGCACTGGAATAGCTTCCCCAGTGAAGTGCACAGCAGCAGCCTGAAAGAGTTCAAGAAGTGTTTGGAAAATGTTCTTGGACACATGGTGTGACTTTCGGAGTGCCCTGTGCAGGACGAGGAGTTGAGCTTGATGATCCTTGTAAGTCTCTGCCAACTTGGAATATTCTATGATTTTATGAATTTAACTTTTACTTCAGAAGACCAAAATGATTGGTCTTGCCTGTACAGTATCCAACTACAGCACCCAATTCTTCTCTCACCATAAGCCACCTTCATTTCCCAATGCCATGAATATTAGGCAGATGCAAATTGCCTCTTCTTCTATAGTTTCTATTAGGATTGAAAAAGCCTTATGGCCTGCAAATCCTTTTCACGTCCCAACACACAAAAGATGGAATAAATGCCAGGGAGGACTGTTTCCAAAGCATTTTGTAACAACAATAATAACAATAACAAGTTATGTGCTACCCACACCAAGTCAGGAGCTCACAGTACAGCATCAGCATATGAGATGACCCTGCTTGTGAACAGGGCTCAAGACTCACCAGCCTCTGCATGCTTTTCACATGGGTAGGACTGATGGATAAGGCCTCTTCATACCAGCGTTTGGCTTCATCAATATTTCCACGAAGTTCGGCCACCTGTCCCCTCATGTAGAGAACATAGTGTGACATTGGAAAGAGATTAGCTGCTTCCTGGGTACACGCTGTGGCCTCAGCAGGCTTCCCAATTCCTATGTAGACTTCAGCTGTGGAAGGAATGTCAGGACCAATTAATGATTCTTGCTTCATCGTACCATGACTAGATGTTGTCACATGTGCTGTCTTTGTAAATAGTTTCACTTCAGATAAAGACTATTTTCCTAAAAACAGTTTGCATCTTAAAAGATAAATTATTAGCTAAATTATTTTAACTTAATTATTCATTCAGAAAAGTTGGTTTTCTAAGTGTTTTAGGAGTTACAACTTCTAAATGGCTGAATATTTTTTGTAGTTTGCTATTTTTATCTTAAGTCTTGGATCTTTTCCTTTAATTTTATTTTTAAGATGTGAGCATGTGAGTATTCCAGGACTTTTTAAGAGTTGCCTGACACACATATAAATCAGATTGACTACAAGGGTAAAAATTTTCATTTGGTGAGTAACTAACAACTAACAATAGAAGTATTTGGCTTCAGTAGCTCTTATGACACTCAGACTCTTCAACACTGCTATTTCATACCTTGCTGGTTCATCCCAATCTCTTGCTGAAAGAGTGGGAGAAGAGAGGAATAAAGAGACACTACATGCAATGAAAAGCTATTAAAGTTAGGTGATCTTTTCCTTTATGTTGGTACAGACCAAATAAAAATAGAGCCTCAAAGTAATTGTGTGACTGCATTCTCTCGAGTCACACTGCACAAGAGGTTTAAAGTTTAATCAAACTGCTGCACCAAAACAGTAAAGTGATCTGTCACTGCTCCTCACCGTACTGTACAGGCCACCCACCTTTGGCTTTAAAGGCTCTCAGATCAGGAACACCATTGGAAAATGCTCAAAACTCTGAATCAGACTGATATTTTAGTGCCTTTAAAGGAGCTTGCTTATAAAAAAATTCCATTAAACAGCTTTATCTCTGCGTTCTTCCTATGTCAGAATATTTTAAAGATGTTTTTAAGAGTAGAAAGGGGCCCGTGTAGCAGACTGTAGCAGCAGACCACCAATGTGCATGGAAATCTGACTAAGTTGTGAACTAAAAAGGAATCAGCAAACTGTGTCCAGACTCCTCCTTTGTGGGCAAAACAGTAGCTGTCACTTGCATGAACTGAATAACCAGCAACAGAACATGACCCACAAAAATTAAAAAGAAAAAAACCAACCAAAAAACAAACCCAAAAAATGCCCACCAAACAGAAAATAAGTAGTGGAACAAGCTGCCACAGAAGCTGAGAAATTATCAGCATTATAGATGCAAAGAGTTACTGCAGATGGTCATAAACTGGGACAGTTTATAAGTATTTAAAGCCAACGATGCCCCAGTGCAGAGCAGGGACTGCACCACACTCTGCTGGGCTTTGCCCTGCTCTAATCCGTGTGGCTGCTGAGTAGCCCAAATGAGATCACTATTATTAACCACTGTAATTGCTTTCTTTCCAATCTTCTGGGCTCTTCCTCTAAACCACTGAATAACCGGGAGCCATTCCCCTGCAATGACTTTCACACCATAAAACTGTAGATGTAAATAGGTAAATTAAAATGCTATGAAATAAAGCACTGTTTTACTGAAAACATGAAAGAAAAAAAAAATGTCACTGAAAAATGTTCTGAAAGCAGAACAAAGCATAACAACTGCTGGCTGATTTCTAAATTACATCTTTCTGATCCAGCTATCAATAAAAACAATTGCATATTATGCATTTTTAACTGTACAAAAATACACTGGATCACCATTTTCTGGTTAAAATTTTATGTAGTAGTCACTTGTGATATTGCAGTTAGCTTGAGGCTTGAAGCATCATAACAACACTAAATCCACTCAAGATGACTCCACATTTAGACAAACAATCCTGAGTCTTTTACATTAATGAAACCAGAAGGAACAGAATGGAATTTGGGCTCATTGTCACAGCTGCAAGGGACAGGTTGCTCAATAGTACTACTGCTGTTTCTTTCCCTGCATAGGCAGTTATTTATCTTCTATTATAAAACTTTTTAGTTACAGGAACTCTATTAAAAATCTTACAAAGATCTTGTTCCACTCAATGGAATCAGTGACCTGGGATTAGCTCAGCTGGTTGGAGCATGGTGCTAGTAATGCCAAGGTCAGGTTCCATCCCCTCATGGATCATTCACTTCAGATTTGGACTTGATGATCCTTGTGAGTGCTTTCCAAATCAGAACATTCTGTGATTCTGCAAGGAGGCTGAGATTTCCGAGCCTATGTACTCTAGGAACTTCAGAAACTAAATTCTTCAGGGATAAGGGAGAGAGTGCTGCATTTGTTCTACAGGTAACAGCTACATTCTAAAACTACTGCCTTATCTTTCATAAATTATCTTACACACAGAGTAACTCTAGTGTGCTTTTTATTTCTTCCCTTGCTTTGGTGCCACACACATGGAAGAAAATATGATCTGAACAAACAGACCTTAGGCTAGCAATGAAGGAGCGGACATAGAAAAATAAATTTTACTATCACAATACCTGCATGAAGCCATATTTGAGCCAGAGTCATCCAAGGATGCAGGGGACCTTGTTTAGGAGCACTGCTTTGCAGAGAAGAAGCAACCTCGGACAATGCCTGCTCCACTCTGGAAGCTGCTATTGATGTGGCATGGACGGAACCTGCAGAAATAACGAAAACAATTTACCAGCACAGAAATAATGAAAGCCGTATACATTGCATGAAACATTTCATTGCCACCCTTTTCATAAAAGGCTTTACCTCAAACTCAATATTTAATTTATATTTACCATTTGGGAGAAATTTTTAAAAATGCCAGATTAATTTTCTTATGAAAGCTTTCATACTGGTCTGAAAGTCTATATTAAAAAATACATCCTAAACTTTGGTAGCTGTACCTGACATCTTTTTGGGTTGCTAGTATGAATACTACCTATTAAACTTGACACCTCTTTTCTGGCAAATGTGCAGTCCAAGAAAGGTTTGTCATGGTATCATACACTGCAGTCGTCAGGTTGCTGCATTCACTTCAATGTTAGTATTAGCTGTGTCTTCCCACAGAGTGCAATTAGAGGATTATTTTACAACAAATAACAGAGCAAAAAAAGAGAACTAAAATACACACAGTGATCACAACATACACTACCACAAATACATTGTTAAACTGCACTGAATGTAAAACTTGCCTAATCAAGAAGGCTGAGCAAAAGCACCTTGTGGCAAAAAAATCCACAAAGTTTTTTTGCATAAAAAACATTCCCAGAGCATACTAAGGATAATTCTCATAAAATGTATCATTTCCAAGTCAGATTAGAATCTCATTGCCAAATAATACCCTTTTCAAAGTACTGGAATTTAAAAAGCTTCTGTGACTAGAGAATATCTAATGGCAATTGTACTTTGGATAGTCAATTACTTGCCAGCATATTTAGTCATATTTTTTTTTTTAAATCAAGACCATGAATATTTTAAACTACACTCCTTCTTGTCATCTAAGCCTCAGCATATCTCTAGTTGTTTTATAATTACAAATTACAAAATCTCATACTGATTAGGCCTGATTAAAAAGTAAAGGCAGTAAAATATTCCATACTGGATCAGATGAGAAATTGTCTAATTCCATTACCATATCCATAATGATCAACAATGGCAGAGACTCCAGAAGAAAGTACTGAACCCTGTACAAGTTGAACTGCACCCCAAAAGCTAGTCCTCATCATTACAAGTTAAGAAATAAAACCTTCACTCTCAGTATCACAGGTTTTCTAAGAATTTTAACGAGAAGAGATCTGTCACATGAAATATACATTTTTAAGTGTGACAAGATAAACCAGGAAACCAGAAAGCACTGGAAATTCCTGTCACACAGATCAGTAGGAAGTTAGTCTGAAAGTATGCACCATAGTTCCCTTAATTGAAAGAAACAAAGGAAAAGCAGCACAGGACAAAATCAGCATTTCATGTCATCGTGAACAAGGAAAGGCCCTGAAGATCTTAAAAAGTGTCTGGCAGTGGAGTTTGCTTTCCTTTTTACTGGCTGATGGAACAACTCAAAGCCCAGCTTGCACAGCTGAACATTCACTATAGTTTTTGTGTCTCTTACTTTAAAGCTTAAATTCTGAAGAAATTTGAAAGGGAAGTCTAAGCAAGAAGCACACAGAGTGTATTATAAGAAAATACCAGCAAGGGTACCAAAAATAAGCAGTGGTCACGAGTAACCGTGCTGTTGTCTGACAGCCATTTCTGTGAAGAACACCACTGCAGCCTGGCACTGTTTAGCCTTCCAAGGACTAACAGTGAAAGCGCTTTCTTCTCTGCAGAACAATTTGAAAAGAAAAGGTGCAATTCAGTGCCATAAAGGAGATCATCTAACCCCTTCCTTCGGAAAAGCAAGTATGCAATTTAGTATTAAAAAGGACCTATATTTTCTATTATTTAAAGCAAGGACTCTGGCTGCTAGCCAGGCCACAAGTAATTTCATATAGAAAGTGTGCTGTTAGATTTTACACCTTCAGTACTTAACCATAAAGCACACATGATAATGTATTATTAAAACTTTTTTTACACAATTCATTTATAAAAAAGAACTATACTGCAATAAGATTCTTAGGAGTTTCTGCGCCATCTGTATTAAAATTAAACAGAGTGAATACTGAGTACTTCCTACCCTGGACTTCATACAGAGTGACATAAAAAGAAGAAAAAAAAATGTAAAAGTTTTTCTATATTTTTTCTTTGAAGTTGGTATTATTCAAATTCTTTATATTTCCTCTTTAGGAAAAAGGTATCCTTTAACATATTGCAGCAATTAGTTCTCTGAGGAAAAAACACAAGCAATGGCCATCAGGGATCTTTCAGGGACACTGCACTCATGCTAATACTCTAACCCATAAATCCTAAATACTTCTTTAGTACTGCCACAATTAGCTGTCATCTGACTAATTTCTGGCTCTTTCTATTGAAACACATTTAGTGAACTTTTCATTTCATAAACTAAAAGTAATTTAAAGATCTTGTCTACTAAAAAGTTTATTTCTACCTTCCTTCAAATTTTACACAAGTATTTTCATATTAGAATAACTTATCAGTACCCTTGTCCTAACCCAGGATTTCCCAACAGCTTCAGATCTTTATATTCACGTGACAATTCTAAAACCTACATTTCAGCTACAACTGGTAAAGATACAAAGTGGCTTGTGGGAAACTGAGGGTGATGAGTAGGTCTTATAGTCCCCTTGAGGTTCTATAGATCCTCAAGTTTAGTTGGAGATTCCCTGATGGTTTTGTCACCAGCTCTGCTTTCTCATCTTGGTCCTAACTGCAGTTGGTTTTCTTTGGTCTGAGGTCAGGAGCCACAGCCAAACACAAACATACCCTCACTTTCACTCACAATTCACTGTGTTGTAGCTTCCTTCAGATGCTCAGACAAGAGTTGCAGCAATTTCTCATTTAAAATTCTATTATACCTTTCACACACAAATATACCTTCGCTCTTCCCAGACAACTTCTACACCTGTTGTTAGAGCATGACACTTAAGAAAAACATTCCTCCAAATACCACAAGCAGCAAAGAGTATTTATTTCGAAATGGAAATCATGAGGCCTGGAAAATTAATATGTGACTAAAATAGATCCTGGCTACTTACTTTCATTTGTTTAGCTTTGTTCTGAAGTTTGTTTATACTAAAAAGACCAAGTATGAAACAGGGACTGTCTTTGCAAGACCTAGAACTCACTACTGAAATAAATTAACATCTGAAATCAGAATCACATTGCAATGTGAGAGAAGATATTAACCACGACAAAATGTTCCTAAATCAAAAAGGTATAACCTCCCACTCAAGTTTCCTATAGTGGCATCTGCCCAGGATCTAGTTTCTACTCATCATACTAAAATTCTGTCTGCAAAAACCATATCACAGGTTCAATGTTTCAGTTCAATTTCAAGTAGAAAACCTACCAAAGCCTTGAACAAAGACAATACACCCAAGAAGTTAAGTCACCTCACAGAAATTTGCCAAGTCACACCTACAGTTAAACTTTGGTGAATAAAGCATTCAGCTTATTCTCTTCAGGCTTTTCTTTACTGTTACCACAGGACAGTCCACAGGAACTCATCCATTAAACACCATTTATAAATACCATACACCCTATGTAAATGAGTGTGTTTTGACTCCTTCAGTTCTTTCCTTGGTCATTTCCACATTAATTCTTCCCAGTGCAGTGTAATGGACATAAACTAATACACGGGCTCCATCAGGACCGAGATGGCATGACAGCTTTGAGGAAAACAAAATCACTTTGCTACGTGCATCAGTTTCCCTTCTGAAAATTAGTAATAGAATGGACTGTCACCCTTCATGGAACACGTTCATATCAACTCACAAAACCACTATGGCAGGATTTCTTTTTATACTATAAAAAAGAACGTTACTCAATAGGTTTAAGTTCACCCCGTTTTAAACATTTCAATATTCATATACAGAAAAAAATGCTTTCACTGTAATGCTCATGCAGGAGAAAAGAGGAAAACCCCCATGACTCAACTTTACATGCACACAAAGAGCTGGAAGTAAGAACATTAGTGGTGTGACACACAGAGAACTCTTAGAAAAGCAATTACATAATACAAAGAGGCAGCACCTTCTGCAGGACTAACACACCCCTGAAGGGATGCATTTGATAACTCAGATTGGCAGATTAGGCCAAAATTCACAATTTTTTTTTCATTTAAAATTCAGTAAGAGTCTGAGATACCTTTCACAATCACAGATTGCAAAGCTATCTTATCTTTTACTACAGAGTTGTGCGTGGAGATGATAGTAGTCAGGTAAGGACAGCATCATTCACAAAGCATCCTCTCAGCAGTTTAAAAAAGATTTTCTGTGCTTAGTCACTGTCAAATGTGTTGGCTAATGTATCTTCTCGCTTTTCTCTCCTTCACCAAATTGGTCTCCTGTACCCCCAAAAAATCTATGGAAATGTAAAGTAATCAATGAAAAAAACAAATTATAATTGAATGCTATGAACACAGCTTTGAAAGGTAAATGGTTAGAGAAAAAAGAATATTATTTCGTGTGCTGATTGAAACAGCAATTATTTTTATTTTTTCTATATTCTTCATTTTTTCTTATCTAGCTTACTTTCATAATGTCATTATTTCCAAGTGTACTCTTAATTTATTTAACAAGCAAAACTTGTACCACAAAAGAAAGCAACAGCTTGTTATGGGTCATGACGCAGCTGCAATATTGAGCTCTGGATCAGGGTCCTTCTTTAGGAGCAGCAGTGCTATAATACAACGTACTGGCAGCTGGCCATTGTGTTACACAAGACCTGCCTGATATTTCTTCATTTGCAGTCCTCTAGAAACGAATACTGCCTCTTTAATTATTAAATGCAAGCGTTAGTGGAGTGCATTCAGGTCTTGTAAGATTACAGCCCTTAGGGTGACTGGATGGGCAAAGAGCAGCAGCCTTGCTTCACACACTGCCAAGCTTCAGCTACTGATGGACAAAACGTGTCTGTCTTGTGGGAAAGGAAAGGGTGATTTTAGTCCTTCGGAAATTAACAGAACTGCGCAGTGATTACTACTTACAAACTGAAAAAAGGGAGTAAACCCCATGAAAGTAAGCATCTGATGGATTGCCTTTGGATAGATCAAACCACAAATTAAAATCCAAAGTAAGAAGAAAATAAATGTTATATAGATATACATAAGCCAAAAATTCTAAGAAAGCCAAAGGATTTCTGATAACCTTCAAACTGTAAATCAGGTTTACAGGATTTCAAAAGATAAAATAATTAAATAAGATACACCTCTAAAACCATGTTCCCGTTCAACAGAAATTGGAAGTCAAGTCAATAATACAAAATGCCCTTGGCTTCTTTCACTAGAAAAAAAAATTGAATTGAGCAAAATACGAGATTTTCAGCCCATGAAATTATATTAACATACTATAGGCACCTAGGGAAACTGCTCCTTACTCAGCTTTAGCTTTCATTAATTATTGACACCATACAAAGGACTCCCAATATCTTTCTTCTTTTTCACAGTTCTGCTACTTCTCATGCATACGGTAGAAGCTCCTTTCCCTGAGGATAGCTTGGAAATGGAAAACTTGGGCTCCACATAATGGAATCTGTGCTTTGACTTCATCATTCCTTCAGTTTGCCTTCATTCTTGAATAGGTTCTTACTCACTTGCAGCTTTGTGAAGAACAAGAACAAGTAATTGAATGCTAACTGGGATGTACTGTTTATAGTATAGGTCTGAAGAAGTTCAACTCAGTGACACCCCAACCTGTAATAGCAGCCAATCAACTATTCAAATGCTTCAAGAAAGTCAGACTTCAGCTTCTGTAGGACACAGATTTCCTGGCACTTCCAGTTGCAGGCTTACATATGAGCTACTGTTTTCAAAACCCTGGTCTTGTCTCAGCTGTTTAACAAGTGAATTTTGCTAATACACAAAGTTTTTTTTGCTACGTTTTGCTTGGAATTAAAATATTAGACATGAAATCAGTCTAAAGACTAGGTATCAAAATTAATTTCTTAAGATCAGATTATAGTAAATTCAGTGACAAAACCAGTGCTATGTATAAAGATATGAGTGAAGGACAATTTAAAAGAATTTAAAGGAGTTAAAAGGAAATGGCTGAAAAGCTACATTGATTTTACACTGTCACCTGAACTATAGCAGCAGCATTAGTGTACATTTTGTACTCCAATAGCATGGAGATGGATCTTACAGCTGGTTCCAATTGGCATCATTTCAATTAACAGAAAGGCTCTTGACTTGAAGCAGCAGAACGCTGATTTTCACTGCTCTAATGCCTCCTCCAAATCATTCAATATGCCCTACCTGCATCATGATACACACTGATATTTAGGCAATGGTTTCCTTCATACGAATTTTCAGGAAATGTTTTGGATGTAATTACTTAAAGGCTTTCTGAAATTGTTAAGAACTGTCCAGATAAGAGGAGATCCTGTGGCAAGAACAATCTTGTTAGGCATAAGATGCCAGCACTGGAAATAATTTACACCAGTAAATGCTACAAAGCAGCCCTGACCAATAATCTCTTCCACTGAACACTCATGAGAACAGAGTATAAAATATGTCTGTAGCTTTACATCTTTTGAGGTGAATAAAATCGTCTCTGACGAAGCTCTTAAAACCCAGGCAGTATTTAACAAAAAGCAGCTGAAAGGCCAGATTTCACTGACACTGTTGAAACAATCTATTCAACCATGGTTTATCAGCTCTGAAGATTATCAGAAAAATACAGCACAAACACGCTCATCAGGAATAGAAAGCCAATTTACAGCGAGTAGGTGAACAGGGCTCAGGAACTTGGTCACAGTATGGAGAGGCTGCATGGGGCCAGACAAAGGTGTCTGGTTTAGGATGAGGAAGATGAGAAGATACAAACAGTTGGAGAGGAGACTCTGTTCTTGAGAGAGAAGATGAGGAAGTATCAGAGGCTAAAAAGCGAAACAAAGAGAATGGTAAGGGGATGTGGGAGGGGGGGACAGGAAAGAAAAAAGATCCAACGGGGTTTAATGGACTCATGGGTGCCATAAACACAAAGCATTTGTTTCACTGTTCACTAAGATTGAAATGGCCCCTACAGAAAATAAATAGCACTTCTGAAAGCAACAACAAAAAAATACCCCTTTATTCACATGTGCTCTCCTTTCATACTAAATTAGATTTAAAAAGTAAATAAAATATTTTTCCCTATGTTCCAATGCATAAATTTAAAAAATATATTGAAGGGAAAATAAAAGCCAAAATCTAAAACTCAGGTAATATTGTTTCTTCCTATGACAAACTCAGTGGACTGCAACCAAACTGAACAGAAAGTTCTTAAAAAGATTGATTGCAATTTATCTTAAGCAAATAGCCAATGAGTTTGTATAGTTTTGCATATTTTTGTCTCTTTGGATATGAAATGTGTCTGTCTCCCTGTGAGATGGACTGATTAATCAAAGTTGGTTTTTTTCCCCTCTACATTTATTTCCTTCATCGATATATACAAATATGACTGCATGCCACTCATGGCAAGCCAACTGAAACAGAGACAAACTTAAAGGAAATTTGCCATAGTTATTCATCAGGACATTAGAATCAACAGTCTAGCCTTGTAAGAAATCCACAGTACGCTCTTGATACTTTAAAGGCTACGCAAATTTAAACTTGAATCACTTAATCATTATAGAATTGGTAAGAGCTCCATATAAAGCAAGTTTTCAATACTTTTTTCTTAAAGGTCAGCTTCTGCTTAATTGATACATTTAAAATGAAGAATTTACAGCCATTGCGTTTAACATAAACTTCAAATTTGAATTTTATCTCTCATTTCTTGGTACTTAGATGACTGAGTTCAGACCAGACAGGCAAAGAGGATCGTTGTCATCAGAGATGGCAAGCAAAGTTCTGAAGGGGAAAATTTCCAAATGTTCTGATGTACCCAGACATATAAATGCATTCACAAGGCAGCATTACAAGAGGTAGTTTAACGAGAAGGGGAGCAAACATTTCCATCCTGAGAGGATCTTCAGCCAGAACTTTCCTGAATTTTAACATTTGTTTACTGATTTGCCAAATTCCTCCTGCATTTTTAAACACTGTGGATCCACAGATTTTGCAGGGAGCCCTTTCAGCCCTACAAAAGTCTAACATCTTGACCATCCATGGTTTCGATCATCTACCTGTTGTGAATAATATTTTATTGACAGTGCTTAAGCTTTCTCAAACACTATGACAAGCTTGAATGCCTTCATTCTTGTACTGCCATAATATTTTAATTACTGCAAAATGCTTATATAATACTCTGACAAAGAATTCTGGACAAACACTGGAAGTGGAGCTTTTTTATGTGTATAATTACATAGATTCAGTTGATAACAAAGTCCTAGTCCTTGCCAGAAATTGAGTACTGATATTGCAACGAGGTTTCTTCTGTTAAAATTAACAATTAAAAAAACTCCATCAACAAACAAAATCAACTCTGACTCCCAATTAAAAAAAGAAAACATAAGGGACATCTACCCACTGATCCTCCACAATTACCTTTTATAAGATAAATGACCAAAAATGGATCCCATATTTTTAATTTTCCGTCTTGTTCTCTTTGACAATAGAGTTAAGTTCTAACAACACAGCTCAGATTCAGATAAAAATACAATTTGGACCTGCCAGAAAAATCCGAATGTGTGCAGAGATCCTATTTGGATGCAGAGATCCTGTTTGGATCAGGATATTGGCTGCAGGATTTGAATTTAGGGCAAGCTTCTTGGAAAGCTCACTGTTTTGAATGAGGGTTCATCTTTACTTAAAAGCTTTGAGGAATACGGAATCTTTAGAATTCACTGTGCTCTCAAGTGTGGCAGATATAAAATGGGACACCCTGAAGGTATAAATCAAGAGCTGTTTGTCTCCACTGGAAAAGAAACAAACAAAAACCCACCACTAATCACAAGAAACCTTTCAGAACACCCATCCCCAACAAGCACTTTTTTGAAGGCATAAAACTTTATCTATTGCTATGCCTATCTATATATACATGAAATCTACAAAATGTAGTTGTATTCTTAAAAATGAAAAATCAGCTAGACTAGAACACAGAACGATCACCATAGCACGATATAATGCTATCTTATCCCTTTTAATTATATGAGTACAAGAAGACAGAAGATTCCCTGTTAATTAGGCCATATCATATTGCTGTTCTTTGAAATCAAGTGACCTGATCCTTGCAATAAAAACTGCTTGCACTACAGCAAGCACAGAACACTACTTTAAATTCAAAATTGAGTGAACATTCAATCCAATTTTATCTTTCAGAAGTTAATAGCTAAATGGGATTTTTCTCTACTGTTAGACATACAGTACACATTTCAGCGTGTCTTAATTTGTGGGTCAAGTGTACTCAAATTCATAGGCTGGCAAATTTTCCCATAAGCTGTTTGTGTCAAATAGTGATTGAGCAGAAATACACCCCTGAAAGGTCCCAGGAAAAGAATCCTGTCATTTTAAAAGCCAGAAAAAAGAAAACTCTCAATATTTAGACCACAAGTAAGATATGGCAAAAGTTTTTGGAATTAGCAGCATCATGCCGATTCCTTCTGCAATCTCCACAGAATGCGTGGCTCATCTGCTATTTGATTGCATATCTTCTAAGCTATATTAGTTTGCATTGAGATAACTGAATATTTTATTACAGGCAAATTATATATTGTCAGTATTTACTGACATGTAACAATATTAGTTTTTATGCAGCATATCTGTGCACAAAAAATTTTTATATGCATATAAAAATATCACAGTATGTATGATTTACAACAAATAAATTTTCCATATCATGTCAAAGTATGTCCACAGAGAGCCTAGCCACCCATGTAACTATATTTTAACATATATGAGATATTTTAATTATTAAAAACAATGTATTCTATTTTTTTGAGATTAAAAGTTCTCTGAATTTTTTTTTATCTTTTAAACAAAAATGTGCAAATAGTGAACAAATGAAAAAGCGCAGGAGTTTGGCAAGTAGGATAGTTCAGCATACTAACTTTTAGCCTTTGCATAAGGAAATATTACTAAACTCAGCAAGATCCATACCATAGATACTTTAATTTACAGAGAATGTGGTCAGCAAGTACTTCATAAATTAAAAAGAAGAAAAAGAAATCTTACATCACACAACATTTATTTNAGAACACAAGTAAGATATGGCAAAAGTTTTTGGAATTAGCAGCATCATGCCGATTCCTTCTGCAATCTCCACAGAATGCGTGGCTCATCTGCTTTTTGATTGCATAACTTCTAAGGTATATTAGCTNAAATGAAAAAGCGCAGGAGTTTGGCAAGTAGGATAGTTCAGCATACTAACTTTTAGCCTTTGCATAAGGAAATATTACTAAACTCAGCAAGATCCATACCATAGATACTTTAATTTACAGAGAATGTGGTCAGCAAGTACTTCATAAATTAAAAAGAAGAAAAAGAAATCTTACATCACACAACATTTATTTCCACTTACACGACAGTAATGAAAATACAAATTCATTTTGCAAAATCAAAAAGATAACAAATGCAAAATCTAGCTGTGGCCAGATCATTTAACCTATTTTATTTTGCATTTCTTACCTGTTTCAGGATCACTGAAATCTGGCAATGTAATTGTATTAAGCTGTCGCCTGTCAGCAATGGCTCTGTCTAACAAGCTGCTCCCACGGCCAGAATCACTGTAATGAAGTACAGAAATTGTAAGCCATTAAAATACAAAATTATATACTGATATACAAGTTGCATGCTGCCCTACTCCCACAAAGGTTCTTGCTATAAAAGTTACTGCTATGACCAAATTTAGTACCAAGCACCACTAACCACTCACAGAGCATTAAGCCAGTTTCATTAAAACAGAACCGAGCTGAACAAAATTAAATCCTTATTTACTTCAGCAATTCTGTTGTCATAATTAATATGACCAAAAAGGGAATAGTGGCTTCAATTTAATTCATAACTAACATTTCTACAGAAAGAATCTATTATAGCTTGAATATTTATATGATAATGGGGTACAAGTTTCACAGAAAGCTGAGAAGGCAGGTGCGAGTTTGAAAATCCACACTTTCTCCAGACTGAACAAAAACACCACAGCAGGACATCTAATTTTAGGTAAAGATGTTATAAAGGGCTGTTTTGGTTTTGTGTTTTGTTGTGCTTTTTTTTTTTAATATATGCACATACACATATTAACTGCCTAATGTTGAACTTCATTCTAATGGCATAGCAGAGACATTTGAACTCTTCTAGAAACATCTCAGGAGCCTAAGCAGTGATTTTTACTGATTTCACCTGTGGGCAAATGCACTTAAATTCCACTTTAGCAGTGAATTGGCATCTGCCCCTCAGGCTTCTTGTTGATATGCTTGCTGGAAAACTAACTGCTCCTAGAACTACTATTAAAGATTCAGCAGAAGAATGGGGACTGAAGAAATAAGAGTTTTTTGTCCTTAAGATGAGGCAAGCACTGAAACACATTGTCAGCAAAGTGTAAGGAAGCACATATGGGCATTCCTTCTTTAACATTCTATGGTTAATACAGTAATTTCATTTCTAGGATTGTTAAATCCGGTACTATTCATTATCAATAAATATTTCATTTAGAAACTCATTAAAAAACCAAACCATCCCACAAACTTAAAAGTAATTAAGCTTTAAAGCAGTTGAACAGTTAGCCCATCTTAGCAGAACACAATCTTCTGTCTGATTCTCTCTGAAGAGAAATAACTACATGAAATTCCTAGTTTGAAGTAAAGCCTGAGAAACTTTAATCTAAACTGCAAGGCTGGAATTCAGCACATCCCTCCATTTGCCTTAATTTTGCAACTTCTGAATTTGCATTGAACAAAGGGCAAGAAGTCTCCCAACAGTTCTTAATAGCTGCAAAATTCAGTGAAACAACATACCCTCTTTTTAGAGCTGTTACTAAAATGGTAGAATTGAAATTTTGTATCACCCCTGACATTATTGCACTACATCCTCACAAAATGAGAGCATTATAGAAATCCACAGGAAACAGAAGGGAACTTTCTGGGCCATGCGCTATCAGCTGTAGCTGTTACATCACTCGGTGTCAATTTTCTGTGGTGACTATTTCCTCAATGCACATGCAGCACATGCCAAATGCTGCTGACAAGAAGAGCCAGAGCCACCATCAATATCTCCTAAGCACAGCACTGGCACTGTGGTTTGTTCCTTTTTCAAATGCAAACCATCAAGTGGAAAAGAATTCAACTGCTTTCTAACGCATTTGAAGCAGGAGGCTAAAGGCAAACATTTAAACCTTCCAAGCCTTGCACCAGAAAAGAATTTTAAAATTCATATTAATTTTCTCATCTCATGAGAAAAAAACTTTATATGTCAATTAAAGACAAAAGTTCTATATCAACTGAACAAAGGTAACTTACAGTATTGCATTTGGCCCTTTCTAAGGTATATCTAGGTATTTGTGGTTTAATTTTATAATTAAAAGATCATTGAGGACACTGAACCCATGTTCCCACAAAATCTGATTCATTGCAGAAGAAATATTTAATATAAACCACAGCTTATCAAAAAAGTAAATTCTCATCTCATTGGGGAAATGATACACCAAATTAGTTTTCAGTCTAAATCATGATAGAAAAAGATATTTCAAACAAGAATAAAAGATATTTAAATATTTGAAAAACAACATTATGAAAAGGTTTAAAGTTATTAAAAGACCTTTTATTACTGGCTTAAAGAACTTTTTTTAAAAAGGCTTCAATTATTTCCAGTGGGAGACATAATTTTCAAACGGTGCTTTGCAACAAAATGAAGTCTGTGTTTAAACTACATAGGCTGAAAAATTCAAGTTTACACAACAATCCTACATCATCATTCTTCAGTACAAGAGCAGTGCAGCTGGGTGAACAGAACATCCCAGTCACATTTCAGTGGTATCTGTTATCTCTGGGTAAGAGTTGGATGGATCTGAATTACTGTCACAGCATATGTAGGTACTCAGTCCTTACATTTCACACAGACCAGCCAAAGAAAAACCACAACTCAGTATCCTTGTTCACTGCTCAATGTAACTCCGAATGTGTGATTTGGGAAACCTGCCTCCTTCCATCATAACTCTTACCCACAGGTCCTGTTTGTTCCATTCTGAATTTGATCTTAACACACTACCATAACTTCAAGAAAAGACTCAGATGTCAAGATTAAAAAAATCAGTATGAAAAAAAAAAAATCAGATGAGAAGTAGTCCTCACTAATTTTCCCACTTAAGATATTCCTGAAGAAGAATGGTGCCAAGGGGAGTTATCAAGCACTGCTGTTTGAAGCTGACACAGCCAAGAGTGAGTTTTCACAGTCCCTGCTGATGTCTGAAGGAGGCTTTACTTACTGTGTGTTCAGCATGGCACAGGAGCTCTTAGCACAACCAAACAACAAGGCAGCAATGACAAGCTATGATTAGAGCCCTGAGATGTGTCAAGGATAGAGCAGCAGAGATGGAAGGTGAAAAGTTGTGTTGGAGTACATGCAAAGCCAGTCTGAAATTAGGCTTGCACAGGAACTGTAGCTATTCTGCAAAGTGCAGCATTCTGATGCTAAACTCTTAACCCTGCCTGCCCACACGCACAACCAGCTAACTAAAATAAAGCGCCACCCACGAGGTTAGAAGAGAAATTTTCTCCCTGGCCCCTACTCCTCATTCAGTGGCTTGGAATTGAAAAGATTGAGCTCAGACCTTTCTGGCTGCTGACATACTTGCTTTCTGCAGCACGAGCGATGCTCCCTGCTCCAGCACGCAGTGTCAGGGTCTCTCCATATGCTGTGACTGACTCAGGTGCCCTCCCAGGCTTTTCCTGCCACACCTTCCAAACTTGGCTGCTCTGAATGCTCACTAGCTCCCTAAGCAGAGAAGCAGTTTTCCCTCTTCTGCCATTAGATCAGCTCTTTCAATCCTCCTAAGAGATGCATGGAATCAAAGCACAGCACAAACGCAGTGTCCATCATGCTGCTACACAGGTACCTGGTGCCACCTGCTACAAAGCTTTTCTGCTGGAGCATCTCTTCTCCAGAAGCTGTCAACCCTTCAAACAACCAGAGAACAGGAAATTCTGCTTGTCTCCTTCTCCAGGTACTTGATAAACATGTTGAATAGTACCACCATGGATTTTTGCTAAGTAGCCTTCTTATTTGTTCCACAGCTTATCTAAATATATATGGCAAAAGACCTTCACAAAAGTATTTTGGAAAACCAAATGGGACTGTAAGTTATATTTATACATTTGTTAATGCCTTTGAAGAACCTAAACAGTTTCATAAGCAAGACCTTCCTTTAAAAAACCAGCCCTGCTGACTGTGCAAGCGTATAGTTTCTATCCAGGTGATGCCTGATGCTTCTATAGCTCTAATTAATGTCTCTCATATTATTGAGTGAAAGCCCTTGAACTAAATTCCTGCTACAGCAATCTCTCCACTAGCCCATATAAAAGACTAAAACCCTGACCAGGAAACAAAACAAGACCATACCACTGCACTGAGAATTGGGTAACTCAAATCTGTGTAACCAGTCTTTATCACTGGAGAATTTAGTAGCTTTGGCATTCCTTACTTCACAGAACCTGGGCAGTTCCACATGACCAGCAGCTGGTGCCTTTGAACAGCAGCCCCCAGATTTCCAGAGGATTAGTTTGTTTGCATGAAATACCAAAACCGGTAAATGCAGGAGTGCTGACCTAATATTGCCCTGAAAAGCCACTGAGCAAGGCAGTGAGCAGCCCAGCACACTGCAGCATCTTACCTTGGGTTAGTTAGATTGTAGCAGGATTTCCAAATCTGGAGCATGTGCTTACAGGTAAGGAGTGCTTCATCTGGGCCTCTGCACAGGGACTCCAGCTTGACTTTTGTAAACAGTAATCTAGTGAAAAGCAAAAAGAAGTTAAAAGACATTCCACTTCAAGAAAAACATTTTTAAAGACAGCATGACATCAAACTGGAGAAAACGTAACTTCAAATACAGTAATTTAAGTTTAATGAAGTAAGTGCAATAAATATCTAATGCCATCAAAGTAACAGTGCTTTTTACAAGATGCCTTTTTCAACTGGACAGAAGCCGCAGTTGAAACTATTCATTTTAATTAAAAAAAATAAAGTTCTAAGACAATGTAGCTTATTGAAATTAGCAGTACCACAGGATTCCACAAGGTGTATCAAGTTGCAGGTTCTCCACCAAGATTAACCTAGACACTTCCTGGTTATTTAAAGAATATAAATAGAATTGACAGTAAAGGAGCTAGTCCATTGGGAGGCACATTTCCAGGAGTCACAGCACGTAGGAACACATAATACACTAGAAAAATACTAATTTAAAAGCAATTTTTAGTAAAATCACAGATTGAAGAGCACAGAGCAGGAGGAGAGCTTTTATGTGCACATAAAACTGTTAGCCTACTTTCTGTTTTAAAACCCAGGTGTACTTTGCCATTTTATTCCACTGCAACCTTAATCATACTAAGTGAAAAATTTATATGATTGCTCATATGGTTTGCGTGGGAAGACTGAGAAGGGTGTGGAGGGGGGTATGTGTGAAAGCTCAGAAGTTTCTTATCCCAAATACGAACTTGGAGGCTGCTAATAGTAACTGAAAAGTGCAGACAGTTTTCTCAAAAATATGAAATTACATCGAGTTACAGCAGCTTAATCTTCAGCATTGCACTGATCATCCTCGGCAGAAACTACCCAGCATGTAAATCTAAAAATGAATCACACACCTTCAGAGTACAACGTGTGCATCGTGGGACTGAGGAAGAAACAAAAAGCACTTTGCTGTGTTGGTTTCAGAAAAGCAGCACCTGCCAGGTACATAAGGTCATACAAAGTCTCACTTGATATCTTGTGAGAACACAGAGCACAGTAATCACTCTGTAATGCAGAGCAGTTATACTGGCTTAGCTTTCCTCCTGTCAGTAAATTGGATTTGAGTACAGAGGGAACTATATGGATTATTTAAAGTTGTATTTCTTTGGCAGAGATGTCCTCTCCAGATACTTGTTTAACAGTGACTATATTACTGAAAGAAAAGCACGTCCAGGTCTGTCCATCATTTTACTGAAGAGAGAAGGAAATACGACAAATCCTTCCTTCACACTCCCCTCATCCAGTCTACCCTTAACGCATGCACACACATGCCTCACCCAAACTGCAAGACCTAGGCACCAAAAGCTGAACCCAAAATCACAGGAATCCATCTCATACAATCCCTTTCCCGCTTCTCTGTATGTAAGATAGCACATTTGACAGCTTGAAGCGCCTATAGAAGTTCAACTTCTTAAAATTCGTGATCATAAAGCATTTTACAAAAGTTATGGAACAAATAAATTCAGAAGCACTGGATTTGCAAGTCATTCTAGAGTCAATAATCATAATATATACCTTATTATGTACAGTTTACAGATAAACTGAATTTCCATTAACAGTATTCAAGCATTTAAGAATTTTAGGGATTTTGTAGCAGAGGGAAGGCACAGGGTCAACAAAATGCTAAGATTCAGCAAGCAAAATTTAAAAGGAAAAGTGAAGCAGCGGATAGAAAGGGAGGGGATTTGGTTATTAAGAAATTACTTAAAAACATATGTACAACGTAACAGGAGTCTGTGCAACACAAATGTTGGAACCTGGGCTACTAGAGTAGGATTCAAAGTCAAGACAGTAGAAGACAAATATCCCTGTAAGCATGAAAGCATCACATCAGAGCAGAAGACAAATATCCCTGTAAGAATGAAAGCATCACATCAGTTGGGTGCTTTTGGGTGCACTTAGCACACGTTGCAACATCACTCCTGTCTCTCGTGCATTAGGGCAGACAACAGGACTGGGTGTTCACACATTTTCCAAAATACAAACAACAAACAAAGTATATGATGGAAAAATATTCACAATTCTAATAAAGAAAGGCTAGGAAATTGTATCTAATAAATAAAGTACACTGGTGTGGGATTATCCACACTAAAGCAAAAATAATCTTGTGAGCAGAAAAGGTTGCATTTATAAAGCCACGTACAGCAGCTTCCCTGCATCCAAGAAATATTTGGAGTATAAATCTTAAAAGAACTAAGACACTTCAGAAAACTGAAATGTGATGAATAATAAAATGAAAACCTGACAACTACGCATATCTGACAAATGGGGGAATGAAGGGAAGAGGAAGGAGGCAACAGAAAGGAGGGACCATGTGACAAATAGCTCTCCCATATTACCTCAGTTTTACCAAGCTCCTTAAAACATAGCTGGAGGCATAAGCAGCTCTGGAAGGTTTTAGAAACCAAGAGGTAGGTTATCTGAAAAAAGATTTTCTGAAAGGTCAACTTCAAGCATCTGTGAAAACAGCTCCTCTGGAATACAGCCTGCATTACAGACACAGAGAATTTCAAACCTTACAACAGTTTTGATACACTACTAAAATGATGAAGAATAGATAAAAACTACCAAGCGATAGGATGATGAAAATTAAGCTGTATATTTTACGAACACCATCAATTCTCTCTTTGTGTCTGTTTGACACCCAGAAGTGGCACATGGTGCCAGAGTAACCTCAACACGGTGGAGCAGCACTCCATTAAGAACAGAAGTACTGAGGAGACAATACTCAAAAAAGAAATCAAGAGCAAAACGTGTGTCAGAGATGTGGAATAAATCAAAGAGAACACAAAGAACAGAAATCTGTTTGGGTCAAACCCTTTGGGGAAGGGAAGTAGGTAAAACAGGTCCTTTCAAAGACAGACTAACAGGGCATTTGTTCCAGCATCAATGTTTTCTACGGATGCAGATCTTTAACATCGCTAAAAATAAAGTGAATTGTATCATTTTAGGAGACTAATTACCCAGACACAAAATCAAGAACAAATCAAACTCTTAAGTGGAAAGGCTTCGTTATTCTTGGAGCTAATAGCTGGTAAATTTATGAAATAGCTACTGAAGCAGCAAATGACTCCATTACTTGAAGACTGTTCTCACTAACTAATGAGGACATTATAAAACAGCTGCTCATAACCTAATCCATATATTACTGGATTTTTATTAAATAAAGAATGAAAAATTCCAAATGGGTTTATAGCTAGGTCTTTGAATGTCAGTGACAAATAACTTGACAGCAAAGGTTAGCAAAGACATCCAAGATGCAGCAGAAGCCAAGTGTTCAACACAAGGATGCTCAAACATTTAAGGATCTGTGTCTCAAGTTGAGTGGGTAAAACTCCACGTGTGACAAGCCAATCATTGATAAGAATGTGCAAGTAAGACATCAGAAATGTGCAGGGATCCTACCAAGAGCAGCAGGGGACAGGTAGGGGACAAAAGAGCAACACAAAAAGCTGCATCTTATGTTCAGTAGTAAAAAGCAAAGGTAAACTACACCCAAACAGATTATTATCCACTAAAATTACAGTCTTTTAAGGCTTTTTTGTGTCAAAGTAGGAAAAAAGAAAAAATGTGTTCACCAAACAGGGATGAAAAATTCCCCAACCTTCACCATAATCTTTACCTATGTTTTTGAGACATGAAAACTATGACAAATGGAGGATAGGAGCACTTAAAGAATGACTAAAGTTAAGGCAGTCAAAAACAATAAATTTCTCAGAACTATGGAAACAGTAGCACATAGGATTGTCCTTTCTAAAGTAAAAACTTGAAAGGAAACATCACTTCTGGAATGACTGGGGAACAGCATCGATATTACCAGTGTTTCTGTCAGGAGGGAAGGAGCATTAGATAACACCATTAATGAATAAAATGGTTATTGTCCAAGTTTAATAAAGAGATTGTATCAAACATCCTGTGGAACTATTATTCCAAAGCAGAGCTGCTGAAAATGAACTCTGGGCTCATCAAGGTAAGACAGCTGTGAAGAGGCCAGATGCAATTCAGGGAGTACTCACTGGAACAGGAGACAGACCCAGTGACATTGTACGATATCCCAGTGAGACCACATCTGGAATGTTACATGTAATTCTCATTGGGACAGCTAAAAAACACACACTTGAGGAATTTCAGATCGGAGCAGCTGCAGAAAAAGGCTGTAAGGGTGATCCATTGGCTGGAAACTACAGAGTACAAAAAATATTTCATTCAGTCAGTCTAGCAGAAAAAAAAAGCCAAGAAGAGATATAACTTCCTTCTATAAATACAGATGAGACAAGCAGCGCGAAGGGAAAAGAACAATTTATCTAGAGGAAATTGTTTCCACAAAACAAGTATATTTAAAGGCCTTTCAGGCTATTAGAACACTGAGGGTGGGAATTAGGTCTCCTAATTTATAATTAGGCCATAGAAAAGACTTCTTCCTCACAGTTTGTTTTTGACAGACCACAGAAGAGGTGGTGCAAATAACCTAACTTCTTAAAATATGACGGATAAGTTCATGGAAAGTATTACAGAGAGGACAACTATAATAATGGGGCCCTGTGCCATCCAGAATTCTTGCTACTGCTTTATTTCCTTGTGAGTGCAAACTGATCTATTAATCCATGAGCTGAAGCTTTCTCTGCCAGCCAGTGTCATTTGTGGCAAAGAACATATGAATATCCAAGATACAATTGTCATCCTAAACCTCATCCAGCCTGTTTCACTTTTTGAAGATGCTTCAACCACCAGTTTTCTTCCATAGCAACTCTCTTATAAAGTCAGGAGAGCAAGAGGAGTTAATTTGTCCAGTACTGGCTTAAGCTATTGGAGGTGTTTCTAACCTGTTGAACCAAGCAAAAATTTGAAATATGGAAGACTGAGCTCTGCTGTGTGACAAGTAACACTACTCATACTGAGAACTCTTAGTTCTTTCAGTAAACAGGCATTGCTCACCTCAAGCATCATTTTCAGCCAGTGTTGGAAGTAAATGTCATCATTATTCGCTTATTATACAAATTATTTACATTGTTCAGGGCTTGAAAAAATAAGGAAGAGCTATACATAACATTTAAAAGTATGTGCATTGAAAATTATAGTGTAAAGCACCAAAAGCCTTGCTGAGAAACCTAAGAACCACCCTAGGAAAATAAAATTTAAAAGGATGCATCAAATTTGCTTGCTTAGAATGCAGGATTAAAAATGCAATTCCTTTGGCTTATATTTAACCTACTTGGAGTAAACTTACCAAGTTTTAAGAGAACCTTTTAAAATAATTTAAGAGTTTGCTAAGAGTAACCACAGCTTAGAGTATTTTTTACATGACAATCAATTATTAAAGATGTTAGGAAATAATTAATATCCTGGGAGTCCCATAAATATGGGTACAAGCAACACACAAGCCAAACAACAGCCTGATCTCCCAGAAAACCACATCAATGTCTACAATAGCTCAACCAGAATAATCCATGTGTAATCCATCCTGATATACAGCCTGCTACTTATGAGAGCACAAAATAAAGGCGACAAATACCAGTTCTGTGTGGCGTTATATAATATTTCATTTTTCACTTTTAAGTGCTGATTTGATATATCCCACAACTTCAAACCCTTGAATGCTAGAAGAAATTAAAGGAAGTTATTCTGGTTTAAAAAAAAAAGAAACCCCCCTCCCAAAAAAAACAACCCCCACAAAAACTATCAAACAAACATCTCCACCCCCAAAAAAACCCTCACCAAGTCTAATGAAACGGCTTGTAAAATCTTGGACTAACTAGTTTGACAATAATTATGCACTAAAAAAAAGTCACAAAAAGGATGATGCAGAAAGTTCCTGAACTCTGAAAATAAACTCCTTTTTAACAGACAATGCAGACTTCTTCTCAGCTGATCTGTATTTAAGGGAGAAAATAAATATGGTGATGTGGAGCTTACATTCACATGCAAACTTCCTACAGTTTGAAGTAATTTCTGTAACAAATTGTGATAATGTCTAAAACCGCTTGTGCAAATTAAATCAGGTTAACTATGAGACTCCACAGAATAACTGAAGTGGGAAAGCAGTACACAGCATGCACAAAATTAAGGTGGAACAAATATTATTCAAAATCGATTATTTGCAAGAATCTAAATCCATTGACCTTTCCAGATAAAGTGTTAGCAAGTATCTCCTTGCACTCAACAATTACACACAAAGGAACACTTCTGGTGACCGACAGGAAATATAACAAATGAGGAAGGGGGCAGAAGCCAAACCTTGGCACGCTCAGTTTTCTCTACGTCAGTATGTGCTGTGAGCAAATGCCCTTCTAAAAATCTAGTAATTACTCATAAATAAAGAGCTTAGAAAAAAAAGGCTACAATTAGAAGAAAATCCTGAAGTTCCCAGTGTTTGTCTCATTCACAATCCAGAATCTGACAACAGTTTACTGTCTGCAAGTTGGGAGTTTCTTTTACAAGCAGAAGGTAGGGCTGACTGCCTTAAAATCCTTCACTTGAGAATTTCAATTGAATCCACCAGGACTCTGATTTACATTTAATATACCCCCCTAATGAAAAGATCCTTATAAAACACAGTAGGAAACTTCATCCAGAAACTGTTCAGCACCATGGCTTAATAGCTGTCAGACCAAATTTCTTTTTTAAAATGGAATATGTAGCTATTGGAACAAATACAGCCTTTGCAATCTATATTTGGAAACACATCATAAAATTAACTAACCGAGAGGCAAATGAGAATGCCAACAAACAGGTAGCTGAATCAAAGTCCCCAGTGAAGCAATTATGCTCAAAATAATTAACACAACCCTTTCCAAGAGACATGATGCAGCCCTTCTCTGTATAATGATGTAATGATTCTGGCTCACATGTGAAGAAAAGTGGCTACAGTTCAAAGAATACCCGAAAGGCTGAGAACGTGCTCTTACTGCAGCAATACCAGACATTCTTACCAGAGGGGACATGGGAGGTGGTCTCATTACAGAAGCTACCATCAAGGGAATGAAGCCACTGGGATTGCAGAGGGCTTAGCAAATTATGATATAAAAAGCAATGGCTGGAAAGAAACCAGTACGGGATCAATTCAAATTAAAACCAAAAATGCAGTCTTAATGAAGAGTGCAACTCCAACACTGAAACAAGCTACAACATGCTAGAATGGTTTGTGCAGGTTTTGATGTGTTCTTATCAAGACTGAAGTTCTCTGGAAGTTTATGCTTTAGCTAAACCTATATTGATATAAAAGCGAATAAATTTAGGAACTTCTAACATATAAACACTCAGGGGGTTTAAGATTTGATCCTCCTGGCTTCAAACTATTAATTCAAGCATCCAGTTTTGAATCTGTCCCTTTAACACTTGCTGCAGGAACCTTACAGCTAGCTCCACATTATTCATCCCCAAATACCTGCCTCATCACCAAAACACAAAATGACACAATTGCAAAAATTTAACCTACACGGAGAATGACAACACGAAACTGGACAGACTATGAAAGACATAGTTTTATAAAGGATGTATTTACACATTTAATGATCTTAGATGTGACCATGATAATCAAAGTACAGACAGAAATCTATAGAGGTGTCTTCTGCAATTGCAAAGTGAACTGCTGCACAGTCAGTCTACTCCATTTTTGAGTATTCAGGGAGAGCTCTTTTATCAGAAAAGACATAAATATAAGGAATTTATTAAAAAACATGAAAGAAAAATTATCATTTGTAATCACAAAATGCCCAACACTGGCAACAGGAGGTGAAGCAAACAAATCTAGTTTTTGTAAAAACTCCAGAAAAGCATTTAACTTAATAAAAATAAATGTCCTAAATTGCTTCTCAATCAATCACCAATCACCAAACCTTCTCCAACAGTGGCCACACAGATCCCTTCACTGGGAAGCCCATATACACACAGAAGCACGGAGGAGGTAAAAATAGGCTGTTCAGATTGCTATTTGAAGCACGACTCTCAAAAAAGGCAAAAGAAGTAACAAAACCAGCCCTCAAGCCCCAAAATAGGACAATTTTGTGAAAATCATGAATGGGTATATTTGGATCCATTGGACAGTCCTCTTTGCACCCTGTATATTTGTTCCCAAAGCAGTCAGACCTGTGATTTTTGGTGCAGTGTATGAATACTGTATTCCATCTTATGAACTCAATGTCCTGAAGAAAATGTAGATCTCTAAACCATAATGAAGATAGTTTCTGACTAAAGCCAGAACAAATTAGTTATACTTGAAAACTTTTTGTTTGCCTGCCTTGAATTCCCTGCAGCAGCCAGCTCCCAAACAGGGACTCTTTCAATCAAGTTTCAAAGAATCTACAGCCTAGCAAACATAATTCAGGGGTAGGACCCTGAGGCCAATGGCCAATTTGTTATATAAAGTAATATCTACCTCCCAACAACGTCTTTTTTAATGGACCATTCAGTAAAAGCATGTAACAACAAAGGGGAAGAGGGATGGGGGAATGAGGTAGAAGAGCCCAGTATAAAAAGAAAAAACACAAGCAAATGATACTGTGTGTCTTGACTTACAGAAAAATCATCCCTGAGAACTAATTCATTTAACTCTCGATATAAACAGGATCAAAATGTAATGGATTTTCAAATTCATGCTGTCAAATATTGACAAGGATGTATACAAAAACCTGAAAGACGTGATGTTGGCAAGCATAGCACATCACTACTTCTTGTCCAATCTTGTATTATCATCCTTTTCTCAAATAATCCCCAGTGCTCTATTTATCAAGGAAAAAACCCCACAAAAGCTCTAGTTTTACCAGCAGCACACACTGCAGTGCAACTGCAGCTGACCTTGGGAAAGCAGAACAGGCCACTCTGTTTCCTTCAGTTGGTAAGTGTTTTCCTGTCCCACAAAACACCAGTGTTTATGTATAATCCTACACTGCCTGTACCAACCAGCTCTTTTTTTTATGCCCACCTGGACATCTCCAAGAAGGAAACAAGTTTGTTACTCACTGAACTGAGTGGAATGTTAAAAGGCTCTGTGATTTCCAGAAATCTAATGTAGCTCAAAAGAGCCCTTGAGGGTCAGGAAGGAATTGATTTAATAGTTCTCAGAGGAGTGACATATTGGCCTGATGCTTCTGTGAAATATTCTTGGAAGAAAAAAAATTTCCATCACACTTCAAGAAATGTAAATGTTTAATCTGTGAACTAAGTCTTCAGTTGTCTTCAAACCTGCTACCATATGCCTTTCCTTTTTGAGTGTACTTAACATTAAAATAACATGCTTGCACTACTCAAATAACCCATCTGCTGTTCCCTACTTCTGCTACTTTAAAAGCTTGTCAGCTGCTATCCATTGCAGTTCCAATTTTCAGCATAAAATTAGCAATTTACTATTTATTTTGCCTAATTACTCTTATTGTAGACATTATATTCATCTTTAAATGCCCCAGCATTTGAAATAATAAGGGAACCCCAAACAGTTAAGATTAAGAAGACAATATCCAAGGTACTTCACTAAGAAACCTGACTCCATCTCCCTTGACTGAGAATCTACTTTTGACTAATCATGAATTAAAAACAGACACAAGTGTTGCTTCAAGACTTCACATCACTCAATACAACACTGAGATATAAATACCTTGTAACAAGCAAATTAAAAGAAAGAAAAAAGGGGGAATAATGTAAATAAGGCTCCTCAGGTAATTGCACATGCACTATCTATATCATACAAGATATACAAGCCCAGTATGAACCAATGCACCACATCACCCTGAACACCCTCCCAGACTGCAGTGCACACCTCTGGGACTGCTGACACATTCAGAGTGGGAAATCACTGGATTAATAGAAATAAAACTCAAGGAAAAGCCAGGCAACTGAGCCCTGAAGGGCTGTTTAATCTCAATTAATTCAAACAATTGGGATTACCTATTCCTTATTTATTCCTGCTGGCACCTTATTCCTTATTTATTTATTGCTGGCACCTTATTCCCATCCATCTCAATATTGATACTGGGTACAGTATTCACAGTCTTTTCAGTATCTTAACCTGTTCAGTAATCTTTTGTCTAGAGATCTTTCTGCCCCTAGATCAAAGCATGCTCAGATTGCAGGAGGCTTCCAAGATTAGCCAGCATTTAAAAAGAGATTGAGTGTACTCACACAGCTGATTAATTTATAAGTAGAGTGGCTACAACCTAGCAATTTAAGCCTACAAAAAGTTTGAAAAAATAGTGGTGTAAATATTCAGCAAATATCTTCCTTTTTTTTTAAAATCTCTGAAAAAACATTACTACATATCTGTTTCACTTTTACAGTTTTTTTAGATTTTTTGCCAATAGTTTTCCCAACACCTATTCAGATCTCAGAGCAAACTGCACATTTATGCTGCCAATATAATGAATACATGAGAAACAAGCAACTCTCTATTCAAATAAAAAGCTATACCTCGCTGCTAACAGCACAGTCTGTTTGCTCATTCCTTCCATTCCTTTAAAGATGGGACAGAATTTTGGCTCTGAGGAATTCGTTTCTACTTATTGACCTAAGATGCCCAGGGCAAAATCATGATCTGATTGGCCAACTCTCGAGTTTTATAGTGCAGGAAGGTTAGAATTAATTGCAGATCCAAAGGTTTGCTGGCTGTACACTTCAAATATTGAACACAAACTCCAGGAATGCCCCAGGTTTTCAAATGTCAAAAACTGACAGACAACACATTTACTAATTGATTACAAGCATGCTGGAAAGTAGCCACTTCTCAGCATGATTCATGGTGTATCCTGTGACTTCCTTGCAACCTCTGGCATTTTACAAAGATGCAGTATTAACTTTGTGAAAACGTAGATTCTTTTTTAAAGAAATGCAAAACAAAAAGAGCATACAGCTGTGAAGAAGGCAAGAACACTCAGTGCAGCAATGCAATTACAGCATATAAAGGTATGAGGATAGGAATAATGCACAAGAAATGAAAGAAATAAGGAATAACATAAATCACATGCACTATGCTTTAATATTTCCAAGTATAGAGATTTATCACTCTGCAAAGCCATCACAGCATCAATTTGCATAAAGCTGGGGGAAAGGATCTTGACAGAAACACAGAGAATACCAAGAGATGGTATTCTGGTATTACTGGACTGCAGACACAACTGAAAGATAAAGCATAAAGATATCTGAAGTGTTTAGAAAACCCAACAAAGAACCACAGGTGAATGATGAAATGGTTCAGTGTATCCAAAAATTATCAAGCGGTAGAAGAACACAAAAGGATCTCTTTCCAATGTACTAGGAAATACCATGAGATTATATTGTTTATAGAAGGTGCAAAATAAGAACAGGGATTCAGCAATACACTAAGCAGCTGTGTTTTGTATTTATAGATATGCACGTACATGTTGTCAACCATTTCAAGAGAACCACGTATCGTTTTCAAAAGCTGATAAAATCCTTGCAAAAATAACTCAATTACATGATAGAATCAATCCAAATTTATATTATTGACTAGATGTGCCTGTCTGGCTGTCAGTACCAATTGCAGAGAGCAGACAAGAAATCTCAGTCATGTTTTCGACTTCTCTGGGAAATTGACAGCACTAAAAACAAGACTCTGAAAGACTCTCTGGATATATATTTAATTGTTTCACCTTGAATTCCTCAGCATTTGTTGCTGCATCTGATGGTCATTCCTACTGCCAAGATATTCCTCTGAAATTCCCTGATCTGTACCAGTACACTGCATCACCACAGAATCCCTATCATACAACAGGACCAACAATTTAGAACCACTGTTATGACCTGTATGATTAATATATATACATACACTAATACGAAGTTCAGTACTGCAATGAACAACTTGGACAACAAGTTCAACCAGAGCTGCAGGATAAACTACTCTGGAAAAGCCATCAACCACATTTGAAAAACCCATAAATACCTTATGAATGCTCACAAGAGTATTTTTAATCATTTTACTGAATGAACCCTTGTTCTCTCATTGCAACAGAAATTGATACAATATAGAGTTCTCTTACATCAATAGGGAATTCTGAAAGTACAGTTTCAGAAATACTTCTGGACTATTACTGCTGTGAGACCTGCAGTTGCAGCTAGGTTATTTACATTGCCACTAAGTGACATAAGATGAAACAAGAACAGACAGAAGATGTTAGTCAAAGTCCTTTGAACATATTTGTCTTTTATAATAATAGGGTATAAAATAAGGAAGCTGATACTTCAATTGCCTCTCAAACCTTGACTTACTGAACAAGTCCCTTGGTCCAGAGGAAAGCACAAACAGATTTGAAAGAGAAACTGCTTTTAGTTCTGAAACTGTGAAACACGTATTAAAACCCCTGATAAGAACCCAGACAAGTTGTAGGTGTGTAGATAAACTAGGAAGAGACACAGCAAAAGCTGCTGCACAGAACTGCCTACAAGCCACAGAAGTTCTTACAAGAGGTGATTGTTAACAGAGATATCCTCAGATTTGTGAGGAAAAAGGCAACGGTACCTTACAGAGACAGGCAAATGGAGACACGAAATGTCAAGGAACAGGAAGGAAAACCACTAGAGTTTCTATTTTCAAACAAATAATACTTAAAGAAATCGTGTTTTTCTGGTAGGCTGATACAACAATTTATGATATAGGCCGGTCATTTAGAAGTCAAGAATGAGGTAATTAAAAAAATTGTCCAAATAAGCAGGTAGGATACGTGTAATACTATGAATTACAACCTTAGTGACAGCTGGTAAAGCATCGAAGTGGAAGACCGGAAGTTAATGGAAGCTGTCCCTGAGATATCTTCCCATAAAGAATTTTATTAGATTTTCATAAGAAAATAAATTTTAAAAACCCAAGCAACAAAAAAACCCAAAAAACAAAACAAACAAACAAACCAAACAACCAAAAAAACCCACCAAACAAACAAACCAACCCTTACAAAAGTCCAAAATCCAAATATATGTTAAGATCTACTTAACATGAAAAATAAACAGGAAGAATGCTTTCTTTCTTAAACAAGAGAACATTTTGCAAACATGCTTCTTCCCTGATCATTTATTTAGTTGTCCATCAGCCAACTTCAGATGACTGTTATTATCTAAGCAAATGAGAAGATTCTCTGTTTTATGATGCATTTTACAAAATAGAATCCATACAATATCCACAGAGTTATCTGTAGGATGGGATACATCTATCCTAGCTAATAATAAAGTCCTGTTTATTCTTCTTGCAATGTTGCATAAAAGCAGAAGACACAAACATACCACAAAGCATGCAACAGGGAGAATTTATCTACACGGACAGTGCAGAATAAAACAAAGTAAGATCAACTATCCAGTTCTAACTTGCCTTCCAAAACAAATCCCTTATCACTGTTTAACAAACCTTTAATAAGCAGACTCACAATAAATGGCTGGGAAAGAAGACTGCTGGAAAAGAAAAAAAATAGACCCATCTTCAAATCCATCCCCTCTTGAAATGAACGAGACGAGAATCCAGGAGAAATAAATACAAGATAAAGTGTAGAAAGGAAACATGACAATCACTCACATAAAATTTTCTGGATATTCACTCAAGGCCATGTCAATGATATTCAAAGCATCATGATAGTGTTTCTGGGCGGATAGCAAGAGTGCAAGGAGATGAAGAGAGTTGGCATCATCTCCTTGTAGCTGCAGAGCCTGACGAACATAACCCAAAGCTTCTGGTATCTGATTAAAAAAAAAAAAAAGAAAGAAAAGGCAGAAAAAGAAAGCACCACTATTAGAAGTATTGCCTTTTACTTGATTGACATCCATAAAATTTTCAAAATGCTCCCCCAGGTAACATGCAGAATTCTACACACTCCTGTAAAACACCATTCAGAAGTTTAAAATGGACCTCATGCTCTACAGTGAATACTGATAATTAAATAATATATTAACTCTGGAAAGTAAGATGCATGTTTTTATAAAACAACTACCTTCAGCCCCTTAAAACATTCTCTATCCAGTCCTGGCTGTATTTCTATATGATTTTGAAAATATTTTAATTGCGATGTTCAACAGTTAGACAGCAGCAGTAACTTTTCTTTATGTAGAATTTCATTATCTCCTCAGCTGCCCGTGGTTTTGTTCAATGTTTTTTGTGAGTACAATAAGTGTTAAAACCAACAAATTCAATTAAGCAACACAAATATTTTGGAATTCAGAATGTACAGAGTCATAGCCTGCTCCTCAAAAATATTTTGTGCTAGTAAAGTGACAATCCATTCCACTGTAAGGTGACACAGTCTGAGCTCTGTGCTACTCATTAGCAGTGAAAAGTAATCACACAGGAATGTAAACAACTGTGCTCAGGGCGACTTTGTGAAATCAACATGACACAGGAAGAGGCTTACCATGATACACAGAAAGCAGCTCCACGTTATCCAAATTCACGTGATATATCAATGCCTTAAATTTAACAGCTGTACCAGCTGCACTAAGCTCTGATCTCTTTTACAGCCATTAAATATTTTCCAGTTTTCTTAAACACTTTTTTGTAATTTTGTCCACAATAACCAAGCCTCACACCGGATGGGCACAGATATTAGCAGGTAGTCAAGATTCAAGCACTGTAAAGATCATTAAAGACCAGATTCTAATCTCCCCTCTCTAGGAGCTCAGCAGAGATTACACATGATAGGTTAAAAGACCTAAAAACTGACTTTTTTCTCTCTATCTAAGCAACATAAATACTGAAGTGGAATTACTTCTCTTATTTCTGATCCTAGGGATGGAAATACTGGCAGAACTCTGGAGAGCTGCATAAGATTGAAAGCGTTTGGAGAGAGCATTTCAGGGGGTTTTCCATTTATATGAATATGTGCACAAGGAAAAACAGGTTTTTATTGAAGAAATCTTCATCTCTATTCATCAACAGATACAAATTGTAATCTTCATATGACAGCACTTTTAAAACACAACTAACCTGTCTGGATATGGCAAGCTGCAGTGCCAAGTAAAATGCTGCCAAATGATCCATTGGAGACAAACTGTGAGCCCTTAAAAACAAAGAAACAAAACAAAAAGTGAATTTTCTCGCTGTTCAGACAGGTTAGACCTACCCATAAATGCATATGTATTCATTTATTCATATTCAGATCTCTTTACTACGTGTATAGTCATATTTTGATATAAGTGGTGTTCATTTCAGCAACTTTTCTTGTGCTTCTCAATCATCCTTGATTTAAAGGAAGCACCTTGGGACATGAAAAATCATTTTTAATAGAAAGAATTGTGTCATTTTTTGCTTAAATGTTAAAAAAGAAATCTTTAATACAAAATTATTCTTAAAATACATTATACTCCTAAACAAACACTAGATGTCATTACTTAGAATATAAGAAAAATTCATTAAATGAAGTGTTAATACAGAAAAAAGGGGAAAAAAACCCAAACATTAATTCCCCAGAACACCATGCCTTTAAAGAGATTATATCAACTTTTTTCCACCTTTAAAAAAATTAGGTTGTTCTCCTACTATGAATATTTTGGTCAAATGCAGACTGTGTGTCTTAGTCAATTTACTATCCTACAGAAATTGTTCTTGTAAATATATTCTACTATTTCCCCCTGTAATACAATCTTTCTGCTGCAAGATGAGAGCTTTTTAGCAGGGAGATGCTTGAGCATAAGGACAAAAAAAAATTATGGCTGTACCCCAAAATGATGTGTGGTAAGTACTGGGCAGGGAGCCTGGAACTATTTTTTTTACTTACATTTGTTGCGTTCTTTTAACAGAATGTGTGCAATAATCATCTTTGGAACCTCTAGCGAGTTGCTTCCATTGGGAGGAAGCATCAAAAATGACCTTTAAACCCTAAAAACACGGAGAGCCTTCTGTTTCAGACCTGGGCATTTCTGTCTTCTCAAGCCCAAACAGCCGTACAGGTCCTTCAGCTTTGTAACTACACCCAACATGCTGTAAAGAAGTTTGAAAGAACAGCTCCACATTTTGTTAACTTCACCTGTAAATTGGAGACTACATGCACAGGCAAAGACTAACAGGGCCCAGGACCAGTCCTTTTTTAAAATTTAAATTCACAAATTAAGCAATACTAAACAAGAAGCATTTTTTTTTCTTAAAGAGCACTTCTTCAGTCCCCCAAGTTTCAGACAGTGAAAGAATAAAGCTGTTACTATCTATCTGCCATTTGGTGAGTTCTGTGAAACTTCAGTTCACACCAACCACAGGAAAAGCACTGAAAGTCTTCCAAAATTTAAAAAAAAAAAAAAAAGTTGGTGAAACAAACACCCCCTCAGCACTGCATGAAGAGAGCAACAAGCACCTTCTTGCATGGCCACCACCACAAATTGGTAAGCCTTGAAATTTGGCTAAGGCTTTATAAACCGGTAGAAGACAGAGAATTCAACTTCCATCTTCTGGAAAACTTGTATTTCTCAGATGTGGTAAGAGAAAGTAGGCATGACTGGTATGCTGGGTGAAAGATGACATAACACACAACCAAGAACAATATTTGAACAGCGACTAAGAAAGAGTAATTTCACAATGACAAGAAGCTGAAAATTGACATGACTTGGCAATGTGCTTTTACCGGCCAGAAAGCCAACCACGTGCTGGGCTGCATGAAAGAAGTCTGACCACAGGGCAAGGGAGGTGATTCTCCCCTTCCGCTCTACACTCATGAGACCCCAGCTGGAGTGCTGTGTCCAGCTGAGGGTCCCCAGCACACGGAGGACATGGACCAGCCAGAGTAAATCCAGAGGAGCACCACAGAAAAGCCCAGAGGGCAAAGCACCTCTCCTTTAGAGACAAGCTGAGAGAGTTTGGATTGCTCAGCCTGGAGAACAGAAGGCTCAGGAAGATGCTACAGCCCCTTGCAGTACCTAAAGGGGTCCCACAGGAGAGAGGAAGGGAGGTTTCTACAAAGGTATGTATGGAGAGCAAAAGCGGCAGCGCCTTCCAACTGGAAGAGAGGAGGTTTAGATCAGATATTAGTGAGAAATCCTTCCCTGTGAGGGTGGTGAGGCACTGCAACACGACCAGAGAAATTGTGGCAGTGTTCAAGGCCAGGATGAAGGGGGCTTTGAGCCGTCCAAAAAGTTGACTCTCAGAATTTTGAGAATCACTGTTTTGAACTGGAGAACAGGGTCAGCAGACACTGAAATAGAATGGGTTAGCTTTGCACTGTGGTCCATTTTAACCCTTGCTGTTTCAAAGAACCCTCAAAAGAAAGAAATTCACTGTTAGGGTCTCAAAAGTAACAAATGCACAGAACTGGTGAAAAATAGATAGCATACTGTTTTTGAAACAGTGATGATTAAGTCAGTAGTGGTAAAAGGGATGGGTGAGGAACTGAGGTATAAAGCAGGAGGTAGAAAGTTCAGTTTCAACGTGGAGAAAATGCTGAAGTAGTAAAAAACCTAATTAAAACCACTAAGGAATAGAAGAGCAAAGATATGTTAAAACATATTTACTTACAGAGAAATTCCTAAGACAAGACAGAAAAAAAAAGGACCAACACATACCAGCCTCACTCCAAAGTTATCTGCAAAACACCTTTTCAACCCTATCCCCTCAGATACAAAAAAAAAAAGCCAGGACTTCATTTTCACATGAATGCAGGTATCGGATTCCCTACATACAGGTTTAGGTCACCAAAGAAGGGTTTTCAAGGGTATATAAACAGAAAAGACAGATTTAGATGCTGCAGCGCTCTTGCCAGCTTTGTCTTCAAGACTTGTTTCTTCCATAATTAGGGCAGAAATGCTCTCATTCGCCTGTTTATTGTCATTTTGTTTGCAGAGGCCATGAGAATGAGCCACTCATCCCCAGTGGCACTGCTTCCAGGTAATGCACGTGCAAGATGACATTTGCACTGTCATTGTTGGGTTTCCAGGCAGTTTTCATTTTCCCCTACTACCTCAAAACCTGTACTTCACCCCTTCAGCCGCAGCAGCACAACCTCAATTACGGCTCTGCTTCTCCAGAGATAATTGCAAAGGCCTCCTATACAATCTGATCAGTGGACAGCTCTTAGAAACGCTATCTCATCGAGCCACCACTTGAAACCTTACACTGTGTGGTTTTTCCTTCTACATCAGAATATCTGAGCAAGTATTTCATACTGAAATATTTCATGTGGAGATACTTTATGTATATTTCATGTAAAGAGTATATTTCATGTAGAGAGCAACACAAACGTCTTTAAAGAAAGGGAAATCCTTAGAAATCAATTTAGGTAATGCTGCCAGAAAATGATGGAAATAAATGCTAAAGAAATACATTCTGTTCTCATGACAGGAGACTCCCAGAGGTGAAGCTGTCATTACACTATCTTTTACAAGTTTCTCTTTTTAGCACATAATAAAAGCTTTGCACTACATATAGCAGAACAAAATGGAAAGATCAACACCCACTCACCTCTGAAATGCAAGAAGAGCCTTTCTCTGCAAGACCTCTTGCATCCCTCGCAAAGATGCTAAAAAGGATATATTTAATCAGTGATACAAACCATGATGAGATTTCATTCCACACACTAACTGAAGAAGCTTTAATACATTGACTGCAAAAACGGTTGCACACAGAAGCTTTAATGTCTACCATTCTGACAGGTATCCTCTTTTAGGCAGCATGGGAATTTCCAAAGGTGAATGTTTATTCCTATCTTACCATCAGTAGCCTGCAGACTGTAAGTCAATCCCAGTGCCAAGTAGCCTTTTGCTTTGAACTCTGACGTTTTGTCCCCAAGATCAACAACTGCTTTGGC
Source organism: Bombycilla garrulus (assembly GCA_013400315.1). Lineage (NCBI taxonomy): Eukaryota > Metazoa > Chordata > Aves > Passeriformes > Bombycillidae > Bombycilla > Bombycilla garrulus. The sequence continues at coordinate 903,212 of VXBU01005724.1, forward strand.
AAATCTTTCAGCTTCTTCCAACTGAAAACATTACAAAACATCCATGTAAGACTAAAACTAGCTGCATCTTACATTAGAATGATAAGAATGATAAGAATGTATAATATGCACACTGAACCTGTTAAAATCTCAGCCATCATTGCTTTGAAGGACTATTTCATTTTTCATTAGACTTAGTTTTCTTGCTAAATATTGAGTAAAAACCACAGAATTTAAGCTGAAACACCTATTCCTGTGATTGAGAGATATCTGTCACAAAGCACACTTACTGTGCTTTTGCCTTTTTTTTAATAAAAAACAGTATTTCTGATCCATATATGCCATCTACCATTTTTGCACTTTATAAATAGAGTTCTTGACCCATGAACCATTTATTTAGGAAAATAAATCACAAGAACTATGGCTCTAACCCTGTAAAAACCAGTATATCCATGCAGAACTCTGCTTCGAATACTGCACTGCTGAATGGATGCAAACTCATAAACAGAGCAACACGTAAAAAATCCAGGTTTAACTGCCATGCTAGCACACTATTTAATAAACTAGAAAGAAAAAAAAGCCCATTTGAATCCATTCCATGAACTGTAAATGCTCAGTACAGTAAGCTACTCCATACGGACTCAATGCATAGGGAACAATTTACAGAACTAGGATGTACCTTAACTAAGGCTGTATTGTGTCAGCCTCAAGAAGTCATTTTTGTGCTACTACACCACTTTCTCAACTCCTATATGTGACCTTTCCGTTCTCTTTCCTTCTTTTTTAAAAACACTCATTCTTCTAAAAACTACACAAGTATCTTGAAAACAACATGATGATCTTTGATCACTTTGATGTTTTTTGTACAGATACACCCATTTCAAATTTATCTAAAGTACTCAACTGTCCCTATTACAAATTCATAAACCACAGCTACCTGCAAACATGGTACCACCAGAAGAGTCTCTTGATTATAAGAGACTTGCCTCATTATCTTCCAGAAAGTTATTTTCCTCTCCAGAAAATAACAGAAGTCTAAATTACATTTACGATCTGTCTTCCAATGTTTCAATTTCCATATATTTTAAGCTATGTCTTAGACCAGTATCAGAATATGCTATCTTGATAATCACAACCACTGTCAAGTATTTCAAGTAAGGATGTACGTGTACATACACACATCTGTGCTGTTTTTAGATATGCTCAATGCACGCAGTCACTGTGCAAAAGTATTTGCTACATCTCTAAATCAAGATTTTAGCACAGCTCTTGCTGAGAGGTCAGAGGGCAAAGCTTACCCAGTGCAGAGATCCCATGCAGAGCTTGGCAGCAAGGAGTGGAATAGTTGCATCATCTGGTTTCAAACGTATACATTCCTTCAGGACTTTAACGGCTCGAGCAGACTGTTTAAAACATTTTCCTTTTAAATTACTAAAAACATAAATACGTTTCACAGATAGAGATTCCCATTTCCACCATTTACATACTACACAGGTCAAAGCTCCTCCAGCCAGGGAAAAACAAGACTTGAGACACTGCTATTGTAATTTAACTCCTATGAACTTTCATTAAGCATCCCCAGAGAAACATCTGCTAAGAATGTAATTCCAATGGTACACAATTCAGAAAACAGTTCTGAGATGCATTTAAAACTTTGCTAGGCCTGTAAACTCACTGCATTTGAGCCAGGGGTGAAAGAGAAGGAATGGGACAGAGTTTTCAAAGCAAGCAGTGTTTTGGTATTCTTTGGGAGTTGAAACAGCACACAGGAATGGGTCTGATATAAGATAGAATGGCACTGCTCCTCTTTTTTTTTTTTTTTTTTTAACATATTTGCCTCCATCCAGTCACAATTTGGATGATAACTCTAATTAAACAGGGTTGGAAGAAGAACCAAGGCCTTTCAGAGCCCATGTGCTGCTAAAATATTTTCTAAGGAAAATGCATTCCTTCCCCCCATTCTGAAAATAAGCAAAATATCCCCATTGAGAATGATATTTAAGAAAATCAGTTCTTTACATTACATGATGAATGTATTTTCTGTAACATGACAGTGAAAAGCAAAAAATTGAAAACAGAATTGCATCTAAAAGCTTAAGTTTCTAGTTTATATAATTTTTTTTAATCCATTAGTTGCACAGAATACACAGCCTCAAAGGCAGCAATATTAGAAAGATTAAGACAGAAATTTCCAATGGGAAAAAGAGCATCACGAATCAGCATTAATTTGTACCTAAGTATAAAATAAATTAGGCCATCAAAAGCACACTTAAGCAAGTTTTACAGGATAATAGGATCCAGTATAATTCACTGCTTGTATTCAATCATCTTATTTGAAGATTATTGGCAAGATAGTTGTTATCATCACCTAAGTTAGAAACTATTCAAATAACAATATTCTTGGTACAGCACTGGGAATAAATTCAGGAGTATGGCATACTTAGTGCATTTAAGGATTAGAATTATTTTCAAAAACACTACGGATGAAAATTATGGAAGTGCTAAATATTGTTACCAAATACCAGCAATGTAAGAATTATAAGAAAAACATTTAGACTTACTTTTCCTGCTGCCATCAAGGACAATGCAAACTGATACCAGAGATGGAACTCTTCAAATGCAAACTTCATGGCTCTTTCCAAACACTAAATATGGGAGGGAAATTGTTATTTAAGGTCATGTTCTTCAATTATTGAGAAGATATAGTAGTATTAAGATTGTTTTATAGACTCTTATCTAACATATATGTAATAAAAAAATTAAACTATTCCAATACATGAAAATAGTTGCCAGATTCTACACGGTAAGGAATTTAACAGAAAACTGATTTCCCATTTACTATATTTGCTTAAATACTCCTGCTGGTTGCAGTTATGCAGTCTGAAAGAAGGAATGATGAATATTAACTAACTGAAGATATCATCTGTAAAAAGTAGGAGATAAATCCTAAGTGAAAAGGAAAATTGTACACACTCTCTTCCTATGTTGTAAATAATTAACAAGCAGTGGTGCCACAAGCACTACCAAATACCATTTAAAAGGAGGGGTGGTATATAAAGATTCACTTTGAAGTATTATTTCTATTTGTAGAAGTTTTAACTTCACACTCCATATTGTGCTGAAATTTTAAGTGAACTAAGTGAATGCCAAAAGAAAATTCTTTATTCATGCACTGAAATTAAATAACGAAATCAGCATTATACATTAATTTTGAATGTTTCATACCTGCTGTTGTCAATAAGAATGATTTCATTTTACTATGTTAATTTTAACTAATCAGGCCAGTTCTATATAGCAAAAAGGTGAAACGCTTTTCTGGAATAAACTGATTTAGGAATTAATTTTCTAGTCTGCAGAGTACAATTACATGAAGCAGCTCTCTGCTCTGACAGCTGCAGCACATATGCTAAACATGAATTATTTTTCCCATACAAACTCAGCCCGTACACTACAGAAAGCTCAAGCAGGAGTGCAGGGTGTTTCCACACTACACCAGAATCAGAAGCAAAGAATAACACTGAAGAGGAAACAAAACAAAAGTGCATTATCTGCTACATGTAACTAATGTATGCTAGAATCTATCCTACCACACAGTGTCCAGTACCAAAACTATTACCTAATAGAATTTTATTCTATTGCCATAAATAAATTATTTTCTTTATGATTTCACAAGATTTTAGAAATACTTTCTAATATTGCTGTTAAAGGTTCATCGTCAGATTGCATGTGTAGGAAATTAATTAAGTGTCTGCTATGAAAAACAAGACAGAATTTATTTTCCCATTCGACTTTTCACAAATGGAAACAAAAATAGCACAGAAAGAAACAAGTAAGTTACATGTGACTGCTTCTATTATTTTAGATACTTCACAGAGATGCATTCATAAGGCTCACTGTACTATAAAAAAAATCTATCATTTCTTTTCTAGGCCTTGCTCAATTAAAAATTAATTACCAACTCTAACTGTAGAAAATGAGGTTTAAGAAATTGATATTTCAGGGTTTTATAGTTTTGCAATTATAAGGGCCCAGGACACAACTGTAGATTATCCTAAAAGGCTTGAGTTTCAACTTACTAATTATATATCTACCATTCCTTTTGCTTAACTCCAAGTTCTGTTTACTTGGCTCTGCTCAGTAAGAAAGTGACAAGTCAGGTGCTTTTCCTTTTCTTGGTGAGATGACAGAATTGGCTGTTAGCGTACGTGGGGTAGGGGATGAATGGATGGAAGTGTTTGTGACCTGTCAACAACATGAGAACCTCTGAAACTGGGTTCTGAACAAAGCACAACGGGGAATTTCAAAGACCTACAGGCTCTAACGATGAATACATGACAAGCAATTGTCACCAGGCAGGCTGGAAGTCAAGATAACACTCAGGAGAATGGCAACTGACTAAACCACTTGAAAACACATTCAGTACAACCCCTCTCCTGTGGAAAATGCCATGTTGATATTGCCTTGTAAATAATCACAAATCACTATGTGAACAGGCTGTGTGGAACACATTACTGAATTTGGTTGTTTATCATCATGTCTCCTGAAAAATATATGCTTGAAGTTACAGAGCTGAAAGATGAAATTATGAAAATGTAGGCAAGTTTCTGGTCTGGAAGAATCTCTTCCAGTAGGACACTTACAAGATCAATATCAGGTACCCAACAAAACTTAAAAATAAACTTGACTATAATCAGAGTACTTTTGTTTAGGAAAGAATTAACAGTATAAAGTTCCTTCATCTACCTGAAGCTACCCTAAGAAAGTGAAAGCCCATTACGTAAAAACACCATAAAAACATGAGCCCCTTTCAGTTAGAACGTGACTTGGCATTATAACACTTTAACAAGGATGAGTCAGATTTTTGATCATTTAATATTCTTATATAACAACCAACTACTTCTGTAAGTAATCAGCTATAGCTAAACCAGAAGGCAGCAATAAGATATTGGAACTGGTGGATGAATGCCATTTCCACAGTTAGAATAATTTCCCAATTTCTGATTTAATCTACAACAGCTCCACTAGAGCAATCAAAATCAGCTCAAACAGAATGAAGCCCTAAAAAAAAATGCCTATTATATAACTGAACAGAATGTTTTAACATTTCTGAATATGTGTTTATTAAAATACTCCAAATTATAAAAGTTACAGACTATGGGCAGCAGGATTTGAGGGCAGATATCTTCTACTCACTAAACTGTAAGAGTTTCTTAAAGTCTATGTTTTCCACTGTGCTTTGGTTGACAATCCAAGAGGAAATGAGATGATCTAATAATTTCCTAATAAGATCCTGCTGCAGCTGTGTATCTAGAATATCTGTATGCTAAAATAAGTATTGTTTATTATACCAGGTCTTCATAAGATGACTTTTTTCATATTCAGAGAAGACACTTCATGTACATATGACAAACACATTTTAATTATTCTGTACTGAAAGTATTTTTCAAACATAATGGAATTATTTTCTTTTTTTCAAAAAGAACATTTCAAAGGAATGTACATACAATTTTGCTGGAATATTACTCCAAAGATGCTAGACTAAAAGATGAGAGATTAAAAAAAAACCAACAAAACAAACAAATCACCACACCCCCCAAAAAAAGCAAAACAAAGCAATCAAAAACACCCCCCCCCAAAAAAATCAACAGCAACAAAAAAACCAAACCCACCTAAAAAAAAAAAACCAAACAAAAAACCCACAAAGAAACAAAAAAACACCCCAACAAGAAAAGCCCTTAAAACAAGCCTCAGGTAGTCAGCACCTTTCAAAGCCTAAGGCCATGACTAAAAACCCCCAACTAAGCAGCTTGTCAAACACAGAGTCTCTTCTGCTTTCCAGATATTTATGGTCCTACTTTTGTCTGCAATGAAGATCACAACCAGCACAAGAAGTTCCTATCATTTCTATATCCAGAACAGCTTTTGTTTTTTGCCATTCCTTCTCGCTCTCTCCATTCCATGTGTACCTTTTTAAGAAGATCCATGCATCCCCACCTGACCTTCACATGAATTTCTGTGGCATTAAACATTTACCACACCTTCCACACAAGTTTTCATGTTTGCTGACCTCAAGTCACTTGTACAAATTTAGACAGTAAACATTTAGGGGTGGAAACTACCTCCTGTATTTATAAAGCAGTCAGAATAACAGTGTCCTGTATTTGCTTCAGTCCCTTCTTACAACCACAATGACCACGATTAACAGAAAACAGCAACAGTGACACAGATGGACATTCCCTGCTATCCACAGACCTCAGAAAGCATTTCATACTGGCCTCTCCTTCCCAGGGCGATGGTGAGTAGATCATAGACCACAGATGCACTTTGCAAGCTGATGATTCGATCGTTCCTGTGCTCGGGAATCCTGCTCAGCACAGCGTCACGGTTGGCCTGAAACACACCACAAAGAAAGAAACCAACTCAACCATTTTAATTCAGGCTGGATTTTCACTCAAGTAATTCCCATTCTAATCAACCTCACAGTCAGCAGTTGCTATAAGGGATACAGAGAGATCTGATATTAATTTATAGATAGAAAGAATTACAAATTTTATATATCAGTGGCAAGATTGGAGGTTCTACATGGACCTATTTTTAATTACTTTATTCTAATTCCATAATCTAAGTAATGTATTTAAAATTATTGATGAGTTCTCAGAAAAAAAAGGTATATTTTTAATATAATGGATATTCATCTATGAAAATGTATTTTTATTTTTCATGTGCTAGTAAAACGTTAAAAGGATCTGCAAATCCTCTATTCCAGCTTTGTAAAATAAGGCAATCAACTTCTTTTCACAACATTATGACACTATCATCTCACTTGTCAATGGTAACATGCTCAGGACAACCCACAATCACCTTCAGGATTTCACTGAAAAGTGAAAACTGATCCTGGTTCTGGGCACAGCTTTGGAATCAGGCTGTGTTTGCAGTAAGGGTTTGTACTTTCAAATGTGAAAGGCACTTTGCAAACCTAATTCTTTAAATGAAGTGTTCCTTTTAGGAAGAAAGCAAGTTGAGCTAGAAATGGATTAAATGAATTGACCGTGTTCACAGAGAAATCATGTTCAAGAGCAAAGAAGAAAATTCAGGTCTCAGAGTAGTTAGTACCTCACTGAACTCCCACTTCTCACAGTGCTTCTCCCACTTTACCATCAAGTCTCTGAAAACACATTATCTTGCTATCCTATCTATTTATAGCTTTCTTGGTGTTTAATATTCCCATTGGTACAAATGCTAGTATATCTGGTAGTCTGCAATCAGAAGTCAAAGATAATTCTCTCTCCTCATCCCCCTCCTTACTTTTAATTTCACAGGGCATGGCTCTCTTAGTACATTTACTTAAAAAATACTTACTTTTAACAGGCACCTTATTTCCCTCTCTTTCAGATGCCAAAAATGACACACAAGAAGGGATAATAATTTTTTTCTCCACTTTAAGAGGGTAACATTTTAAGCTCTGAACAAACTCAATACATGTTTAAAATCAGCATAATTAGTGAAAAATTTTCAAAGAGACATGTGGAGTGTAAAATGCACAAACATCTCAGGAATTATCAGCTGAATAATCTACACCTTGGTTTGAAACAATCCCACACATGTGCGTACACACACCCCCCCCCAACAGACATTTTGCTTTCTTTTGATCAAGAAGTCTTTAGGTTTTACTTTTTATTTAGCCAACTTCAAGACCTTCTTTTTAACTCTACCTGCAATTACTAGCTGACTCAGCTCCTTGCAAGTTTTGAACAAGCTGTGAACCAGCACTTCTTGTGAGATAGCATTTGACAATACCAAAGCACAAAGGCGTTTCATAGTTATTACAGATATCTCATGTATTTGAACAATCATTTTCTTGTTAACTATAAAACAGAAAGTAGGTAGGAACTTAAGTGCTCGGTATTTCAGAACCGCCGTGGTTTCAGACACTCTGGGGTGACAGCTAAACTGCAATGTGTCATCTGGCCACACTTACACACTTGAAGGGTGTAACAGCTCGAGCACGGTAACTCAGTGCAGCCTCAGCACAAGGAAGGATGTGCTCAGCCTTTCTTCCACTGGTTGAGAATCTCACACAAAGCTGAGCCCAGGAGGTGGTGATGAGTGACACAAAGCCAGCAGGAGGCCAGTAACTGGCGGTGTGTCCCAGAGATTGATACTAGGCCTGATCCTGTTCATCATCTGGATGTACCCCAAGCACGTTCGCTGAACTGACATGCCAAAGGGCTGTGCTGCCATCCACAGGGACCTCCACAGACTGGAGGAACCTCACCAAAGCATTCAGCAAAGTCCTGCACCTGAGAGGGAGCAAACCCAGGCACCACGCACACTGGGGCCCCCCAGCTCAAAGGCAGCTTGACAGGAACACAGCCCAAAGCAGTCCCAGTCCAGGGGGCCCTGGAGGACAGCAGAGCCAGCAAGGTGCCCCAGCTGCAAAAAAGGCCATTGACAGCCCGGGCTGCATCAGCAGCAGAGTTGCCAGCAGGCGGAGGGCAGTGATCCTTCCCCTCTGTTCAGCACTGGTGAGGCCACACCTGCGCTGCTGGGTCCAGTTCTGCACTCCCCAGTACAAAAGACATGGGGAGAATCCAACAAACACCCACTGGGATGTCTTAGACACCAGAGGATCTCCTTCATGAGGAAAGGCTGAGAGCTGACTCTTCAGCCTGGAAAAGACAATGCTCAGGAGGGGAGTCTTATTAATGTTAGAAATATCTGAAGGGAGGACACCAGGATGAGCCAGGCTCTTTCCAGTGGAGTCCAGTGACAGGACTAGAGGCAGTGGGCATCCCCTGAAACTCTGAAGGTCCCCTCTGAAGATCAGGGACCATTTTTTTTGCTGTGAGGGTTAATGAGCAGTGGCACAGGCTGCCCAGGGTAGCTATGGATCTCTTTCCTTGGAAGTACTCAAAAGATGTCTGCACAGAGATGCAGCCTACTCCAGACGGCCCTGTGTGAGGAGGGAGGATGGACAAAATGGCCTCCAGAAGTCCCTTCCAAACATTATCATTCTGTGATTCTGTTACACACCTCAGCTGCCATGCAGCACACACACATGCACTGTAACAGGAGCATGCCAGGTCACAGAACCACAGGATGGTTTAGGTTTGAAAGGACCTTTCAAAGATCATCCTCTCATGGGTGGCGACACTTCCCACCATCGCAGATTGCTCAGAGCCCTCTCCAGTCTGGCCTTGACTGGAGTGTTTTCTACTAATTCACAGAATAAAGAGAGAAAGGGATCACAGTACTTTAATAACAATAGCACGTCAAAACAACAACTGTTACTCAGTCTTCTCTAAGTGATGTTTCTTTACCAAATACTGGTTTCAGAATCATAAACCACATACTACTTCACAACTACTGCAGCTAGAAAGTTCACATGCACTGAAGCTGAAATAGCAGGTCTCAACTTTCAGAAAGGTAAGTTTGTAATGATGAACATTTTTATGCTCAATATTCCCCTTTCCCCCCTCCAAAACTAATTTGAACAATTAACTTAGCCAAAGTCAATCATGTCAAAGATTTTATACTCCCCCGAAAAAACTTTTTTGCCTGAAATAATCTGCAATAATTACTGTAAAAAAATTTGAAAGCTTGCTAAAGGTATATGCTCTGCAGTGACAGCATTTGATATAATTAGGCAGATATAATTCACAAAGGAAAAGCTGTAAGTAACCTGAAATGACACTTAACAAGGCAGCTCTTTTAATTTGGTTTTTGGCTTCTTAATGATGATATGTGAGGAACTACACATGCAAACACAGCAATCAGCAGTCAGATCTTGCAGAACTAGGACTGCTTTCATTTCACACCAAGACCACAGTTCACATCAGAATTCTGTACATCTTCACTGCTGTTCAGGCACATTATAGAGACACAAGCAACACCTCAGTGGTAAGTCTATACTGCAGCAAAACCAACATATGATATGTGGAAATGTTTGCTCAGGCGACTTTCCTCTGTTATGAGAATCAGAATCTAGACAGAATTTCTAGATTCTGTCATAAATATTGCAAGGCAGATCACTAGGAATGAGGAAAACAGTTAGCATTACAATGTAAATAGCTGCCACTTTGAAACAGTTAAACTAGGACAATGTTCACTAAAATGTTCTGATCCTATTTAAAACAGAAATTACAACAAAACATGTAAGCATTTGAATCACCTCTAGAACTTAAAAGACTACATCTCATTGATGTGCAGTGAGACAGACAGCATGATGCCTGAGACTGTAGAGGTTTCACCCCTCCAGTTAAAAAAACAGCAAAAGCTCCAGCATTTCATTTTATCTGAGAACATAAAACTGACACGGTATGAGAATGTCAGTACATGGCAGTTGATTGATGGCTAGCAGAAAAAATGGAAGGCTGATAAAGGGCACAAGGAGACCACTGAAAGGAATCATTTATTAAGGAAATGGGGACATTTAAAATATAAATTAAAAAAAATCCAGTAGAAAAGACTGAATATCAGTATCACCAAAAATCATTTACAAATTTGAGTGACTGAAGTTTAACGCACAAGGGAAGGTACTTTTTGGTGATGTTTATTATGCTCTTCTGGTAGTTTTTTATTTGCTTTTCACAACAAAAATAACCTAAATTTTGTGTCCATCTGCAGAGCAATCAACTGGTGTAGCAGTGGTTCACAATGGTAAGTGGTGCCAAATGAAGGACCTGGCTTGTTCACCTGCCTATGGCTGGAAGAAGCTGCTCCAAAGGAGAAAAACTCTGTAACACTTGCAGACTTCATGTCACTGTCTCAGAGCAACAAAAATTGGAGTTTCAGACATAACTGCCTGCTTTCTTAATAGAAAATGAAAGACAAGGCAAAGGTATGGGGGAAAAAAAAGTCCCATTTTAGTTAAAAAAAAGAACCAAACAAAACAAGGCACACACATACAGCAAATGCACATTCACTCTATTTTACCTACCATAGATTCACTAATAAGCAGCAACAGTAAGGCTTCTTCTGTGTTTTCTTGAGGACAGAAGATGCTGTTCAAAATGAGAATTTAATAATTTCAGCAGAACACATTAATTTTATGAGTAGTTCACACACATATATTAAAAGCACTGTAAAAACTGGAAAATGTCCAAAAAGAAAACAGAAAGTAACTTGCACAGAAAAATCAATTGGTTAAAATGCCTTTCTTTGCAATGCTCTATATTTGCATTTCAGAAAAGTTGGCTGAGCACAATGAAACAGCAAAACTACCACAGCTATCAGTTGAACTCATTCAAATATTCCAAAATTGAACATAATTTGACAACTGTAAACACTAACCCCATAGTTTAACTAGCCTCTTACACCTCATCTGTCTGAGCTGAATATACATCACAATTCAAGCGCTGCCAAGACCAAACTCTCACACAAGAACAGGAGAACTTTTGTATTTTAGGCAATACGTGGAGAAATACTCCTACCTGTCTCTCTAGAGATATGCCTGAGAACTTTTTCCTGATGCATTCAATAGCTATGAATATTTTTAAATAGATCCATGACAATCTCCACTCATTTGCCATAACCACTCAGTTCCAAGTAGTAGAATTATTTGCTTGTAATGAACTACACTTCCTTCTAACCTAATGCTGAAGGTTTGCACAGGACTAGCTTCCAGGCTTTACTGCTTTCTCTGACTATTGGATGCTTTCTGAACACTCTTCTGTGCTGCTGGACAGACAACAGTAATCTGCATTGGATACTGGCAGGAATTCATTCATCCATTCTCACACAGACAGAAAAATTCCCCAAATCAGTGACCATGTTTTATCTCTTCAGATTTCTTCCCCTAAGCTATTTCTGAATCAGCACTCCTGTTAATTCAGTCCATTAGTTCCACAATTGCCTATTCAAATGTAGAAAATAATTTGTTGTTGTTAATCAATTCCTATGGTCCCAAGGGTGTTTAAACTACAATACAGTATAGACAGGAAACAAAACTTGTCTGACATTAAAACATCTTTTCAGCTTTTTTTAAAGCACTAGAAATATAAGCAGTAATTAAATGCCCAAAAGAAAATAGAATCTAAAACTCATCTGAATTCCAGGCAGTTTGAAAGCAACATTGTGAACACATTATGGTAATATACAACAGCTAAGACTCCAGGGCAGCTGTTCTGTTGTTGTATTTTTATTTTTTAATCAATGCAACTGCTCAACAGATTTTTAAGAGTTTTCTAAGTCTTAGAATACATTTTTATTATTACATAACAAAGAAATTTCAAAACACAGTTAGTCATGAATAAGAACCACCCACGAAAAGGAATGAGGAGTGATGAGGAAGCATCAGAGTGCTCCTTATTTAACAATCTACTCCTCTATGCAGAATTTATCGACCTGGATAAAGATTTAACCTGACCAACTGACAGTGGCACCCAGAAAGCAGAACAATGACAGGAAAGAGCTGCTGGAGAAATTACTCTCTCAGAGAAAGAAGGCATGCTGCCCCAAAAAGAACTACTGAAAAGTCACTTATCAAACAAAAGCAAATGTCATTTTCTCTTGCAATTTCAACCGTATTTTTGTAGATATGTTGATGTTTGTCTTAAACAAGATCCTGTCTGTGCAGAAATTAGTGACAAATTTCTTTGACCTAAGCAAAAAGTTGAGTTAAGTTGGCTGAACTCGAACAATTTCTGTTTCTCCTGATATCTGCAGGCACATGAGTAAAGTAATGTCAGTGTAACAGGGCAAAAGAGGCAACTGAAAGCAAGAAATGGCTACCAATCAAAGGCAAACCATGAAAGTTATTCTGAGTTGAAGAACTGGTTAAAGAAGACTGAAGAGACAATAACACAGAGATCTAAAGAGTCATAAATGCTATTAGCCAGATTACACCCATAGTCCTCATAAGAACACAATGCAGTTATCCAATGTCAGCGCATTGCAGACTCAGAGCTGGTGGTCACAAGAATACCTAGGAAGAAATTTCCTAGATATCATTGTCTTTGATAATTGCTTCCAGTCACTGCTGTGGATGAGATACTTGGCTGGACATATTTTATGTGGTGTGGTATTAACCAGTCTGACGTGATGAAAGGACTTCATTATATGCTCTGTTGAAATTGTGGAACTCCTCACCTGCATGTGTCAAGAAGAGAACTCAACTGAGCAAAGCCCCACTTTTGCAAGAGGCATGATGAGAGTGGAGAACATAAGTTTGAAAGACTGAGCCTGAGAAACCTGCTGTAACTATTCTGGATGCAGGAAGGAGAATTATTAGAGGTCTTTGAAGATAAAGGCCATTCTACTTAATAATAGCAAAGGCAACATAATTATGTGGGCTTGCTGCTGTGTAAAAGATTCATTAATGGAACTGCAATAAATACAGCTAAAGAACTGAAATGGTGTCGTATTGCAGGCATTTATGTTACGATATAAAGATACTGTGAACACTAAAATAAAACATCCCTCTGTTATGTAAGTAGGGCTGGCTACTTCTCTAACCAAGATATTAACTTCTAAGAAAAATTTCAAATTCAAGGAAATGGCTATCTATATTTAATACTAACCCTAATGGTGATAAGTTTGGAAAAAAAAGTTACATTTTCAAGAAGGAAGAAACATACCACAGCTACGCTAGAATTCACCATGAGCTATACCAGACAAAAATGAACCAAAAAGTATCACTTACCTGATTCAATGAAAGATTAAAACTGAGCAAAAAGGTGGCATCATAAAGAAATGCCAAACCTAATCTGACTAGCTAAAAGTTAGCTGCCTTGGGAAACAAACTAGCTTTGAAACTGCTGGATAAATTTCTAGATATGTTTTGGTTTGTTCATAACACTTCCCAGACCAATTTGAATCTCCATATTGTTGAATCTTTCCTTTCTGTGATAAAGCAGAATAGATGCCTAGAAGCAGCACACAACTTTCAAAATGTGCAAATATCTGATTTGCTACCAAGTTCATGTTTTCTTTTGTATCCCACATCTAGTAAGAGATATTGAGTCTATCACATACACCAAGATAATAAAAAAAAATAAAAAAACTATTTCCACAATTGAGAACAAAAGGTCTAACATATACAGTGCAAACTTCCCCTTGGAGAAGCATGTTTCTTCCCTAGCTCTCCTCAGGGAATCTATCAATCTACACATTGCCAAATTCCTTCCAAATTCAAAAACATAAACTAAATTACCCAGAGCACTGGGTAACAACTGCAAGTATAGAATCAAAAGAGAAATAAACGCAGCCATACTTTTCTCCAGTGTACACCCGTGGTCTTCTGCTGAGCGCGTAATTCTTAGTATTTGAACCTTTCCGAAGTGGATCATCAAGGGGTGACTGGTGAGGAGGATCTTCCAGTGGATTCCAGTAGCTCTGTTCACACATACCTCGTAACAAAATCTCTGCAAGTTGTCTTGCTATTGTCTGGAAAAGAAAAAGATAAATATTTTCCCTAGAAATGCTGAATACAAACTCTTAAAAATGCTCAGAATTTTTCTAATTAAGACTACATATACAGAATATATTTTTTTTATTCTACAACATCCAAAAAACCAGGCCTGATGCTGTTTAAAAGGCAAAACTACCCAGCTCAATTCTCTAAACATGAAGAAAAATAACAGCAATAGCAAATAATTTTTCAATTTTATCAGTTAAATCCAGATACTTCTGAAGTATAAAAACCCAGCTGCTGCTCCTAAGGTAATTAATAACCTAAGATGCTCAATAACCTCCACTGCCTGTGCAGACCTGGAGCAGTTGTTTGCAGTTGTCCAAACTGCAGCCTGCAAGGAGAACATGGTGAAAACCAGGATGATATTCCCTGAAGGAAGTGCAGGCCAGCAGAGGGACCCCATGCTGGAGCAGGGGAAATGTGTGAGGAGTAAGGAGCAGCAGAGAGGAAGTCCCACAACCCTCCACCCCTCATGCACCACTCAGGAAATGGGAGGGGAGGGAGAGGGGCTGGAAGAGCCAGAAGTCAAAAACTGAAGTTGAACCTGAGAAAATGGGGTGGAAGGAAGGTGTTTCAGTTTGTTTCTCACCATCCCACTGTCTTTTAAGTGACAATAAATTCCTTTCCGCCAAGAAGATCCTGTTTGTGACAGTAACTGGTAAGCAAACTCCCTGCCCTTATCTCAGACCTCCTCTAGCTGATTTCCTCCCCATGTGTTAAGGAAGGGAAGTTTGAGTGCAGCTGGGAGAGCATCTGGCAGCCAGACAAGGTCAGGCCAGCACAGAGAGCTGTGTCTGTGGGCTGAACTGGGCTTCTGACAACTCGTACCTGAAGGTGCAGGTGGTTAGCTACTGTTAAAGCTCAGCAAAAGTGAAACAGGGTCGAAAAGGAGCAGGAAAAGGGTTATTTTGACCAACTGTTATTATCACCATATATTTAACTGTGGAAATACTTACATAAATATTATTTAATTAAAAATACTAATTTAAAGCTTTTAAGTCCTCCTATAATCCGTAACTATCAGGTTAATCTCCTCATTAATGTTTCACACGCATTCATAGGCCCTGCACACCTACGTATCACAATCATGAAAACTCAGATATTTTCTAGCAGGGCAGTAGAAAGAAGGCAAGATCTAAATTTGCATCAGAATTGACAGCATTTCCCAGTAACCTTTCCCAAAAATAGATGTGTAATGTCTACGTCACAGACAGCACCATACAATCTGCATCTTCCACCTTAACTCCTATACCATAAAAAGACCTTCATCTTTTCTATTAAAATTTGCAATATTATACCTCTCCATTGAAAGTGTATTATTAAATAATTTTAATATGTTTACTAGGAATTGATTATTGAATGAATTAAGAAATCACTTACCTTCCTTACTACCAGTTTGGAAGTTTTAAAGGCCCAGTATTAGGAAACTAATCTAGGATATTTTGAAAATAATTACATGACAGTAAAAGATATAAACCTCTACTTTTTATTATATAAAAGATTCAAGCTTCTGGCAATATAAGTAAGAAATCTTCATTATTTTGCTTTTACAGTTTTCCTTTAAGAGGCTTTATAACTTAATAGCCTTCAATGTAATAGAAACCACATAAAAACAATGCACTCTGTTCTCACCCCCACTACCTTACAAAAACATGAAACTACACTGACTCATAGATAGAGCAGTTTTAATTAAGGTTGAAAGTATGGTCAATCAGACACCAGTCAGGTTTTAATCATAACCACAAACAAGATAAAGGAACAGGGAGGAGACTGGGTACCAAACATTCCTTACTTTAATCATTCACTTAAGCCAGGAAATGTAACCTTATAAAGTGCTGGATAACAGGTCCTTATCAAAATGCTACATATCCAACTATTTGTTTCTAACTCATCCACTATATTTATGCTTTCCCTGCCTAAGGAAATTCAGATGCTACAACAGGACAATGGTTTAAAGAACTTACCATTCGCAGGTTTTGTGTAGTTCTTGTTTCGACAGCTCTTAGTAACTCTCTAAATCTACCAACTCCTCTTGTCAAGTTCCTGTACATAAACATAAAATTTGACAGTATTCCAACTTGGATAAAGCAACACCTTAAAATATTGCTCAATAAAGGTGTTAAAATCCATGCCACCTTTTTTTTTCCTTTCATAGCCTCAATGCCTTTCTCTGAGATATATATATATTCATCTGGGAACCTGACCACTGATTACTATAACAACATTCCCTGACAGTTTATTGAAAAAGGATTTTCATGATCCTTAGATCATGATCTAATATATTTTCATGTTCAAGGGAAAGCAAGGAAAAAGGTAAGAAGCAACCACCTCAAAAAGAAAAAAGACAAAACAAAGTTGTTCTCATTGCTACAGTAGCTTTAGTTTTCAATTACATTAGGCTTCAAGTATAAATTTAGTGAGAAAAAAATCCACTTTAGCTGCCTCTTGACACCTTAAAACAGGGGGATTAAAAATGAGTAAATCTTGTAACCCTGAAAGCAATACAAAACATAAAATTTTTAACTCCTTTTCAGAAGGGAAAGATAACAAACACATTAAGGCCAGAACAGGACTGGAGGATCAGTGTTCTGTTCTTGACTCTGACCGGCTTTTCATGTGGCTTCTGCAGCCCAAGGTTCTCTACCTACACTTCCTGAACAGCTTTTGCAGAGATTCAAGATTTGCAACGGTGCCTCAGAGCCATCATTCTTACTAACAATTTCAGCAGGTCTAAACTTTCTTCTCAAACAACAGATTATATTGAATCATCTTATTGCTTTACCTTTTTCTCATCTCTTTATCGGTTGTTTGAAGGTTTTATTGTACATAAAAGCACCTGAGAATATTTTATTTTATATTAATACAATTTGTCTCTGAACTGGTGAAGGACTGGGTTAGGTTTTTGCTGTCCTGAACAACTGAATTCTGTAACTTGAACACAAAAGATAGGACAACTACTTCACTATTTCAAGTTTAGCTACAAAACAAAATTATTCGATCAAAAGTGTATTTTGTGTCAAATCATTGCTGTTCCATCATATGTTGTCTTAAGATGTGATATTCTGTGCAAGTTGCACAGCATTTACCTACGGCAGACCCAAAAGAGACAAGAAATATTAGATATTGTGTAAGCTTTCTGAAAGTAAAAGCACTATTGCACTGCACTATAAGTCAGATGTTAAAACTGCCTTCCTCAGTCTGCTGTCTTTATTTAAAAATATGTTTAAAATACTTTTGAACTGCAACTCTGTACAAATTCAGAACAAGTCAGTATTTTTATACAGACACTTTCTTTCAATTCAGTTGCAGAATATCTGAAACCAGTGTTTGATGCAAGAGATCTTGCTATAGGACTGTTGAACTCCTATCACTTTACCTAGAGACCTACTCATTTATTTTACTCCTCAGATTACATGACAGCACTCATCTCTGTTCTGTTTCACATAATAAAGGATTATCGGGATATTTCAGAGACTTCAGTTTCCACCCATCTTTCACTAGCACGGACATCACCTTTCAATACTCTTAAATAAAAGCTCATTTTAAAAGAAGTAGCATTTCCAAGAAAGAAAACCTGTAATGAAAAAGAAATAATCACACCAGTCACATAAGAAATAAAAATTGTTTGCATAAAAAGCCCACGTGCTACAGCAGAGCTTCACCATAGAGTGACCAGCTAGTATATACCAAAGAAAATTCATCTTGTGCAAACATCTGCATGGAAACAACCGTGTGAAAAATTATATTAATTTATACATTTCAAACAGGTGGCCTCAATAGCTGATGACTACTACACTAAGGAAGGACAGAAAGTCACTAGGCCAGATTTCAAGAAAACCTCCAAACTCATTTGAAGCTGGATACATTCAGCACTTTTGGAAAGCTAAAATACATATCATTCAGTAATACCACATTCCAAATATTTCAGAGAGCCAAAATCAGTCCACTGGAATCCCAGCTTAAAATCCTCTGGTCTAAGTGGGTATTTCTCATGATTGGAGTTCTCTCTCAATGACTGGATTGCAAAGTCACAAATGTGTCCTTATAACAAGATAAAAACAGAAACAAACAAACAAACAAAAAACCCCCAACCAAACAAAACAGACTTGCCAAAAAACTGAAATGCTCCCTGCAAAATTGTTCAAAAAGAGTTATGAGCAAGAAGTTGTCAGCTTGAAACTTTATTTTCCCAATGCAGATGAAACACATACTATTGTAGAACTTCAATTCACAATAACTTCATTAAATTTTAGGAATTGGCATTTTTTCCGTATGAAGTTTATGTCTTTTGATGTGTTACAAGAACAATAGGAAAACACTTTATGAAAATGCATGCAACTTTACAAGCCCTTGAACACTTCAGGACAGGCTGATTTTAGTTACATTATACTGCTTACATTACACTTCTCTAAGCATCTGCAAGGGACTGAAACTTGTGACTGAAGTTCTACTGTATCATGGAAAAAGCAGTAAGATTGTACAAGAAAAAAAGCAGTTAAAATACAGAATTAGCTTTTGCTTCATAAAGCATTTAACCGTGGTCCACTGCACACGTCAAAACATACACAAAACAGATTTGTCAAGCATCTTCTACATGGAATTTACTAAAAAACAGACCTCAAAACTACAATCTAAATCACCCTAAAATTGAGTTAAATGCTTTTAGAGACAAGAAATGAAGCAAAATGCACCATGAATAATATGGTAGATCTCCACACCACGCTGCTTTTAGCGAAGTACATTTCCTGTATTTGTTAACAGGTTGTGACATCGAGAAGAGCCGTGGCTGTTCTGGCACGTGGCTTTCCTTCCTAGGATAGGACACACTCAGCTTTTACTGCTTCCACCTCAGCTCTCCTGCGCTGACAGTGCCAGAGCTAAAGGGCACATGAACTTAGACAGCAATGTCCCACAGTGTCTGTAAACGACTTTGAGATCCCCTCCTTTCAGGGACAAGGAATTTTCAGGTACATTAACACTCACTTGGAACGGACACGTGTTCAGCGATTTCAGACAAGACAAAGACAGCCCACAGATGGACACTGACAGTCGTGTGTGTTTCTATGACTGCCTCCTGCCAAAACATGCTCAAATCAACTCCTTCGAATTGGATCTTCCTCATTTTAAAAGACAATTACAACGTTTGCTGCTTTAAATCTTCAAGAAAAAAAAATCCAAAACAAACAATCCTACTTTGACTCTTTAAGTAGCAATCTGCCAGTTAGGCTGAGAACTAGGAACTACTGGAAGTCTATACAGACATGTCCTTGGTCTGTTTAGATCCTTGTGTCTGCATATTTGCACCCTAAACTCCAACTATTCATGTTAGAATCTAATTAATTTTTCTGATACAAGATCAACTTTTAGGCTCCTTAAAAATTTCAGACAGTATTTCTGTTTAGAATAATGCAAAAGCTTAACTGCACCTCTACAGAGGTGCTCACTTCTAAACAGAGACAGAAATTAACAACTGTAGATATGATACAAGCAAAGCAGAGGAAGAAAATTGAAGGGCACCAAGGACAAGCTTTCAAGGCAGGATCAGAAAACCTGTATGGCATGTAGCACACTTTAGACAAGAACTAAAAAGGACTGCAATTCTATGGCTCTATTCCATAACTTCATTAAAGGCCTGACAAAATAGACAAGACTACATACTCTGCACAATTGATGGTCCTTTGGATGACTGTGATTGTGATTAATGTCTGTGTCTGTTTTTCATCAGGTTTAAGAGGGTGGAGAAGTAGAACTTAATCCACAATTTGAAAAAAACATCCTGGTAAGCATCTGGATATCTATCTATGAGAGGCAATATAGTTTCAATTTCAGATAGTTCTGTATTCCCCTCGTCCTTTCATACTTACACTCTCAGTACACCCACAATACTATATAATTTTCACAATACATTAATTAATTAACACTGGGCATTATTTTCTGAATAAAATGTAGAAAATCCCTAATTTGCTGCCAGAATCTAAACTACTCTTTTATTTTCTTTAAAAAAAGTCTATCTAAAAAAATTATCATGGCATACTTTTCATTTTATCCATTGTTACCTCATGCAGAAAGAAAAATCCCAGATATCTCAAATTTGGTAGAGAAGATCATGTTTGCTTGATGCTTGAAAACTCTTAACAGATATTTGAGCTTATAAATAAAACACCTTCAGTGTGCCATCAGAGCTCCACAAGTCTAAGTATTTGAAAGAGCCCATCCAGCAGCAATTCTGGCATTCATGCATTCAAAATTGAAACACTTGCTGCCTAGACTGCAGTTCCACTTGCAGTTGGTCCACATAATGGTTCATGACCTGAAGAGGAAGATCTCATCCTCCCCATTCTCATCTCTTGGTGCTTGTTCCCTTTTTCCACCATTCTCCCTTCTTGGTGTCTTCCTACTCTCAATTGCATCGTCCTGTCTCTTGTCTGACAGCCACACCAGCCAGGATCACAGCTTCCAGTGAAGCAATCCTTCTCTCCAGAATGACAGAAAACTATGATTTCTTTGACTACAAAACAAGCACCTGAACCAGCAAAAGGCAAACCAGGAAAATGCAGACCAGGAGGGTAGGTCTGAGGAAAATGAGGAATAGTAACGCCTCTGTACAGTGAAAAAACAAGAGAACTAAGTAGAGCAGTAAAACGAGCATTTTGAGGAGAGCAGGGGAAGTGTACAAAATATTAACTCCCCTATTTGAGGATCCAAGACAATTTTATTTGTCAGCCATCCCAACTCAACATAAAACCACAACCTTCAATCTGATGCTTGCAAATGCAATCAACAGCCACTGTCAGCCAGGAATGTGGTACACAAGCTAAAAAATGCTCAGTGTCTTCTTGGAGAAAGTGAGCTGGAGTCAGAATTCCAACTACAAATTACTAAGAGTATCAGTCTTAACATCAATCCAGATACTAATATTACTCTTTCACTGTTCTTTGTGTAACTAGCTATTACAAAAGTCGATAAGATTTTGAATAAAAGTGATTCCTTCATGTTTATATGAACCTTAGTCTTCCATATAACACTGCTAGGTATCCTACCTGTAACTTCACAATGAAATCTTATTTTAAACTCCTGAAGTTAAGACACAATTCAGAGCAATAAAAATACAGTGAGGTTTGAAGGGGAAAGCATTCATAATGGACGATTTTATCTTGAATATCTGAGGGAATAATAATTTCCTCTCAAGTTCAAATAAAGTTTTTTTCAATGAAAACTAACAGGTAAGAACAGTGTTGGAAACAAGGATGAGGAAAGCATCAGTCTGGTTTTCACATGATAGCCTCCTGATTTTAGACTTCAACCAGAATGCCATTTTGCTTCAAGAGCATACATTTCCAGTATGTTTGTGAACATTACTACCCCAAAAATAAAAAGCATAAACCAGACAAAATTAACTTGTAAATCTCACAATAAAGCAAACACTAGGACAGAAGGAACACTGGGTACCTAATTAGCTGTCCTTTCTCAGGGGCATTCTACTTGAAAATAGTTCTGATAAATACCAGTGTCAAAGTTCCTGTGCTCCCAGCTTTTCTTGGAAAAACATCAAGACTTTGAACTCCTTCAATATGAAATTACAAAGCAACCACTATACAAGTTATGTAATCAGCCTGAAGGCGTGTAAAGTTACATCCTTCAGAACATTTTTTAAAAAACACAGAAACCCTACTCTAACTTTTAGAACAACTTCCACAGCCTCATTGTTACACATTTCCAAGCTGAAATGTTCCTCATCTCCCAAGCGAAAAATGGATCTGTAGTTTGTTTCTTTAATAAAATTCTGTATGCTTCAGAAGAAACCATTGATTTCAGTTTTGTGTCTTATTAGCGCTAAATTTACACTTTTCTGGTTCAGACTATTTCCACTTCAACATCTTTTTTTTTTTTAGCTAATTGCATTTC
The DNA here is from genome assembly GCA_013400315.1 of Bombycilla garrulus. Taxonomy (NCBI): domain Eukaryota; kingdom Metazoa; phylum Chordata; class Aves; order Passeriformes; family Bombycillidae; genus Bombycilla; species Bombycilla garrulus. The sequence continues at coordinate 925,509 of VXBU01005724.1, forward strand.
CATGTATTTTCAAAATACCACCACTTTGCAGAAAGGCTAAGTTAAGTTTCAAGCACTTCTTAGTTTTTTTTATACAAGATAATGCATATCTGCAAATCCTCTACAAAATCTTGATTACTCAACTTAAAAGAAAATCTCTGTACAATTAACAAATGAAACGGAAATCTGAAGTAGATCAACCAACTTTATAGGCAGGCAGCAATACTCCCTATGTTACTGTTGAAATTATGGTCTTCTAGCCCATATAAAAGTTATCTTATTTTCTTTTCTGGTTTGAAACTGACTCGCATGCACAAAAATGATTTTAGATTACATTCAAACTTGAAGTATGTTGCAAAGCTTACTGGAAAGATCTCAAATCTACTTTTTAAAAACCTAACATCAGGAGGGATGACACATTTAAAAATGAAACATCCTTAAAATAGATTTATTTAAAAGCAGGTTATAATTTACCCCTATTAGAAAAAATACATATTTGAAGTTCTCTTCAGCTCTGGTAAACCCAAGTTAAAAAATGGAAAAATTAAAAAAGACATCCCTAAAAGCCACATAACAAGCAGCCTGGAACAATGACCCTATTAGGAAATATTGAAAGAACTGTGATTGAATTAAGGAAGGCAAAGAAAGGATGTAATAGCAGGAATATGTACAGTAATGATCATCACAGAGCTATTTTTCCTAACAAACACAAAACCTAACACAAAAAAGTACCACTGGCCAATGGAACTAGAAGAAGAAATTCAAAATTCTATATATAACGTGTAATTAGCTTATAAACTGCAAGTGATCACTGCATTAAGATTGCAAAAAAGAAAATATATATATACGCATGTGTAGGAGTTAACAAGATCACCAACACTTGACTGTGAAGAATTAAAATGCACACGGAATAAAATCACCCTTCAAAGCTCACACCAGACCAGCTGATATGGTCCAGGAAAAACACTCCTGTCTGGATATTCCTTAACAATCCATGCCGTGACTTTTTTTGTGCAGTTGCTTTTTGTTTTCTTCCTTAATTGCAATCTGCTGTGTCTACTGCTGGTTGCTTTCACACAAAACGTGTCAGATTAAATGCACCATTTCCATCCCTGACCCTCAATCAAAATTCTTCAACATGTGCAATTCTTAGCTTATTCTTAACCATGACTGCCACTGGGATTTTTTCAGTTACTGTATTTTATTTATTTTTTGTGCAGACATGAAAACAGACATCTTATTTTTAGCTCTGGTAAATGAAAAAAATTGGCTTTCAGAACATTCCATTCCTCCTGCAATTAAATTATGAAAACAGAACTAAGTGTAACTCTCAGATGATGTTGTTGTACCACTACTTCAATACTTTAAGAAAGAGATTTCAGAAGTGTAGTGACCATTTCCATGTTGAAATTCCTGAAGAGCTAAAAACTCGGAGAGCCTTTTTTTACCCTACCTTCAGTACATTAAAATCTCGAACTCTTTACAGACACTGCATGATTTCCTTCATCTCTGGTTTATGTATTTGAAAGAATAAGAAACATTTTGGTATGGAACAGTAATCCTATCAAGAGTTCCAGTATTTTAATAAACCACATTTTCCTAATGAAATAAGAAGCCCCAGAAAAAAGTCTTTCAATTATGTGATTTCAACAAATGTCAGAAATGTACTTAAAACCCATTTGTGCTGAGTTATGAAGTTCTTAAAAATGGAGAGTTGTATTCTTTTTCTCATTCTTTGTAGTAACTGAATTTATTTTTAGGCTTTTCAGTAAAGCCTTATTTAAAATAAATTATAAAGGAAGTCCCATGCAGAATCTAAAGGGATCTACAGAGCAGGTACAAGAAAGATTGTATATTTGTATACATACTGTTGATCTTCATGAACATTTATCCTGCAGCATAATGTTAAAATAAGTGATAACTGAAGAGATTTGGAAAAAAATTACAAAATCAAAATTATAAAAATCACGAGTTTCAATATGCTGGCAATCAATTTTTAACAGTGTTTGATAGCAAAGTAAATTTCAAATAGTTAAAAGCTTATGGTACTTTAAGTTCTTACATTTAGTAAGCAAAACTATAAAATGCACTCTGCTTTATATAGTCTGACTAAACAATTTTCCAATATATAATAATTGTAAATAAATACAATATGGGCAGTCTTACTATTTTAATCAAAATGTTATTATTTTATTAATAAGAGACCTCACAATTACAGAACCCACAATTGGTAAAAATGATGCCCAGTTAAATCACAAATACAGAACTTAAACAAAAAAGCAAACACAATAAAAGAAGACTCAAATCTCACCCATTCTTGAAATATAAAACATGTGCTCTCTGAAGTCCTGTTTCCAGGAAAAATCCAAGCTCTTGTTCATGTGCAGTGGGCCCTGGCTTAGGGCTTCTGTTTTGTATGTTGGCATTAATTACCTAAGAGAATAAAAGAAAAAAAGGGGGAAAAAAGTGTATTTAAAAAAAACCCCAACACTTAAAAATCAATCTTTGTGTACTTTAACATAGAAGCTAATACTAAATGTTGGAGAAATCTTCGCCATTTGTAGGGGGTGGCCAGTAGATCATTTCTAGCTTTACCTCCATTGCCACCTAAACATAAACCTTTTTTGCTCTTGTCTATACCCTTAGAGAGAATTTATTTACCAAGCTGAAATACTGCTAAGCAAAATTTTATAATACTTTTTCAGAAATTTTTGTGAGGAATGGTATACGAAAGAGAAGAATGTGAAAAGCATATTTGCAACCTTATTCAGTAGCAGGAGGTGATGGTATTCAAAAACCTGAAACTCCTGATAGGTTAGAAAATACTGCTGCAGAGAGCAGTTAGAAGATTAAAAGCTATCTCCAGAGTGATTTCCAAAAAAACAATTTAGAAATAATTGTATTACATCAGCATTAAAAATGCTGTCAAAATGTAATCAGCTTTCAGTGCACATAGTCTACCAGCCACTACAAGACAACAATAAAATGGCAAAAACCCTCAGAAAATTAAAACTCGTATGTATTTTAAGAACAGTGTGGATCACTGTTTTTCCCCGTCCCATTGGTTTTCTTTCCCCTTTCTCCTGTTTTTCATGACCCTCTGTCTTTAACTCCTTCAAAGAGAGCTGTCAAGTGACAGACCTGCGAGCAGAGGGTCTGAAAAAGAGGATCAGATGGGAACTGCAGCTCACCTCTCTCTAACAGCATTGACCAGCCAAAGAACAGAGCCCCAAGTGCATTGCATTCTGCCCACAGGCACTCAAAGTCTAAATAAAAAGCAATAGTGTGTAACTCCAACACAAACTTCTCTAAAAAAGGCATTTATATCAATCATAAAACTTCAATTTAGAGGATCACCCAGGCTTACCCTTTCTATCTCCTGAAGGTACAGGAGAGCAATGTCCCCAGCCTTCTCATAGCACGTAACAATTTCTTGCTCACGGTCCACATGGAGATTGCTCGCTGAGGAAGATATTGGCAGCTTCTCGAGACAGAGACCTTGGGAGGCAAAAAAAAAAATTCAAATAAAGCATTAAAAACTAATGTTATATAATATTAATGGCTAAAACATAGTCCAGGTTAAAAGCCCCTTTAGTCAGGAGAAGAAACAAAGGAAATAAAGTTATGGTCCCCTAAAACAGACACTAATAAATATATAAATAAAAATTACTCCTCCTTAATAATTATAAATCTAGAAGCAGCAAATTTTTAAAACAGTTCTGATTTAAAAGGCAATTTTGTTCTGATTTAAAAGGCAATCGACTATAAAAAATATATCATAACTTTCTATACCAGTTTTACATTCCTATGTCTTCACTTTTCCAGAGTGATCATAGAAACCAAGGTAGAGTGAAGAAAGGCACTCAAGGTAATATTAACCTAGTCACTGTGCAAGACAAAAGCATCTATAGAAACAAATACACAAAAATAAACAATATGTTAGGAAGTGTAACTTTTGTATTTAAATTTAGAAGAGGTACTTCACGCTCATCAAGGCCATGTAAGTCTTTTCTGCTCAGGACTTACCCAACAAATACATTAAGTGGTGCTTTGAAGCAAAAAAACCCAAAAAAACCAACACCTTCATTTGTCTTAAAAATCCAACAACTTTTACTAATCAATACTAACTCCTACACAAGTCACTTCTATTACAGCTATTTTCAAGATAATGAAAGTGCTTGAAAGGACCTGGAGAATATAAATCCATTTATCTGATGAAGGAATCAACCAGCTGCTGGCACTTGTCTAACCTGATCTTAAAATCTTCTGACAATAAGGATGCCCTGGCCTTCAGATGCAAATTACCATCGAGCTTAACTATCTTCACAAATAGCATTTTTCCCTAGTTCTTAAATCTCCCTCTCTGGATTAATCACTTTGATTCACCCTCACAGAGAGGTTGTTCTGTTCTTCACAAACACTGCAGGTCAGAGCACGGTGCCAGTAACGCCAAGGTCGTGGGTCAGTCCCCCATGGGTTCATGTACAACCTGGACCCCCCATCCTTCTGGGTCCCTTCCAGCTCTGAATATTCTTTGATTCATAGAGAGAGACATACTAGCAACAAAAAAAATGGCAATTCTCACCAATTTCTCCTCTCATGCTTTCTTGGCAGCTAATCATTTCTATCTCCTCTGGACACTCTCAGGCTGGTTACCTCTACCTTGACTCACAGAGCCAAAACGGGATAAATGGCTTCACTTGGAGCCTCAGCAGCAATGAGCAGAGAAGATTAAAGACTTCCTGGTTTTCATAAGGGAAGTACTTCTAATACTTATTAAAAAAGTATTAAAAATCAGCTGAACTTCAGTGCCTTCCCTTACATGTTAGTAAAAATTATCTTGTGTTTGTGATCTGCAACAGATCACCAGCTCATACCCTTCAAGCAACTATTTCATCTTTGAATAATTAATTGCATTTGAGGTAGCACTTTCCACATGTTAAGAGATTTATTTCAGGTCATTCTTCCAGCTTGTCAGCAGTAAATGCTAGTCCTAAAGTGCCTTCAACTTCTCCCACATTAATATAGTCCATAATTTAAATTACTGTATTCTTTGTTCGCTGTTCAAAGTTTTGAGAATCCATTGCTGGAGAAAATAAAAACAAAAAGCAACAAGACACATAGTTATATATTGGGCATATGGCTGTAGAATGCCAAGTGGTACAAATCCAGTTTGGAGAAGAGTTTATCAAAGGATTTCTGTCACTCAGTACTGTGTGGTCAGTAGTGTATGTTTCATTATAATTCAAAAAAAAACCCAAAAAACGACTTGGGAAGAGACAGCTACATAACCTGGAGTTTACTTATTGATAAACTCAAAACTGTGAAATATCTGTGACCTCCACATTATTTCAGACCATTTATTAAGTTTCAGTCCCTGTAAAAGTGTAGTTTATATGTATAAGGAAACATCGAGTCAGATTTCTGGCTGGAGAGGATGCCTTAAGTCTGTTTCACAGTTTGTGGTCACCTCTACCCTCCAATCCACCCTTTTATCAGCACAAACAACACATCTCTTACAGCTTTATGTGCTGTACATCCAGTCAACACAAAATCCTGACTCCAGTATCAGGCTGCTAAACACAAAGTAACATCCAATATACTTTTTAAAAAAAACTACACATTCCTAAAGAGCAGCAAACACAGAAATTGTCTCTTAAAAACCCACTAAACCTGAGCACAACAGACACTGGGTGTTTCTGATACGTCATAGTTTTCACCTAGGGTACCTCTAGAAGTTAACTATATTTGCAGATAGTCTAGAGTAGCCAATTCATCTGCTTTTTTCAATTTTTCAATCAAACCACAGACATCCAAGAAATTATTTAGCACCAATAAGTCACAGACCCCAAAGCAGCAAGGCTTAACTACAGAAAAAAACTCAGGTCAACTTGTGGGTTTGAAGAGACCCTCTGAAAACAAGATCTAAATGTAAGGTTGATACTAGACAGAAAGTTTACAGTGTCCTACATGAACACCTCAAAACTCAGAAATGACTAAAGAATGCAATAAATGTGCTGCAATTCACACATCAAATGACTGAAAGCTCCAGGTAATCTGTGTGTGGATCACCCCTGCCCATTCCTGCTCTCCCAAACTATCAACAGCCAAAGCACCCAAGTAACCACCTCCGACATGAAGCCGATTACTCAACTGACTATTTGTAGATCTGACTCAGATTTACTCTTTCTATTTTTACAGTTTATGGCCATAGCTATAATATTTAAATCTGAAAAACTCACTATAAGGACATTTTCTTATTTTAGCTGAGAGTTTTCATTATGATACAAAAACACCTCAGTGCTCAGCCAGAAATTTTAAGTAATGCAGCAGGGACATGCTAAATTTTAAGTGTTCTTTGATGAAATACAGAATACTACTTAGAGAAACACTACTACATAAATAGTATACACTTTTTTTTCCTGATATGTTTATTAAACCTAGGAAGTTATATATATATATATATATTTAAAGTATGCAAAGCTTTGGAGAAGGAAGGGGGTTTTTTGATGATCTGTTCTGAAATGACCACTTAAAAGAATGGTTTGCATGCTGTATCTGCTTTGATGACACAAGTACACATTATAATTTAATGCTGTATTCAAAATGAAAACATATCAACTAGAGGAGAAACTTTTAATAAATTATGCTTTTCATGATTATGATTTTGTTAAAACAAGTCACTCCAGACTATTCATTTAATTTTTTTCTTAAATATAGATGAAATGTAATAAATAATGTATTAAAGTATATAAAAGTACTATTTAATTTTAAATAGATATACACAGCAACACAGCAATAACAATTACATAGCATACTGCCCACTTCCTCATAAGAATACTGAGAGATGATAAGAAGTTAATTAAAATAGGGATCCTCATATTAGGCCCTCAAAAACAAGAACGAGCTCATGGTAACATACAGAACAGAGAAACACATGAAGTTCAAAAAAACCACGTATCACCCTAGATTACCTGCTGAAGACTCGTCATAGACTCAGACAAGTCAGTTTTCCCTTTGTGGTTCTTCTCACACCTGACAGGCAGGAATCTGCTGCTCTCCCCACAAAGGGAGGCATTTCTTTAACTGTTTATACTCTGCTTAGAGATATTTGGAAATAAAGTACAGGCTATTCCTATAAAATGTTACTGCATTTGTTGTAAAGGCCATAGCTACTGCTTTATTCAGCTTTTGATTATTTTGTCTTATTCTGCATTCAAGAGTATTATGACTACTGATATCACAAGTTGACTTTGATATTCAAGGCTTTTAAGTTTAAACCATTCCAGTTAAAATCATCTTCAGATAAAAGCTTCTGACAAACTGGGTCAGTTTTAATTTGGGAAGACACCTATCTCATACATATCTAGTCCTGAAATCAAGCAAGATGACTCCTGAGGGAAAAGAAAGTGAGAAGCACTGAAACAAATACGAGTCCATACTAATTAAGGTTACATGTTCTGCACGGTAACACTAAAATTCCTTGGCAAAAGAGCAGAAGAGCAACAAATAGCATTTGGACAATAAAGGAATACTCCTGATATTTAAATTATATGGTAACTTGCAAAGGTTTTCCTTAAATTTTCAAAAAGTTACCCATATTTTGTAAAATATTCAGAAAGCAAACACTAGACAGTTTTATCACTTGGAGTAAGTGGCATTCTTGAGTCTATAGTCTCAAATCAGTGGCCAAGGTTATGCCAAGTAAACATTTTTTACAAACAGAAGACCAGGCCAGCCATACCACATTTGCAGAAACTGACCACTACCCAAAAAAGAGCATGACTCAGCAAGAACAAGTAACAAACTATTTTTAAGATGTCCTCATTCACCACCCATTTTTATGTCAAAAAAATTCCCAGACTTCATTTCTGTAGGAAAACCAATCAAGCCACACTCCCATTTCACCGTACAGAGTAAACCAGAAGTTGCTCTAAGGTCAAAAGGGAATCCACAGCACAGTTCAGATCTTTACCCAGTACAGAGATCATTCAAAAAATAAAAACAAACCAGCAAAACCACAAGGGAAAGGGCTATCACACTTACAGCACTGCCTATCTGAGGATTATCCATGATCCCTGCCAGTACCTTGTCTGTATAAATTTTAGAGACCACAAATAAATTGTTTATCTACTGTTTGCAGCTGACAAGTCAAAGGACAGAGGAAAGACAGCAAACTACTGCTTTATACTGAAGTCAATAAACATGCTTTTTCAAGAGAGAGAGTTGCATCAATACATAAAGATTTCTGGGCTTGTTTCCTGCTTTCCTTACACAGACATGTAAACCCCAAGTGTATTTGAGTATACAGCACTTTATATGATATGCAAAATGTTGATACATGTTATGGTAAGTGCTCCAAATGCTGCATACAAAAAGCCCCCTTTCACCTCTTTCTAAAGAGACTTCATGTTTAGCATATTGTTATTGCCATCAAGGAACTCCCACAGTTTGTTTCTGAACTTAGAACATACACTGCTAATCTCGCTGAAGGGAAGGATTAATTAAGTCCTCAATCAAACATTTTTCTTGCTTGCAGTGAATATTTTTCAGAGATTTTTTTTAGAAAGCGAAGCATGGGGGTGTTTTTGTCCTCAATTCCCTACTGGTATTTGCAAAGTGATTATTATAAATGAAAAGAGAAACAGAATAAAAAGTAAGCAAATATATTTATAATAAACTGTCTTTTACAGTTACTCCAGATACACTCCAGGGATTGTCTATTGCCTATTGGTTTAGACAATTTAAGGAAACAAAAATACTTTCTCTGATTTTTAAAGTACCTCATACTGCCACCCCATTATGCCAAGACTCCAGGGGAAAAGTCTCCACCAGCTGTCACAATGCAAGGTCTCCTATTTTATGGATAGTTTCATACATGCGCTTTCCAGAAAAGGCACCAGGAAAAAGGCCAACATCCCCTTCTCTCAGCACTCCAGATTTTTAAGGGAAGCTCCTCTGACTACCTTTTAAACACAGACTACTTACAGAGAATTAAATTTCATTCTAGACTAAAATAAGCACAACTTTTCAGGCAGTGCAGAGCATTTTATCATGCATGCTCAAACTGCAATGTCCTTTCAGTACTACAGCTTTTCTAATGCCACAGTCATGCTAGTGCTCCTAGTTTCTCAGAGTTAAAAAAAAGGGAGAAAAACCATAAATACTCACCTCTTTTTCTGAATTGAATACCTACTTATTACTCCAAGCAGTCAATAAAATCATAACAATATTTTGGGATTTACTTTAACATCACCTGAGACAATTCTTGCGAAACAATTGGTCACACTTTTCCTGTAAATGTAATGCATTCCAATCTTTGTATTTTCTTAAGAAACAGACTTTTACAACATCTTTTAAATAGAATAGACTGTTATTTTTCACACACACATTGGCTTCTTAATAACCATGTGCCAGCCAATTGTTGCTACAGTACAGCCCTGTAACAGGCCAGCATCTTGTGGAGGGACTGATTGAAAATGTTCAAACTAGAAAGAGAAGCTGGAAAAAGGACTGGTTATTGTTGCACATCCTGGAGTGAGTGAACATCGCCCTGCTGAGGGCTCCTCCAAAGCAGAAATGGTGCATCCCAGCGTATGGCATGGGCACCAAGGAAGCTATTTGCTCAGCAGAAAGGAAATTATTCAGCTATAGAATTTACACTGCTCTGCTGTAAAGTGTCAGGATTGCTCCTACAAGTGCCGCTAAGAGAAAAAGACAAAGCTCCACGGTGACACACGTTCTTCCCGTGGCATGAGAATAAAAGGCCAGAATCACTACTTTTTAATTGGAGCCCAACATTTTTAATCTCTCTTAACCCTGCCAAAGAAAGGATTCTGAAGAAATTGTTAAGATTTGGGAGAAACTAAGAATAAGACACCACCAAACCGCTCAAGTCCTAAAGAATTCTGTTTGAATAAGAAACATAGTATTCTCATTGAGAGTTTAGGTTTCAAATAAAAGAGCTAAAAGCAGTACTGAGGACAAGTGCCTGGGTTCCCTCAGCCCCTGCTCCAGCAGGGCAGATGTCATAAATGGAGTCTGGGGAAAGAAAAGTCTTGGTGGAGAAGATTTGAACTCCCTATGGCACAGACCTCGTAGCCACGGTCTGCAGAATGCTCACTGATGGTCTGCAACATCTGCACGGCAGGACAGGAGGAGGGGAGGAACCCGAGTTCTTGACCCACTGCCTAATGAGTCTGGAGATGCCCAGCACAATTACTAAAGCAGCTTTCATTTAGCATTCTTCCATGGAGAGCTGCTCGGTGTCTGCTGACACAGGCTAGCAGGGCACAAGATCCCATTACAATTGCATATGATTAAAGTTAAGTGCAGCATCTTTTCCTAACTGCAAAGCAGCAATCCACATGCACCTGACACTGCCACTGAACCTAATGAGTATTTCCATGTTTCTGTAAACAGAACTAATTAATAGCCAATCATTTAACTTGGTAAATGCAACATTAAATTTGAATATGGGTCAGCAGCAGTAAAGACAGCCTCACCTTTCTCAACATACATCACCTAAATGTAAACACAGTCATTCAAACAGAGATGTAGGCAACAAAGATGTAAAACAACCTGCAGCAATAAGGCTAAAATTCTCTACTGTCACAATCTAACTCATAAAACAACATCCCTAGCACACTTACCAAGAAGTCATGACTGTAATGCAACACAGTCATCTTAGACACCTGAAGTAGTCTATGAATCCATACACTGTGTTAATTACAAACACATTTTCTTCACTAAAATCAAGTTTACAAAGTTGCAGACTTTAAGAAATGTCAAACCTGTAAATTGCTATGTTCCTCTATAACCATTTTTAGAAAGGGTCACTAATTTGTAATGCCAGGTATTATAAATTAGTTTTTTCAATTATGTCTTTTGACTTAGGCAGCAGTGTCAGACTAATGTTACCTAAAATTTCAATAAGCTTATTTCCTAGTTAAATAAATACTTCCTATTTCAGAGTTCCTGACAAGTTGCTCCTCCTCAAAATAACCTCAATATCCCACTGTGCATTCATTTTATCCCTGCTTCCATAAGCAAACAAAATTGCTTAGAAACACAAGAGATATTGCCTGCACAGTATTTGAATAATGCCTATGTGTGTTTTCTAGTATATTACCTCATTCATATACTGCTGAAAACTTGCAGAAACTTAATTGTTCTGTTCCCAGAGGCCACAGCCCTAGGGGATTATTAGCTTCAGCCTGTATTAAAATGGATTATAAATACATGCTTCGGTATGGCGACAGCACATAATTTTATTTTTTTTTCTGATTGGTCTTGCAAGAGAAGGAAGTGGGAAAAGTTGGAGCTAGTAACACAAGCTTAACATGAAAAGCAAAAGACATACATTTACTTCTTCATGGATTCATAACTTATTTCAGTTCTTCACGAGTTTAAGATCCTCCTCAATCTCACAACTGAGCACTGCCAATTAAACTGATCTAGTGAAGAAAGTAAACAAACAGACCCTAAAGAGACAAGCTTAACCCTCTGAGCAAGGGAACAGTCTCTACCTATCACAAAGTAGTCCTTCCTATTAAGATACTTAAATATCAAGTACTTAATACTCCCAGAAATGCGCCAAACCCTCTACATTTTACTTTGAGCCAAGAATTATCATCACAATCTCAAGACTGTCTTCCCTTCCTCCTCCCCTGCCAAGGCCCATTTCTTAGCTTTGCTCAATCCACACAAGAGATCCCTAATAACTGGTACTGATATCCAGGCTATATTTGTGGCTGAAGAAAAAAACAAATCTGCTTTTTTCTGTGCTGCTCCTTATAATTTCATATTAAAGGTTTGGCATGCTCCTGTGACCAACAGGAAACAGCTCCAGCAATTTCATACATGTGCTCCTGGGCTAACACACTGCCACAACACTCATGCAGATCTGCCCGTCTCCTCAGCAATGCCATTCTTTTATGCCTATTTTTCTCTCCCTCATCACACCCTCTTGAAATGAGCTGGCAACTCCAGCCATAGGCATTTTGCTGCAGAAAATTGTTTTACTGGATGCTTCTCCTCTGCTTATGTGTCAAATGAATTTACAAGCAGATGGGGGAAAAGCTAACCAACAGATCCAAATAAGTATTCTCCTGTTTTTGCAAATACTAAGTGGTCCACTGATTTGAAAAGCTCCATCTTCTCAGTTTATGCTTTATATTGTATTTTAAAAATGTCCCACTGCATGTCCTTCAAGTAAGTCTTTGAATTTTTAAAAAATATGTATCTAACACAAAAACTATTATTTTATTAACACTCTATCCCACACACCACCTTCTACATACCCATACAGAATCATTACTCAGAAGCACAGCATCGAAATTAGCTCCTTCCTTGAAGGAAACACTAGGGGTAATCAGAACTGCATTCTATGGGCACACACACAAACATCAGTGCACAGTCAAATAGGTATGCTAGTCCATGAAGTTAACTACATAAAAGAAAATCATCTTCTGCTGTAACTCTGCTTTTAACATGTGAATTTGGGAGAAAGTGTGAAGAAAGGCAGAAGAATATTGGAATTATACTAACCACATTTCTGAGGCTTTGCCTCATGCATTCTCATGGTTAGTCTGCTCCCTGTTGTTTTAATGGACACAGCAGCAGGTAGCTTTTCATCAGATCACCCTACATTTTCTTTGAGTCAGGATAAAGCACAAGACATCACTACTAGAAGTTATTTTTGTTGCCAGAAGCCAGGAAAAAAATTAAACCCAAATAATTCGTCCATGAGCTATTCAATCTGCTAAAATACAGCCATGCCTTTATGAACACACTAACAATTGTGCACACTTTCCCTGGGAAGAGCCACAGAAAGGAATCACTTCCCAGCACTTCCTGGGCCTGAGAGCCTGTGACTGTCCCCACACCAGAGACTGGCAAGGAGCAACATGCAATGGAAATAGAAAATATTTCAAAGGGTAAGTTGATAGGATTTTCTCTGAATTTTGTTGAAATTTCACAATGTTGCATTTTGACAAATCCAGCAAGAAAATTTTTTTGGAAGAGCTGAAGCAGGGTTTCACTAACTAGATACTTCCAAGAAAATAACAACAATCATTTAATCTTCCTTGCTGGGTTTGAGAGTCTTGGAATCCTTGGCATGACTTACTATCATTCATATTATGCCTCTTCTCATAGAAAGTCTTCTAAATATGCTGTCCTCCACTAAAGCTGTAAGCAGCATAAAGAATTAAAAGCAGTCATGTCAACTCCTGCATCCCTCTCGATCTATCACCTCTGAGGGTACAGAATGAAGCCTCACGGTGAAAAGGTAAGTCCATGGAGGTGGTCCCACCTCAAATAATGAAAACAACTCTAAGGCAATTCAAAACTACCATGTCTTATCTGCCTTTCTCAGTGGTAAGAACATCAGTATTTGACCACTACACAATAGTGTACAGGACTGAAAATCCACTGGGACTGGATTGAAATGGGGAATTTTCAGCAGGCATCTTTCACTGCCTCTGCATGGTGCAGCATTAAATGGTGCAGCTGGGCCAGTGCTTGCAAACAGGCACGGACAGACCCTCGCTGCTTAATAACACGGTGCTATGACTGCCAAAGAAATAAAATCTAAATACTCTGAAGAGTTTTATCTTTATATAATCCAATTATCCCTGAACATACAAGCAGAAATAAAAATCCCAGTGAAGCACAAAATCTCTGTAAGCATAACTTGTATTTGGTTGGGTAATGCTTACAAGCCTCAGTCACCTCTGAAGAGACTCTGAATTCAGACTGTAAAGTTTACAGTCACTCTTAAAAGAAAGGAGAAAGAAAAACATTGACCAGAAATGTGGAAGAAGTGAGAATTAAATGTACATTACTGGGTAGAAACACATGCTATTTAGTCATCACCTACTCTAAACCTGTCCAGAATTTGAATACGAAATTTAAGACTGCTCTGTGATTACCACCTCATTCTAGAACACACAGAAGACTATATTCTTGCAATCCTCTACCATGAGAAGAAAGGAAACTTAAATTTTTAAATCTTCTGAGAGAGCTGGGGTTGCTTAGCCTGGAGAAGAGAAGGTTCAAGGCAGACCTTAAATCATGTTCCCGTACCCAAATGGGCCTGCAAGAAAGCTGGAGAAGGACATTTTACCCATATGGCTAGGACAAGGGATAAAGGCTTTCAATTGAAAGAGGGCAGGTTTAGATTGGCTATCAGGAAGAAATTGTCTGCTGTGAGAGTGGTGAGGCACTGAACAGGCACTGAACTGGCACTGAACTGGCACTGAACAGGCACTGAACTGGCACTGAACTGGCACTGAACTGGCACTGAACTGGCACTGAACAGGCACTGAACTGGCACCGAACTGGCACTGAACTGGCACTGAACTGGCACTGAACTGGCACTGAACTGGCACCGAACTGGCACTGAACTGGCTGTCCAGAGAAGCTGTGGATGCCCCATCCTGGGAGTGTTCACAGCCAGGTTGGATGGGGCTCTGAGCAGCCTGGTCTGCTGGAAGGTGTCCCTGCCGTAGCAGGGCACCTGGAATGAGATGATCCTCCAACCCAAACTGTCCGACAATTCCATTCACACTGGAAACACAACAGCAAAAAAAGATCTTCCTGAACATGAACCAAACAACAAAAAAGTGCCCACAGATTGCTCAGGTAAACTGGTAGCCAGTCACCCAATAGAACTGACAAAGAACTGAAGTCCAGTAAAGAAAAATCAGGCCTCATAACAGAGTTCAATGTTTTAAGAATAACATTTGAAATCGGGAGAAAAAAAACTCACACAACTAAACAGAAAATATGCTAGGCTTCTGTTCTCTCTTCAAAAAAATAAATTCTGAACCTACAAAACATTCCAGAGTAGAAAAGGTATCTGTTTTTCTATTTTCTAATACATTATGTTTGAATTAAGTAAAATTAATAATACTAATTTTATGTGCAAAAATTTTATGCCACTGTGGTTTCAACTGTTTTATATCCTTATGAGGCCAAATAAAGCAAAGCCAGAAGAGTTGAGCTCTGGGAAAAGATTCAATTAAATTCCTTGGAGACAAAAGCAAATTTAGGTTCTTAAAGAACATGACAAATTCAACAGACATCCTCACAGATTTAAAAAAAAAAAAAAAAACACAACCAAAAAGAACAGCCAAAATCCATAAACCTGAGTGGAAGTGTACCCAAAGCAGACAAAGCCAACAGAGATGCTCTTTGAGAAAACTGAGCAGATTTACATCATATACAAGAATTCCCCCTATACTCCCACTTTAATCTAAACAGTGACCAGACTTAGGAAGCATCCTTTTGTCTCTGCTGCCAGTCAGCTCCTTTTGCCTTGACATCTCTACAGGACATGAGTCATGCTGGTCTAACATTTGCTGCAGGGCTGTGTTGGTGGAAAACAGTCACTCTCTTCCAAGACTCATGTTGGAAACAACCCTTGATCAATTCTCAGTCAAAGCTATAGAAGTCTCACACAAATTTTTGCTGCCTTTGACACTCCCCTTGCCATAACAAAAACTACGTATGCAACCAAACCCACGCTGTAAGACAGCAAACCAAAGCAAACACTTCACTCAGGAAATTCTCATAAACCCCTGGCACACAAACTGCCATTTTCCCCAGCACACTGACCAGCCCTACATCGATTACAGTTTTCTAAACTGAAGTGGCACTGCCACCTTAAGACACAAGGCCAGCATTACAATTTTCACTACACTAAAGCAGTAAAGAAAATAGTTTTTAATCAACTTCACTTTCTGAATTTTTTAAAAATAAAACTACGTTCATATTAGAAAAAACTCAAAAATAAAAGTGCACAAGTGATGCATTGCTGTAAGTCAGATATGTTATTAATACTCTTCTCAATTAACTGACAATTTAGCTATGCATCCTAGCTTAGGCTGAGCATTTTAACATTCACTAAAAGGATCACTGTGAATCAAACTTCTCCCTTCTGCCCACAGCCACCACAAAACTGCACTGCGTTTTGTAACCCTTAACTTTCAGCATCTAGCCACAGTTACTGTGACATTTATAAATGGATAAACTTTTAAATACATACACTCA
This sequence comes from Bombycilla garrulus, assembly GCA_013400315.1. Classification (NCBI taxonomy): domain Eukaryota; kingdom Metazoa; phylum Chordata; class Aves; order Passeriformes; family Bombycillidae; genus Bombycilla; species Bombycilla garrulus. The sequence continues at coordinate 941,544 of VXBU01005724.1, forward strand.
AAAAATATGACCAGGTGACAGTGCAGTTAGAATATTAATTGAGGTAAAAGTCTTGTCAACCTATCACAAACTTGGAATAATTTAAAGGACTCAAACCATCCTCTTATCTACAAATATGGCACTCCACTACTGTGTAGATGACATTCAAACTAAAAAATTCTTCATCTTTGGACAAGATATAAATCAACTTTTAAAAAACTATTTCCACATTAAGACAATGGAAAGAGCAACCCTACCTTTTGTCGAATACGCTTCAGCAATCATCCGCAGCCGATACGGCGGCACTGCAGTCAGCTGCAAGTCATCCACACCAACTCTGGCATACGTGTTCAGAGCTTCTTTGTAATCACCTTCCACGTAGTTCAACTTGGCCATTATTAGGTTAGCCTCTTGTAGAAATTCTGGCTAGAAGGAAGAGAAATAAGAAAGGGTTTTCCCTGAGAAAACACATCTAATTCTTTCTGATAATTATTAGGTATGTTTACTGCCACCCACAGAATATTTCTTCTAACAGCACAACAAATGAACAAAATCCTGTCTTGTGTAATATTTGAGAAGTTTGAAGTAGGGGGGAACTCACTGAATCTCATTCCAGCAAGCTACTGAAAGCATTACCAGTCATTTTAGATATTCACATGCTTATTTACACGTGTACCAGAAATACCTCTCAGCTGGAAACCAGCTTTGCCAGGTGACAAAACTATTTAAAGGCAGCCTATCATTACAACTCCTCCAATGGCTTCTTTTTCTAACACCAAAAGCACAGTTGAAAATAACATAGCATCAAAACTTAATGATATATCTTCCACAGCCTACATACTTAATTCACACCATTTCAAAGTATCAGGGCAGAATAAATGTCTTGAAAAAAAGTTTTGGAAAAAAAAAAACTAATGGAGGAATGAAGAAAGAAAAGAAAGAGAAATTTATACCCCCAGAAGACACTGAAAACAAAAGGTTACAGATGACTGTAAAATAAGCTTCTTTTGATCTCTGAAAAGATGGATGTTGAGTACAGAAGAAGTAAGCTGACGCAGTAGCTACAACAGTAGTTAAGTACAAGAAGGACCAGAATGGTTATGAACATTAGAACACTGAGAGAAAATGCTCTCTTGTATTAATCTCACTTTCAGAACCTGTAAGTATAATTTAAGGAACCTTTCTTCAATCCTTCAGTCAATTTCAACTTTTCTAATTCCTGTTACATACCTTGAGATTTCCCCTATCAAGCGCTGCTGTGAGATGTTTCCTGACCTCAGTCAGCTTTGGCTGGGGGCCCCGGGGACTACTACTGTGTTTAAGAGTATTTTCCTTCAAAAATTGTTCTAGTTTGGACTCCCCCAGAAGAAGCTCTGCCATGTCATCTGTAAAAATAACAAACAGAGGAAGTATTAGAAATAATTTTATTTCACTAACATTGCCTGAATTCTAAACACAAACTAACCAAAGCAAACACAACAATAAGTATTCAGGTTTATCACATGTCATGTGATATTTTGTTTTACTTTTCAATTTATCTTTTCCCTGCCTGATTCACTGTAGAATCAAGTCTCCTATGTTCTAAGATAAAAAGAATTTAAACATTAACCTCAAGTCAGTATTCTCCCCTTCCTCCTTGAAATGCAGAATTTGATTCCAAAGCTTTATGTAGCTCTCTGAACAGGATAAGATACACTTCTGATACTCACTTCACCGAAAAACTGGTTTCAAATATGAGTACTGATATTGGATTAATTTATTAATTAATAACTTCCAAAAGTCAAGAAACTGGTAATGCTCTACCTCACCCTTAGCCAGGACCATTAAACTTCTTTTACTGAAATGTGGTGAGTTTTTCCTCTAGTCAGAGGATTGATGTAAAAGTCATCAACCTTCTAGGACCTGAAAAGACCAAGTTATGTCTTGCAAACAAGGTCCGAACAGAACTGGAATGAGAAGGTTCTCTGATAAATAAGAAATATTTTGGTAATGCATGAGGAGAGCACTGTTAGCTGCAGCAGGGAACAAGTGAACCTGTGGAGACTGAGCACATTTATGACCTAATACGGCTTACAGAGTCTTCTCTGTGTTTAGAAAACAAACAAGGATAACACATGATATCAGAGCACAGCAAAGAGCAGGGAAAGGGGCAGTAGATGTTGTCAGCACAGGCACCTGAGAGACCAGCAGCAGCCTTTGAAATCCCCTGCCCACGGCCCCCACTGCTCTGTAGCAGCAACAACCAGCAGCCCCAAGGCACTGGCAGCTGCACCCCCGGGAAAGGGCCCAAGGCAGAAATCCCAGACTGCTTCCTACCCCAGCCACACAAAGGCTTCTTTGAAGCAATTTACATGAGCTTTGCCATTCTTTCTTTGAAGTCTGTTCAGCAAAAATGAAAGCTAAAAGATATTTCAATGTACTAAGCGAATAAAAAGAAATAAAACACATACTTCAACATCAGGCAAGGCACAGGATCATACACAGTTTTGAGCATTTCCACAGATTACAAAACCCGTCCAGATGACATTGCACAACATTTGACTGTTCCTCTTCTAGAAATTTCTAGCTTGTTATCTACTCAACATTTCCCTTGCTGCAGTTTTTTTGTCCATTGACTCTAACCACTGTCTCCACCCATAGAGTGAGACATTTCTCACCAAAAGTCTGGTTGGTTTGTCCTTGATAAACCCGTGCCACTGATCCCAATCACCTCCTTATCCAGGACATACTTCCTAATCTTCTCAGGGCCTAAGGCTCGGCCGATCAGCCCCCAGTCCCTGGACCCTCCTTGCAAATGGCCGGATGTACCTTTTTCCAGCCAGCAAGAACCACCCTCCATCACAAGGACCTTCAAAAACCGTGTCCATGCAATGGCCTTGGGCAGCTCTTTCACACTCTGACACAACCCACCCGGCTATCAGAGGCTGCCATTCCCCCTTCCACAGTGCAGTACGGCATAGTGCTTCATTTCATGAGACCCTTCCATCAAATATAGTTATTTCCACCAATAGCAACATATTTCATGCCAGCTCTGATACATATCCTAAAAAGTATAAATGGTACAGGCAACTGTAAGTGCAATAAGCAAATTTTCCAAAAAAACCCCAATATGCTACAATGACTTTTTTTAATTTCTAAAGATACTCAGTGTCTATTTTGTTGCAGTCTGTTTTCTGCATATTCTTTTTTTTTCCTTCAAACAAACAATAACATAATTGATAAAAATCAACAGCTTCAGCTGTTGTAGCTTCAGCTTCCAGCAGCAAGCTAAACAAGAAATTAAAGTGACCAAATCTAAACATGGAATTTCAGCCCAAATTTCCTTTGTAACAGACTTACTCCAAATCCCACATTTCATTACCATAGGCACAGCATTATTACAAACAAACAGTGAAATCAGACATTATGACCAGCATTACCCTGCTCAAAGAGAGCTTTAGCATAACACTCTGGGGGACTGCATTTTCTGCAATTATTCCATCTCTCTGGAAATCCAAGAGTTGGAGCTGCCTGCACAGAAAAGACAGATTTTGTACACCAAATCAAGGCAGGTGAGTGTGCTTCAAGGAGTTTAACATGTGCTGTGAAAGGCTCTCGGAGATCAGAGACCTGCTCCAAACTCACAAAACTGAACTTCAGTTCGCTGTGTGCAGTTCATTGCCTTTCAAAGGCTCAGTCACTGGGGGGTCCTTTCAAGACAGGTGTTTTACTCATAATATTCAGAAGACTCCAGAGTCTGTCCTCAGTAAATAACTTTTGTTTATGAGCCTCTTTAAAAAGGGGATTAACAAACAGGAGCGGACCTTGACAATAATACTTTAGGTCAGCATGGTAATGTCCCACTTGGGAGAAGAACAATGACGATTAATTTTGTTAATTGTATTTTTAAAGCTAAGTGGCAACTTTAAAAAAGTCTGAAAATATGTCAGACTGGTTACTTTATGTTTTAAGGGATTTACAAGTTAATACTTTCTCTCTGATCTGTACTCATCGAAACCAAAGTATTTCATTTAACAAGTAACATTTCTCTTTCCTTCTATTCAGTTTAATGCTTCACTGAGCAAGCTCCATTTCCAAAGAAGGTTGAGAAAACAAGATTGTCAAAGGTAGCAAGGAATCTAAATGACACTCTAAAACAAATGCTTTGGCTCAGAAGCTGAAATACCACCGAAGCTGTTTACAATGAAAAGAGTGAGGTCTTTCATTGACGTTCTTTAACACTTCAAATAGCAGTGCCAGAGAAGAAAGTATCACATGTATCTCTCCCTCTCATGCAGCCCTTCAAGTAGGTCCTAAAAATTGTTCTGGTGCACACCCTTGTAACAAGCATCTCTTCAATGAAGTACAGTAGCTCTATCTCTATGGAGAAAGAGGTAAGAATAATTGTACTGTTGAGGTAAGAACAGCTAAACAACAGCACCAGCTGCCAGATAAGTTTTGTTTATATAAACTGCAAAATTGTCAAGGAAGCACATGAAACAACGAGTTTGGATTCTTACAACACACGAGCCAAAGAACAGGTCAGACATTAAATAAAATAAAAAATAAACCTCTCACTGCTAGGTACAAAAACACAGACATTGAGGCATGAGGACTTGTAAAACAAAGTGCTGAAATAATTTCTATTACTAATGGGAGAAGTAACCTAACAGCAGGGGGACATGCAAGAGGAAAGTGTAGTCATATCAGCTGCACCACAGAAAGAGCAAGACCAGCTTTAGAAAACCCAACTCACCCATTTGATAGGGCAGGACAGGGATAGACACAGATCCAGCAGTCTACAGAAAGCTTGAAAGACTATTCCTCTCCTATGCACAGCAGAATTTCTCACACTGGGGACAGGAGGAGGAGAGAAACAAGAAGCCACGTCTGGAAAATTTAACTATCCTCTCCCTCCCTTCACCCTAAGATAAATTTCACCTCTCTGATAATGACTTGAAAACTAGAAATTCGATGTTCCTAAAGACAGGACACAAGCAAGAACAAAGCCTTAAGTTCAAGCCGGCACATACTTTGAAACCATGCAAGCACCCTGAGCTGAGAATCAGTGTAGTCTATAGACGCTGGTATTGTGTTCCCATCTCTGGTGGAAGTCAGAGAAGCTAACGATCCTCTCAGCAGCTAGGGACAGCCTCAGTGCAGAGACATGCATTGCCCGTGTCTCCTTCAAAGGAAACACGGGAGAGGATGAAACAGCAGCTGCAACTCACACACGGATCTGAGCGAGCAGCCGCACAAAAGCTGCTCCGGGTCACTCACACCCGGCACAGCTCAGGCTGTCCTGCAGCACTGCTGCTGACCGGGAGGCACAGCACCGTGACACAGGCAGGGAGAGCTACTGCCAGCCTGCCTTGCAGCACACAAGAGCTGCACTGGTGCAGCTGCTGGTGACCAACACTTGAAAACAACAGGTCACAGACTGCAAACCATAGAAGCCACTGCAAAGCAGAATTTTCTTATTTCCCGAGTCACTCATCTGCTAAGTCAGTCAATCAGGGCCAGATACTGGCAAGAAACTTGTAAATCAAATTATTACTGAGTGAGTACTTTATTAACAAAGCGTTGGCTGTATGTGTGTCAACCATTCTGTGCCAGTAAGAACAACATTCAATGACGCTTGTAACAAAATTCCAATTTCATGGACGTTTCTGAAGGAAAACATTTATGAAGCCATAGCTCTAGCAGAGTTTTTCATTAGTTATAGCTGTCCCTAAAGACATCCTGAAATAATAGAAAAGCTGTTTGGGAAGAAATTGCTTTTCTTTTACTTCCAGCACAGTATGAGTGATCTAGGTGACACTTTTCTATGAGACACTTTATAGAGACAGAATTGAATTGTATAAAGTTGATACCTTTAAGTTTAGAGTTCCTTCAGCCACTCTAAATAGATATTTCAGAAGAAAAACTCTTTAATAACAGTTTCAATATCATGAAAACCAGTATCCCACTTTAAGAAAATTGACACAGTTATGATTCACTATAAAATTCTTGATTAAAGGAAAGACTCTCTCTGATTCATCTACTTCTCCGCTGAAGAATTCATCAACAACAATTACTTGGCAGATTTAGGGGTTATTTGATGACTTATACCTCAACTGCATTGCAGAACCATTTTGGAAAAGAACAGCCTAACTTGCCCATCTGTTTCTGTAACATGACAGAACCACTGAAACAATCCACTGATTAACAGGATGTCCTCTGCGATAATCAAAGACAGCTCTGAGTGCCTTGGAACTCCAAAACAAACTCAAGTGCTTTAGGTGAAAGGCCCATTTCTCTTAGCACTCAAAGCAAAAACAAAAACCACAGACACTTGATGTAAGCTGCTTTCTTTCAGCTTGGAGAAAGCTTAGACATTCATACAAAATGGCTCGAGAAGAGCTTCGTGTAGACATGCCTGTCCCTCTTGGCAATACAGATCAATATTAACCATCTGCAAAATAAGAACACAGCTTGCAATAGAGGGTAGGGAAAAAGCACATGATGATGTGTCTTTGTGAAATAGTCTCCAAAAATATCATTATGAAAGCTGCTTTGCTACTTCATTTTTAATACCCGTTTTTCAAAGCAAATTCTTCACCACAGTATCAGGATCTGAGGCAGTTACAGGAAAACAGAATTAAAATAGAGGATTAATCTTCATTTATCTTTGGTCAAGAATGATGATTACTTATAATAGTAATACTAACTTAGGTTAAAACCATGGTCTATCTTGAACCATCCACTGAATCACCTGTTAAAATGCAAAACAGTCATCCTTCTGATGAATGCTGCCACAACCTCCAGGCACTTGTTGAAGAACCTGGAGGTTGTTAGCAGGCTGGGTGAGAGGAATATCTAGCTCTAAATTCCTTTCTAAAAGTGAGGTTAGGGAGAAGGAGAGAGAAAGAAAAGAATGGCAACACTGCATACAGCTGGGAAAAAAAAAAAAAAAAAAGCATCATAGCTGAACACAGATTAGGAGCTCTCTCCTGCCTTCAGATTTCACTCCAAGAAGTGATTTGAAAAGTTTTTTCAATTCCAGAGTACACCAAGAAAGATAGGTTCATAGTGAATGATGACAATGCAGAAAAGGTGATTTTTTTTTTTAAGGGTCTGACAATTACTTTTTTCAGAAGAAGATACTTGGAAGGTAAAACAGAAACACACCTGGATAACAGCTGCTATCACAACTCTGGCAGCAGCTATCAACAACCCTGCTTGTGTTACTGGGTCTGCACGCACCAGATGTTTCTCTGCAATTAAACGTCCATATCTTGCTGCTGTCATACACTGGCAAGAATAAACACGATCCTGTGCTGACAGCAATAGCTGCACGTTATCTGTGGAGCCTCCCTCAGCAGCTCAATTCCTACAGCAAGGAAGAGTATGGTGAAAAACACTCTCTCCTCCTTGTATGCCAAATGGCATAGATTAAAATATATATTTTCAGTATTTTGTTTCCCTTTCCTCTGAATTACACAGCTGCAACAAAAAAAGTGCTTAATTAGGATAAAACCTCCTATCATGATGATTTAAGCAAAGAGGCTCAACCTCAGACTCAGGTCCTGGGGATCTGAATTGGAATAGGATGTATTTAGGAATAGGAAATACTGAGCAAAATACCTACAGAATCTGATTAGCCAAACAAACTTTAATCTTTCCTTGTAAGCACGCAGATAAACCTAGAAGCATGTTATATCACATGTTGTATCATTTCACCCACTGTCCACCAAAATCTTAAATATTTCAGGTAACTTATTTTAGACTCTTAAAAAGCACAGCTGTCCAAATGCGTTGAAGTCTAAAGATCATGGTTATCATTAGTCTTAAAAGAAGACATTGCATGAGGGGAGATTAATGAAATGAAGCATGGAGTTGTAAAAATAGAAGATACTACTGCTTCAACTGCTCAGTCCAGGAGCCCAGGAAAAAAAAAATATAAAAAAACACAAAAAAATGAAGTCCTAAGTCAGGACTACTAAAAAACAAAATATATCAGGGTAGGAAAGGGCCAAAGAGGACAAGTATGAGATTTCCAGGAAACCGAAGGGACTGTACATTGATGTGCAGAATTCCAGGAAGTTGGGATTTGCTTTGTAAACTCTCTTCCGGTGCTTCAAGCCTTCCCAGAGTGAAACTTGCTTGGAACTGAGAAAAGAAACTATTCCTACTTAATCCCTAAAACTCCCAGTCTCTCTAAAGGTCAAACTGAAGGCTCAGAGTACCTGAAGAGCTGCATGCTGCAGTATTTTATGATGCTTTTTCCCTCAGATATCCTATAACATTTTGGAACATCATTATGCCCAAATAAAAAATAATTAAAAAAAAGGAATTTTATCTAGGAGTGGTATGCAGCAAGAAGGATCCCAAAGGGGTCAATTGTTCTGTAACCAGACAAAGATTTCAGAGTGAGGTTTCTATAAAACCACTGAAAACAAGAGAAGTCTTGTAGCCTCCCACAGAACATTTACTAAGGCCATTTAAAACCTGAGCTTTCTTCCAGAAGAGGATGTGGAAATCCTGGATCCAGAAGTGATTTCACATCCATCTGGCAGAAAAAGCATGAAGCACATGTTTTTTACCCAGGAACACGTTGACTATGCACTTAGAGCAGACGTTTGCTTTGTTCACAATGTACCAACAGTGAGTAAGAGCATTGGCTTGAAGAGGAATACCAGCACAAGTCTCCAAGTACTCCTTCAACTCTGTGCTCAGCACTCAGTAAATCTGGAGCAGGAGCTCCTTAAATTAAAATAACCGCTACAACTATTATTAGATTTCTACAAGGTTTACATTAAAAACAATAAAAACCATATACATATATTCAGCTATCCCTTATGATTCCACCACGGACGACTTAGCAGCAGGAATTCACAGCGTCAGGGGATGGCTGAGGCTGGAAGGGACCTGTGCAGCCCATCAGCATGAGTCCCACAGCCCCGAGCCGAGCGAGATGAGCCAGAGCAGGCTGCCCAGGACCTTGTCCAGCCAGGGCCCTGCAGACAGCACAAGGGTCAGAGAACACGAGCAGCCCAGCAAGCACTGCCGGCACAAAGGCTGCACACTGACACACGTCACACGTGTAAAACCAGAAGCAGAAAACACAGAGTCAGCTGCTCAAAGAAATTTAATTTTACTCCCTAGCACCTTTAATTATACATAGTCATTCATTTCTCTGCCTCTTAAGGACACAGTGGGCACGGCACCTTTTTACTGCACAGCTATACAGTATCTACACAATTTTCCTGCTTGACAGCCAAAATTTGCTTTAAGGAAAAATATTATAGGCTTTCCAATCTATTTATGCATAGGCAAATTTACTTTCAAAGTACCACTACTACTGAAATTTATTTTATGGTGACACATATTAAGAACAGAAAACTGTTTCAAACTATTTAATATTCAAGCTCACCAAATTCTGTGAAATGTAAAGGGCATCAGAACAGTAAATAATCAAGCCAGGGCAGTCACAATGTATTTTCTAGAATACTGACAGGTTTACAATTAAATAAAACTTGGCCCATTCTGTCAAATGCAAAGTAAAACCAAGAAAGAAGAATGTGTGTCACACCCAAGACTGGGAAATACAAAGCGTGGGAAATAGGACCAGCATCATCTTTGAGTGTTTAACTGGAAACAATTCTATCAACCACACTGAGGAAGAACGACAAAATTTAGCTTCTTCCCATTTATGTTTTGTTTAGGTTACAAAGATCAAAGACTGACTGTGAGAACAGGAAAAGCACATGCTCTGATAGCTAGGAATTCATTCCAATCGTGCTTCTTGCCACAATTTATTTCTCAAAGGACAAAACAGTTTTCCTAAAACTAAAACCAACAACAAAATACTAGAGACTATTAGATGGAAGGCAAAAACCAAGCCATGTCATAAGGACAGTGGCTCTTGTTCATTCTCTACCAAACATCTATATTGCAGCACAGTGCAAATTTGAGAGATGATGACAATGGAATCTAACTTTTGTTGTCACCAGAAGATAAATGACTGACAAAAAACAAAATCACTAATTAATTTCCAGGTCAGAAGAGAGACATTTTTCATCTTTGGGGTGGCCCAAGGCTCAGATGAAAGCACAAAGATGAGCCTCTGCTCCCCAGAAGGCGAGATCGTGCAGTTCTCTACCATTTCCAATCCTCCTCCCAGCTCTCCAGGTCCACCTGGGAAGCCTCAAGTAAATTCTTCAAAGATCGTTCCCCACACCCGTCAGTCTTGGGGACAATTGCCTCAGGTACATAACTACCAGTGTTGAGACAGAAAGTACCTTCTGGCAACTCGGTTGGTTGGTGTTTGGGTGGGGTTCATTTTGTGTGTGGTTTTTATTTGTTTTGGTTTTATTTTACCCGCTGTTCTAAAAACAACAGGTCTCTCTTCTGCCTTTCCTTAAACCCAGCTCTAATGCACTCCCATTAAAGCCTTGATTAATGCACACCATTTTCTTCCCATTAAGGTAGAGACACTGCAATTAAACAGTAAATAGAAAAACAGAAGTGTAGCTGCAAGCTAAGCCCAAGCAAATCTGAGTTTGAGATAAAGCATACTTAAAAGATGATCTACAACTTGTTCATATAATTAACTGCAGAAAAATATGGCAGGGCCTGTAAGCTGTTGGTGTTCTCATATCTTGGTTGCCTTCGGAAAAATTTTATTGAGATAAACCAAGTTATTTGTCTCAGGTGAGCTGCATTCAAAATTTTAGAAATAAAAAGGATTTCCCACCCAATTTTATTAAAGAAGCACAGCTTACAACTCTAGATAATACGAGATTATGGTAAAGGATTTCTGCTTATGCATACAAATTCTGAGTGGAATTATACCAATCACACACAGGTCATCATTTGGGTGGGAAGTTGCAGAAACTCATGCAACACCTCCTGAAGTAACTGAGGTAACTCCAGAGCAAGTGATACCATCGCTGCTCAGAGCAGTACTAAAAACTGCCCCCATGCACTCTGCCACACATTTGCTAACACCAGAGAAATGCCCAGTTTCAGCATCTCCCTCCACAGCCTGGAGCACAGATCAAATGCTCTCCAATTATTAAAGGCCTGGCCACCCACCTCACTATTAGCCAGACATCCTTACTTCCTCCAATTTACCTGTGTCCTACCACTTTGCTTTTGACAAAGGTATTCTCTTCAGTCACTCCTTACCAGCTCAAATTAAAAAGCATTCAGTGCAGAGAAAATTGTGAAGAACTGAACCATTACAATCTAAGATTTTATTCTTAAAAAGACAGATTTGTGGGGGGGAGGAATGGCCTGGATTTGGTAGGGAAGGAGAATGGCTCATATTTGGTACAGTTAAGGACCTTCTGCCTTGTTCTTTACTACCATGCAAATCAAACCCAAGCTAAAGTGGTATCAATGATCCTGAGTTTATGTTAATTAATTTCTTTCCCTACAGAAAAGTCAATCCTAACCTTTAACACACTCCCAAAGTTAGTTTAAAGGTACTGAGAGCAGCTAGAATACAGATATATATCAGCATCTATTCACAGGTAAATCTGACTACCATTTCTTTAACTTTTAAACAAGGCAAAATGCAATCAACCCAACATTACCACGAGACATCACATTTCTAAAATAATTACATTCACAATCTATAGAAATATCCTCATAAAGGTAAGCAGTTATAAGCCCAAATACCCAAAATACTTATTCCACTAAGACCAACTACATGCTTCCTCACAGCTCCCCTCACCTCTGCCCTCCTCTGGCTGCTGCCACCGTTCATTTTCCACCAGCTGTTGCACTGCTCAGATCCCTGTGGGAGCAAATGAGCTTGGCAAGCCAGCAGACACAGCGGGCCCCAGAACACGAAGCACGGAGTTTTCTGCTGGCCAAGCACAGTAATTCCCACCTCTGGTGCTCCTCAGCACAAGGGAGAGGCCAGGAACACACAACCAGGAGAAGCTGCACAGAGAAGCAGCAGCTTGATTAAAGGCAGGAAGAATTACTGTACACAACAGCAGCGAGGCGTTAGACCAGCTGGGTTACTTGTGAAATCACACGCCAGCATCTTCTGCTCCAGAAGAACACGGTGTGAGCACAAGCAGACGATCCACATCATCACTTCCACTGCTGTAACACCCCTGGCTATCCGAACAAACAACGCTGTCAGTCAAAAATAAGACTAAGTACTGTCTTCTAAGTACTGCCACCACCTTTGCTCTTCATTCAGAAAAAACGTCTGTCCTCAGCAAACTTGTTCTGTAAATGCAACAGTGAATGCAACAGGAGGAAAACAAAGAAGATAACAAATTAAGAGATTCCTCCACTTCTGCTTTGGCAGACATGCAAAAAGGCGTGTCACATGGTCTGCAAACTTTTCTGGTAGAGATGTCAATCTCTTCAGAAAGCTTTGCATATACAAATCACACTACAAATTGCATGTATAAAAACAAACAAATTTGGTAAACACCTTCTAAGTAGGGCATGAGTCCTAAGAGGTTTAGAAATCTCTTGTTTACTCTGAGGATAAGCTGTAACCATACATCTGAGGTCTTGTATTTCATAAGGCTGCAAAACAGCTGAAAACTGATAAGACTCTTCTATTTTTAGGTCCTACATATATCAAGATAAGGGACCAGCATAGAAGGTGACAAAATTACATGTGTAAAATAATTCATAATCCTTTGGGTTTGCTACTCTGCTCCTAACTCCTCTCTGTCCCATTATTCTGCCAGGCTAAATGTGAGGACAGGTCTAACAGGAGAATATAGAAACAAGGCGTTGAGAGGAAAGGCAGACAGAACAGATCCTGGACAAAAAAAATCAAACAGAAATGGGATAGCAAAGGCAGTAAGAAATTCACCAGGTAAGAAAACATTGCATTACAATGTTGGTGTATTTCCAAGAGCAAACTTGATACCTGTAGGTACTGTTCTATTTCCATGGCAATGTCACAATGCTCTTGGTAGCGCATAGATCACAGAACTTCCTGGGCTTGCATTCTCTCCCACAGTAGTGCAATATTTCACACTGGCTAAGGTTCCTGCAGAACTACATCATTCCACCTCATTTGAACTACAAAAATTTGCCCCCTCAGTGCTTTTCCAGACAGAGCCATACATCTCACTGAACTTGAGCAAGGTCACATTCCAATTACAGCAACAATGAATGGCCGGAAACATCCATGGAAATTCATGGATCCTTTATTTTATCCATTCAGCTGGCTACTGAACCAACATAAGGTTTCCTCATTTTGTTTCCAAAGAAAGGAAACAAAACACAACAGTACTGATGTCCTGAAAATTGAAAGAGCAGATACAACCCTCATACTGAAGTCCACTGCAGACACCTCCTATGAGACGCTACTGTTTCATCAAAAACACATGATGGCTTTGCAATCAGCTTTGCAATGTGATTGTTAGCTTCCAATCGTGTTTCTCAGTTCTGGGAGCACTTTGAAATACATTCAGATTGGTTTCAGGTATTCAGCGTTTAGTATTTTAACTTCTTCCAATATTCTGTGAGCAAGCAATTATGCTTGCACTGCCATGACCATGCATCACCATCGTGCTGCTCATTTGCAATGTCAGACAAAATTCAACCACCAATGAAAGTTTCTTCAGTTCACTTTCTTAGAAGGAACCTTTTTAAGTTAGCTAAACCAGTTGGGAACACTCACAAAGTTTCGTTGGTGAAAACTGCTCTAAGATTTTATTTCTAACAGCTTGGGGTTTTTCTCAGTTCCGTTCAAGAGGTGATGTTCAGGATGGCCACAGACTATCCAAGGACGGTATCTTCGTGACCTTCAGGGCAGCACCATTTCCCTGCCAGCCGCTCCGGTTGTTGAAAATCCTGCCGTGCAGGTTCTCACCGCAAGGCGCAGGCAGCAGAGGGGCTGCAGGAGCAGCTCCGGAGGGAAAGGCCAGGGCCCAGCGCAGCCGGTTCCGACAGCACCGGCACGGCACAGCCCCCAGCACAGCCGACAGCAAACCTTTTTCCTCCAGGAAAGCATATTTAAGAAAGGGGAGAAAATAAAAGAGAGCAAAAGGAGTGAGAAAGAGAAAAAAAACAAACAAACCAAACCAAACCAAAACAAAAAAAAAGTCAGGGTCAGAGGGGGAGAGGGACAGAGGTGTTGCAGGGTGCCAGAAAGGGGACCCAAGGGAGCGCCAGGGAGGAGCCAAGCCAGGTGGATGTGCCCTGAAGGAGCTGTGCCCCGTGCAGAGCCCGTTCCAAAGCAGGAGCGCTGTTAGAGGGGAGCTCCTGCCAGAGCAGAGGAAAAACACTGCTCCAGCATTCAGGAGTTTAGATAATACCTTGCACCAAAACCCCTTTGCCCCCTGCACCGCATGGGGTGAAGTTCAGCCTGGGAAAGGGGAGACATAAAGTGTTACTTTCATGTCTGTCTTTCTGTCTTAGTACCTGACCATATTTTAACTGGCAACAAGTTAAATTCAGTTACTCCAAATCAAGCCTATTTTGCCCAGAACAGTAATTAGAAAGTGATCTCCCTGTCTTTATTTGGAGCTACCATCTCATCGTACCTTTTGTCCCTGCCCCTCTAAGGAAGGGGAGAGGCTGAGCAGCTGGATGGGCACGGGGTGTTAGCCAAGGCTAACTCGGCACCCTGCACACAACACGCAACAGCTTTAACCCAATCTTTTAGCAGAATGCTGATGGAGCAAGACCTCAAACCAAGATTTGTGTTACATAGCACGAATCTCATTACTGCTGCTGAGTCCTGGCTCTGAAGTAGAGAAATATAATACAAACAAGCTAAGAGGCTAACGAAATCTGAGTCACATTAAAGACCCTGTTTTCATCCATCTATCTATTTATCCATTGTGAAAACCAATGCAAGTCACAGACATGACGCAGAATACACATTTTCTGTGATCCAAATCATGACTATTACATACAGAATAGCAAAAGTAGTTTGCTGCTATTCAATTCATCAGTATTTCTATTCTCTCCTTTTCTTAAAGCTCAGCAGGCTCAGAAAGGCTTTCAAATGCAACCCATCAGACACAGAAATTTTTTCTAGGGTCGTTTTTATGCATCCAAAATCCTACCTAAACTGTAATTTATATTTGATCCACTGCCAGGTTTTATACACAGACTTCTGTTAGACAGTAGATAGGATCCATCGGCAGAACTAAACAGAATAAACAACTAAATAGAATAAAGAATAATCAAGTCCACTCAAAATACTGCCCCTCTCAAGTGCTGCATTTCTTCAGAAGTACATACTATTGCCTCGTGTATCCACGCAGCCCTTCATCCTGGGAGCTGGCATTGCTGTTCCTACCTTCATCTTATTTAGGCTGCCAGCTTCAAGAGATGCTTGCTAATGCAAAACAGCCCAAATAATAACTTGGACCATTAAACTTTTTCTCAAGTTGTCTAATCCCCAATTCCAAAAAGGAGCTGTAATTGAGTCCTAGTAAAATAAGACTATTCTTTTGCAACAGTGCAAGATTGAAGAGATTACAAGAGAGCTTCCCCAAATGATTCATTCCCATCTGTGTTCAAAGAGCAATAAACACTATTCCCAGCAATGTTGATAATGCTCCAGCATTCAGGAGTTTAAGCCAATTCCCTACACACCAATACCTGGTCAGAATGAAGATCCTCTTCCCTGTCCCTCTCTCCCATGTTTTTAAATCATTCCTATGACATATTGTTACACATTCAGCCAAAAACCAGATTTTTGTTGTCCATTCCCAAGTCAAAACTGAACATCAACCAGTACAGAAGGATGCAGTAAAGGTCAGGGTACTGAACTTTTAAGTTAACTGCTTCAGATTAAGTAGTAACAGGGATATGCATCAGAGGGCCTTTCAGCTCACATCTCTCCTCACGGGTGGAACAGAGACACTGCCTCTCCTTGGGAGTCTCACTAGCTGATAACCTTGGCCTGCAACCTGTTAGGTACACCTGGATTTGTGTCGAAAAAACTTCCAGTTTTCGACACTCTCAGCTGCAGGTGAAGGCATTTCATTAAATAAATTACTCTCCTCCTGTGTCACTCCAAATACAGAAGAGTCCCATATGAACACCTAATTTCCTGTTCTCAGTTAGCCAGACATGGAAGTCATGCACATTGACTTAATCCTTCACGTGCTGCCAAAAAGAAATAAAATCTGCATATGATCCTTTCCCATGTTTTATAGATCAGGAAATGCTTCAACAACTTGTATGTTGACTGGCACAGAATCTAGAAGATGCCTTCATAGGAAAACCACTGAAGTGTAAAGTTACACAGATTACATAATCTTCTCTGATATGCTTCAGCTAGGTAAAACATAAACAGGTGAGAGAAATTTACATCAGACTGTCAGTAACATCTCCTGTCTAACTCTCCCTTGCCATCTTGAAACTATGAAGATTGTGCTTCCCAGCTGTCATGGTTTTATTTCAGTCAATTTCAAAGCAACGCACAAACTAGACAGCAAAAACATATTTGCCTTCGCTTGAAGTGATCTCTGACTAGCTGACAGTCTATCACTCAATGATGCATGTCCTGAAACTAAACATACCTTCATCTTTTCACTCATGTTTATTTTTAGTTAGCATAACACCAGTGTCACGAACACCACTCAGTTGTTCTTAAGACCAACACATATAAATGTAACCTACTACCCATTTATTCTTAAATTACTTTCTCTTCTTTGAGTCAGGATTTCCTCTTTTATTTGTATTTCTGTAGAGCTGAATCATGCAGTTTTCTTCCCCATCTAAGCATGCAAAGCTATCATTGCTTTCACAACAAACTTACAGCGACGTCAGTGTTATGCCTCATCCTCTCTGTTAACTTATCACCTCTGAACTCACCCCAAGGTCTGTCTTCGCAGACCTGGCTGCTCTCCGAAAACACTTCCAGGTCCACCTCAAGCAGATGAGTAAGCCCAGAGAGGCACACACACTATCCCCAGATTTTTTCTCACACAGAATTAAGGCATCCATGGCAAAGAGAACACCCCTGTATCTCCCTCGTTCATTACATTCTTCCATGCCTCGGAATGAAGCAATGCTTTTCACCTCCTTCAGTTAAACATACACAAGTTTGTGACACAAGAATCAAGAGAACAAGCAAAATATTTGTAGCTTTCACAACAAAATAAAGGAAGCTGCACTATATCGCTAAGGTTCGCTATTAAGAGGATGGACGGAAGCCTGCATACGACACGCTGTGTGCAGACACTCCGGCACTCACAGACGGCAGAAGGACATTGGGGGCTTTATGCACACCGTCAGCATGTGCGCCGCAAACTGCGGCTCTCGTGATAAACACGGGCTGCTCCGGGCTCCGGGGCGGCAACGGGAACGCACAGGGCCGCGCTGCCGGGCGGGCGAGCACCCGGCCCCGGGGCGATGTGCCCGGCGATGTGCGCGGCTCCCCCGGCCGGGCCGGGCCCGCCGCCG